>VXAZ01004989.1:1806520-1936774 GCA_013399875.1 Gymnorhina tibicen | reverse complement strand
GGCAGTACAGGTGGGTGTGGGGTACAGGTGGGTGTGGCAGTACAGGTGGGTGTGGTGGCGTGGGTGTGGCGGCGTGGGTGTGGCAGTACTGGTGGGTGTGGTGGCATGGGTGTGGCGTACAGGTGGGTGTGGCGGCGGGGGTCTGGCAGTACAGGGGGGTGTGGCAGTACAGGTGGGTGTGGCAGCATGGGTGTGGCAGCAGGGATGTGGCAGTACAGGTGGGTGTGGCAGCGGGGGTGTGGCACTGTGCTGCCCAAAGGCACAGTTGGGTGTCCCTCCCCAGTGCCACCATGGCAGGCTGGATCCAGCCCCTTCCCTCGCAGAGGAGCGGCGCTGGCGCGGTGCAAGGTGCTGGCACATGGGTGCTGTTTGCCAAACCAGCTGTGGGAATGTTTGTACACAGAGCCCTTGGTTTCAGAGGCAATGCTGCCTCTCGATGGCAGGCGTGGCAGCTGTCACTGAGTTACCCTCTGGTTCATCTGCTGGCAGTGGAAAAATTAATTTAATTGCATCTTTGCATCCACAGCAAAGATAACAGTGTATGATTGTGTGCGTGAATGAATGAGAGCAGTTAGCTACACATTAACCAGCACCATGAGTATTTGCAGTCATCCATGCTGTGTGTGCTCTTTATTACACTTCCATCTCCACATGCTCAGCTTTGGATAAATAAGCTTAACGCACGACCCATAATTTCTGTAAGTGCCATAGCACTGGTCTGGTTACAGCATTTACATGCCTGTGATATGAATGATTTGTTCTCTGAAGATTTTGGTTTGCAACAAGCTATTTGATGGCTTTTTTGCTGTAAATCTGCTGTTTGGAAACCCTAGTTAGTGTCATAAAATGTCTGTAATTGACCATTTTTTTCCTGTGTTCCAAACACCATCACTGGTAAAAAGTAATCAGTAAGGTTATATATTCCTATGTGGTGCTATTGCTTCTTCATATAAATTTCAGTTATTGATAGACATGGGAAAAGCCACGTTCTTAATCCCTGGGTCTTCAGGCATCATTCAGAGAAAGTTCATTTTAATACAACCAAGTGCTAAATTACAGGGATGAATATACTGGGCATAGCTAAAGAGTGAGACAGGGTTTGCTTGAAAGTAGTAGCTATGAAAAGATTTAGTGTGCAGATAATTGTACATGGGCACCCCATGGTGAAATTTTAGCAGAGGCATACTATATACAGAGAGAGACAAGTGTGTCTAGAGTTATAATATTGCTGCTGGACTGGTATTAGCATAAAGAGTGTATCTGAAATAGTAGGTTTTTTTAAATTTAAAGAAAAATGGAGAAAAAGGACAAAACAGAAGTATAGACAGGTAACTTAAAATAGAAGCAAGTACCTTTCAGTATACTCATTTAAAAAAAAAAATCACTTGATTGTAGCAAAGTGGATCCTTCTCTGTAGTTCCCCAGTACGGTTGTGTTTATAGCCATTGCAATATTTTCTTTTCCACTGTTGCCTAGAATAATTTGGATGGGAGGGGATGGAATCCCTGCTTTGGGGATGAACTGGTGTAAATCTCATGCTTGTGGTTAAATTTTCTCTAAGCTCTAATCTGTGGACTCTTTAAAGTGAACTATAAAACTTATGCTCAATTTCATTTTTCTACAGTCAGGCAACTCCAAATGTCTCTTTCAACAGTGTAAATCAGGAAAAATTATCTGCTTAAATAAGTTCCCAGCTATAGTTGAATACACCTTAAATACCTTAAAATACCCTTCAGTACTTTGGTATTCAGTTGGAACGTGTTGGTCCAAGAAGAGATTTTAATTATAATAAATTGGTTTGGATTTTAATTTATGTTTATAGAGGAGTGTGTTTGAATCTGCATAAATATGTATTATCTGGAGCTAATTTAATAAAAGTTTGGCATATCAATTCTCTTAAAATGAATTAAGAAAAAGCACCAAGATTTCTGTGTTCTAATTTTGTTTTGGTTTCTGATGTTGTTAGGATAAATTTTTTGAGAAGATCAAAATATCACCTTTTTGCAGCTTTTCAAATATGTGTCTTGAATATGAAATCATTTTTATCCCTGCCTTTGTTGGAACTTCTGCGTAAATGCACATTGGCACCTCAGCTGGGAGAGCTCTTAACTTATTGGGATTAAGAACTGGTTTTAAAGAGAATATTTGAACTTGGGAACATCATTCTTCGGGTTCAGTCAGAAAAGGATGGAAAGAACTGTTACAAGGAATAGCAACTTCATCTTTTGGAAAAAACAGAAAAACTCTGCTTTTATTTTCCTTCAGTCACTTCTCTTTCCTACAGGTGTCCTTTATCCAAAATCTTGTGTTTTGTGTGGAGAGATCCTATCGTGTACCAGATTTTGGTGTCTGGGAAAGAGGCAGTAAATACAACAATGGCAGTCCAGAGCTGCACTCAAGGTAGGTGAGCAAATGTAGCTCTTTTAGTCAAAGCAAATACATGAATAAAACAAATTCATGGGGGAGCTAAAAATAATAATGCATGAAAATACTGTTTGAACTAAATTAAGGTTCTCTAAAGACTCAGCGATGTATTTTGGGAAAATGTGAAGATCATTTCATCGTGATGTGCATGCTGAAATAACCACATGGATGCTTAGCTGTTTGAGTATTCAAATTCCAACAATTATGTGCAGCTGCATGTATATAATTCTGAAAATTGTGTTCACAACAGCTCAGGGTCTTGAGGCGTGTGCAGTAGGATTGGCATCAGATTCACAAAACTGGTTAGGAATATCCTGCTTAAAAAGGTGTTGAATCATGAGTTTAGATTTTCTCATCTCCACCATGGTGGGAAGAAGATGCTGGCCACTGGAGAGCAGCCTAGTGCCAGACACTTTTCCAGGTTTTTCAGATGCTGCAAGTTCTGAGCCCTGTCCCAGGAGACAGGGAGCAATGCTGGTAGCATTTTAATGCTGGAGTGGTCCTGCTCACCTCACTGCAGTTGCTCATGTGCTGTCTGCCGCAAAGGATCAAATCTGTAATCTGACAACTTGATTTTTCTAGTGTTATTATTGTTTTCTCCACTTTTTGACTTCTGAGGCTTTATTAATCATAAAAATGGATATAGCTCGGGTATCTTAGGATTTTTAAAACATTGTTGACCATCTTAATTATCAAGGGCTTGCAAATAATACACGTTTCTTCCAGTCTTCAGTATTGCCAAACAAATCTGTGTTCTCATTTGAGAATGAATTTTTCTCTTTTTTTTTAGTCCACGTGCAGGCACGTATATTTTAACCTATAGATGTAGTTACGTGTCCTTGCAGCAAAACTCTTAATTTAGGTGTTTTTTTCAGGGCTTTTATAGAACCTTTGTATCAATATGAGAACTAAAAAAATCCAAGTTGTTGTTATATAATCTGCTTTATTACTTTGCTGGTTTTGTTTTCTCCTACTGTGTCTGTGAAATTGTCAAATGCCAGACTACGAGCATTCACATAGAGAATCAAATGCTTCTTTCCTCATCTCACCTCATAGAAATGTGCAAAAGGAACACTGAAGCTCCCGTGTCTCCTGTTGTTTGCAGCATTCTGGTTATTCAGTATGTGAATTTCCTCCAGGGAAAACTGAGCATCTTTTAAGCAGATGGAAATGGGCATGTTGTTTTGTCTTGATCTAGACTGACATTTATAAGTTGGATTTTCTTAAGGGTAAAGTTTTGTGAGATGGACTGGGCCAATCTAACAGATCACTGAGCTAGCACAAAGGGAAGCACAGAGCTTGGTCCTATTTTAAGAAGTAGACTTTGGTCATCAGAAAGAAGTATTGCCCCTATTTATCTTTCTTTGTGTACGTGTGGATACTGTGCTTCATTGTAGGAAGCTGGTAGGCAATTTCCCTTGTTCTCATAAATCAGGAACAATGGAAGGGGAACATGCATCAAAAGACATATTTAGATACTTTGAGGAAAGCCCTGGGTACACTGAAATATTCTTTATACTTTATGTTCCAATTGTATCTACCAAAGAGAGCTATAAGAACATTTTTGGTTTAGATTGATGAAGCAATTACAAGTATCAGGTCTACTCACAAATGATGTTATGTGTATCTTCTGTGATTATGGACCCCAAAGTGGTCTCTTCAGGGTCAGTGATATGGATGGTGCACTCCTGACCCTTAAAGCCTCCTGCTGGAAGTCTCCATACAGGCTCTGTTTGCTTTCAGAATGAGTAGGGAATTCTTGTCTTTTATTGAAAGAGGCTTTCTTTTCAAAGAGGATATTATCCAGTTGGAACTCTGTGAATAATAGCTGCACATTATGGCCCGTGATAAAAGATGCAGATATTTTAAGCCTCCACAGCCTCGGTATTCTCTCTTAGTACAGCTCCAAACACTTCTAATAAATGATAAATAGCAGAACGCTCTGTGGAGCAGGTCTTCACTGATGTATGCAAATTGATGTCTTTTACTGGTTCAAAGGCAAGATTTGTAACAGCTTTTATTGTAGTGTGATCCCTTCCCATACGGCTGAACTTCAGAAAATGAATTTGTCCTGTAAGCGTTTGATCAAGCTGCTCTGCAGGCATCTGCTGAGAACCTGTGCAAACTGCCTCTGACACCTCCCGTACGCACTGGGAGAGAAAGGAAATTGCCAAAGTGCAGCATCCTCGTGTTCCGAATCCGGGACTGCAGAGCCTCGGTCTTGCTCTTCTCTGGAGTGCAGGTGTTCCATTGCTATAGTGCTGTCCTGCCTTGTTCTATTTTGGGTTATATAGTTACAAAACTCTTAATGATGTAGGAAATTTTTCTTGTTTGCTTATTTTTCACATCCTCTGTGGTGCTTGATGTTCCAGTTGAAATGCACAGCATTTGGATGGATGGAGGCAAGAAATTGAATGGGAGGAGGATTAAGGGTGGATATACGTGAAGGTGTATTTTGATTTACATTTGCTAAGAATATGCAAATTTTAGTGTTTGCCCTTACTGAGGGGGAGAATCTAACAATTAAAAGTTAGTGGGAATTATGAATGTTGTTTTAGTGCATTTACTAGATCTCTTTAGCAAGCTGTAAGTGGTTTCTCTAGGTTAGTCTCATCTTCCCCTGCCCTAAATATGGCTCAAGGTCAAATGTTACCCCTAGCATTATGATTGCAAGGCTGCTCTTGATAATCCTTGACATGTTAAAATAATTGGCGGCTCCAGTAAGGTCTAAGGGTTGCACCTGGTGAGGTTCAGTGGGGACATTAAGGAGAAACCTTTTTCTTTGAAGCACAGTGAAGGAAAGAACAGGATGCTCAAACCAGAATCTCCATCCTTGGAGGTTTTTGAGACTTGTCTAGTTGAGACTGTTGTTACTTAAATTGGTCTTGGTTATGATATGTGGCTTCAAGTGAGGTTTTGTGTTGGGCTAGATGAGTTCCATATGTCCCTTCCAGCCAATGACTTAATGATCCTGTGAAATTTTCAGAGGACTGTTTTGGGAGGGTTTGGGTTGGGTTTTGTTTTGGGACCATCTCCAAGTAAGCACCTCTTTCTCCAGGCAGAGTCCCACAGGTTAGTACAGTCTGTTCACAGTGGCTTCATGAGCTGAGGAAGGAACGTGGTTATTAAAATACATTTTGCCATTAATTCTTTGTGTTAAGGCACTCCATTTCTTTTGTTACTAAATTGTAGAGTATGAGGAATGTATTTTCTATACAATGACATGAGCATAATGTTTATTGTAAAACCTCCTTAGTAATTTGCCCAACAGGAAGGCATGAATCAGAAGGAATGAGATGAGTGTGGATGTGATTGCAGTCCTGAAGTGTGCTGTGCTGTGTGAGTGTTCGCTCTTCTAAAGACACGCTTGATCCAAGGGCTGTTCGCAGACTTTTTCCTTTAAAGTAACTTCCTCCTGTCATTTACCCATAAAGCTTTTGGTAACCTAAGTAGTACTTGTGTGTGTGGTTAAGGGAGTGATTGACAATGTTGGAGATTTGTATGGTCACTTGCAAGGAATTGTGGGAGTAGTGAAGTCTCCATGGGCTTTCAATAACTAGAGGTGGAAAAATGGTGATCAATTACAGTAATTATTAAATGATTCTTATTGTAGAATAATGGCTGAGTCTGCAAAGTGGAGATGATTTCAAGGAAGCAATACATATTTGCCTTGAATTTCCCTCAAGCAGTATCATCCTATTTTGTAGACAGATTGAGCAGTTTTATGTTATCTGAATACCAGCTGAACATTTATTACTTCTCTACCTTCTATCAGTAACTTTTTTCTCACACTGAAAACATGTAATGTTGATATTAGGACTGTTACTTGAAAAGGAAATATGAGATTTTAACATGTGATACAGCCTCCAGTGTGCAGGATTTCTCTGATTTTCATCTTCTGTATATGCAGTTTGATAATAATACTTAATTCCTCTGAAAAGTTCTGTTCTGAGTCATCATGCCAATTTGTTTGATCAATTACTAGGTGATAATTAGAATAGAGCAATTTTTTAGAACAATTACATTTTTTTTTTAGGTATTTGAAACAAAGCCAGAAAAATAATTACATTCACAGCACTTCTGAGTTCAGTTTATTTCTTCATCTCCTTCTCTGGCTCTAAAAGCTTTCAGCATCAGAAGACACCAAAGTGAGGCAGCTGCTGAGAGCAGGCTGTGGTTAAGCTGGTCAGCTTTCTCTTGTTGCACCAATTAGAACTGAAACCCAGGAGTATTATTTCTGGCAGTGTTTCAGGAAGGAACATGGAGGTTTATAAAGTGTGAAATCAGTCTAAAAGTACTTCTAATATTAGAACCAACACAGGTAAAGTCATATTTAAAAAAACGAATTCTGTAACTGCACTGAATTTTTTCATTATTTTCAATATTTTCTGTGTAATCATAATGAGACCCTATATTTAAAATATGGATTAGTTAATAATCATCTGAAATTTCATATTTTGCATTAATAGATAGTAAAAATCAGTTTATTTACAGTAAGGTTAAAATGTTTTCTTCCATCCCACAGTGCTGCATGTAGTATAGACAAACAAAGATTGAAGCCCAGTCCCTGTTTGCAGATTTCTGCCAATTTGATTCTTGTAAATTTTTTTGGGGGGAACTGAATGATGAAGTTGTTTGTCAGTACAGTCACAACTCCTCTTATGTAGAAGTTGGGAATTGTTAGTGCTTATTATCTGAGTATTTACTATAACTCAGTGTTTCATTAATTATTCTTAGAAACAAAAGAAACTCAGCTTTGTTTCCCTGGATGCTCTGAATGTGTTTCACCAGACTGCCTAGGAGAATGTAAGAGGGGTTTGTTTAATTAGCTGGGCCTCTGGAGTAATTCCAGCTCCTGCACTTCTGTCGCCACGGAGGGCGCAGAGCAAAGGCCTTGCCCTACCTGCAGTGTTTGCACTCAACAGAACTGTCAGAGACCTGGGACTGCTACACTCTGGGACTTCTGGGAAATAGCTCGTGTAACATTTTACTTTCAGATGCCCTGTGACCGTAATGCCTGGAAGTTTGGAATCAACGTGCAGAAAATGTAGTGTTCTATGTGAATGTTAATGCTTTAGTTCCTTACTGCAGTTGAATGGACATAAGTGAAATTGGCCTATCTATGATTATATATTCTTTAAAACTGAGAAAAAGAGAGGAGTGAAACTGAAAGAAGAATGCTTCTTCACTTTTTTTTTTTAAATACTCACAAGGAAAATAGAAAACTACACTTTTTTAATGAAAAGACTTTGTTAAAATGTATATTTTTATTTGTACTGTAGTATTTACATAATAGTTAATAAATAATTTTAATACAGAATTTGATTTTTAAATTATATAGTTATTAGTGATTTTAGTCCATAATGTCTTTAAATGTGAGTGCTAACTTGAAGTCTTGTTGATAGAATATCTGGGTCCTGTTTTCTTTGTGATGGAGTGAAATAAAAAATGTGTCACTATATGGTTGACATCAGAAAATCCTTCTGTTATGAATCCAGATTGATGAGTTCTTTTATTATATTGAAAGCTAGAAATCAGTCTTTTAAAATTTAATGCTTGAGAGCTGGTTTGAAAAATTGCGCTGAAGTAAATCCTCTGTCTGTACACTATTAGCAAGACCTTGAAATACATAATGCCAGATGTCTGATAGCAAGGTGAAAACAGCTTTTTCCAGATGGTCTCTGACATTTGAAGGCAAATAAAAATGCTGAGTAGTATTTCAGAGAAAAGAAAAAACAACCTATCACCAAAGCAACCCCAAATCTGCTGCATCATCATTTTATTAGCATTAAGTTTAAGCACAAAATTCAAATCAAGAAAATATCATGGCACTGAAAGCTGTCAACTGTGTGAAGGTTTAGCCTGGGCTTGAATTATGATATCTCTGGGTTTTTGTTCTGTTTTCTCCGCAGCTCCGTGGGGCTGGCAAAAGCAGCTTTAGAAGCAATTAACGGTTTCAATCTCTTTGGAAATCAGGTAATAAAAGTGTTTGTTTTCCCTCCTTTTTTGTTAGCAATAGTGATTGACAGGGCGGATCAGAGGATATTCAGAAGTATCTAGCACATTTGTTAGATTCCAGCTTTAAAGGAAGTTAGTTTGCAAACGGATTGCTGCTGTTTCAGGTACAGAATTTATCTGATTAAAAAATCATTAGTGCCCTTTCTATCAAGAATTACTTGGGATTTTTCCTTTAAAAAATTCTAAAGTGGTTGCAGCTTAGTCTGAAAAAGAATTTTTTTTGCCAAAATGGTTTTTTCCTTCAGAACTGTCTGTTGCTGTTACTAGAGTGTACCTCCACCTTCCTTTTGTCTGCTTCCTTCACATGGCTTTTGATCAAGACTTTAAACAAGCTGCTTTTATGTAATCCCACTTTTTTACCTGTTTTTTATTTCAGTGTGGTGCACAGCCATAAAGTCTTTTCTCATCCTTTCATATGGCTTGGATCAGTTAGGAAAGCAAACCTTTTCTGAGACTTTTCTGTCTGCTTTGTATTCCCCTTCTATGTGCATCTTTCTTTTTGGTGCTATAGCTACGGTAGCCTGTAGCTAAAATAAAAGAATACTCTTCCAAATTAATGGTTTAAGAGATGTACACATGGAAGAGACATGCCGTATGTTTTAAAAGCTGGTGTCAAGTGTTAAGAAGTAGGAGCTAGTAAGGATCTTCAATAACAATCAGACACTATGCATGCATTGTTATTATTTCAGAAATGGCATTTATCTATAATCTTTACCTTCCCAACAGTTTCAAGTAAATGTGGCTGCTGCGTTTCCAAATTTTTTTGGAAACTTTGCTGAATTCTGAAACGGATTGCTGAAGCAAGACCAGTTTAAATGCTTTGAGAGTTTATTTCCAAGATCTGTAGTTGGCATTAACAGAACCCATTTTGACCTTCAGTCTGTGCAGAGTTTGCCTTTGTGCTTAGCTCCAGCTGTGTTCCAGTAGCTTTGAGAAATCCCACTGAGCCCCTCAAGAGACTTGTTTGCACCTGCAGCTGCACAGGTGCAACCTGCATGAATCACTGCTGGGGACTGCTGCTAATGGCAGGAGGAGCACGTTAAAGGCTCACCTGGCAGGGTGGGACCAGTTGTTTGTGTACGAGCTGCGTGTTCTCTATTGGTTTGGGCAAAAACACTTTAAACATTTTTTTTTTTCATAAATCAAGTCTCTGTAAGGTGTTCTTACTCCAGAAGTTTACAGTCTTTAGAGGAGTGAAAAATAGTTCATTTGTCAAACAAGGTGCTTGCGGGTTTACAAAATGCAAATGAGCCTGCTCCTGAATCCCCAGAGAATCCTTCCCTGCAGCACAGATTTTGGAACTGCGCGTGTAGGCAGGTTGTGTTCAGAGTTTGTGGATCAGTTTAGAGACTTGTGAATAATCAGAATCTGGATTAAGAAGAAAGTTAACAAATCATCAAAGCCAATGCAATTATTTGTGTACATTCTTATCACAGCACTATTCAGTGTATATCTTGCTAGAATGACTGAGAAAACATTATTTTCCATGAGGGCAGTGGACAAAATGTTTTGTTTACCCTAGCAATGCTGAGCAAAAGCTGAGTATTTTTATATCTGTGCATAATTAGAGTGCAGTTAAAGAGTAAGTAAGAATAAAGCCCTTTGGAAAGGTGTCTCAGTGGATGGTAGTACTGGCACACAAAGATGTGTGGTGAGATAGTAATGTAGAAACTTCACTGGAAATTAAAGTTTTTAATAATTAGAATGGTGGACTCTGGAACAGTCTTCCTAGGAAAGTAGTATACCGAAAAAACTGACTGCTGTTTAGGAGAAATTTGGTGGATTTATGAAAATTTCTGGTATTTATGACCATAGTGGAATGAATTCACACTGAATGTGTCTTCCAGTGGGGGAGTGATCCTGAGATTCACTATCAGTTGCAATATATATGAAGATACCTGTTCATTAGCAAACCTGAGTCTGCAAGAAGTTGCCTACTGGTAATACTTCTAAATGCTGTTGATTCTGTTTAAACTCTATCTCAGCCAGGGGAATTTTTGGAGTGTTTCAGGAAGCATCAAGAAGTTGTCAGAGAAATATAGTGTAAGATTACTGATTTTATTAGGAAGTAGATGTTGCTAAGGAGCAAAATGTTGATAATGCAGACCTTAAAATAACTGAAAAGCAGAACATTTTTATTTGCTATGAAAGTCCTTTTCCAAAGCAGTACCTGTGCTGAATATCCAATTGTTTGTGTTCTAATTGACTTGTAATGAAATATTCAGCATCCCTGTTTAGAACATTTCCTGCATTCACAGGGAAGAACAACCACTGGTTTTTTGTTTGTCCTTAATACGGGCCTCATTTTTCAAGAATTAATGGAAGAGTTAATAGCTTGAATGAATCATATAATTACTAATCAGTGATGAAGCCATCTAATTTTGGCTATACTTCAGTATATTTAAAAATCAAAATATTTTCAACTTGATGTTGTGCTATGTTTTCTGATTAAAATGTTCAGCTACCAAGCAATGACAACACAAATTAAACACAGAACCAGTGAGTTTCAGCAGGATGCACCAGCCTTCTTCCCTCTCCCTTACACAAGTGCAATGTTGTGTTCCCAGGGCTGCTCCTGGTCTGTTATATTTGTGGATTTTGATGCCCATAACCGGAACAGACAGACCCTGTGCTCACTGCTGCCCCGGGAGTCAAGGTCTCATGTAAGTCATTAAAAGGAATTCACCTCAAAGAGTGTGGAGAAAACAAATGGATATGAATTCTTAGTTGTATGATGGACCTTCTGATCTGCTTGGTAAAGGTGCAATTTGCTGGGAAGGTGTTAAATCTTTGCTTCTCAGGCGTCGCTGTGATGTAGTTGTTTTTCTGAAGAGGAATTAAAATGGTGTTCTTTATTTTTTTAATACTTAGATTAAAATAGTAACCTCTTGGTAGCTTTCTAAACAATTTAAAAATAAAATTTGAAATAACTTAAATGAGATTTGCAGCCTTGGTGATTTGTTTTTCTTTTGGCCTAGTTTCCACTGTACACTGTGTCTGCACTTTTGAAACCCTTTGTTTTAGCTTTAATTCTTTCTTTTGTCTAGGAAAAAAGCCTTTAAGGTTGGCTTATAATAAATTGCTGAATATGAATGATTTCTTTTTGTTATAAGCCACCGTTACAAATGTATTTCTTTAGTGAGTAAATCTAAGTGACATAAGTATAGATTAGTTAAAAAACCATCTATTTCAGTACTAGCATCAAAGGTAAATTTGGTGTTAGAGAATCAGTAATTTAAAATGAGTGATAATAGAGTTCTGCTCTTTTATTCATTCTGGAATGTAATAGCAGTTTTGTTCATGAAACAGGCTATTAATCTTAAACATTAATAGTTTACTTATTGTGTAGAAGAATTATAGCGGAGTTGTAATGCTGGATAATTAAAATAAAAGGCACCGTCAGCTACTTTTTTTATAGTCAAATGGTCTTTTAGAACTCTTGCTGTTTGTTATTTGCTGGAGACTTGAAATATTCCAACAGAAGCTGATTTTATAACTTACTTACCTCATAGAAATCTTTGTGTCCTTTTCTTCCTTTTATGGGTTCATGTCAGTCATACTGGCAAAACCAGTTATTTTAAACAGTTGAATATCTTGGCTATATCAGAAAAGAATACTTTTTTGTGTGTTTCTGGAAGCTTACCTGTAGAGGTGATGCACTAGTTAGTAATTTTTCTTGTGTTTTTAATTCATAATAGATCCATGTGGTTCCTGAGAAGGTTGCTCGTATTTTTTTTTTTAATTATTCCCTTTTCTTCTTAATTTTAAATCAGATAGGCTTGTTTGTTCCAGCACCCTAAGAATATTTCTGAAAAAGCTGTCATAGGTACTTCTCAGCATTGCACCTTCATAAAATATTTGTGCTTCTTTTTGAGCATATGATACCCAAATGCTTGTGTTTCCTCCAGGAGTAATCTGGAGAATATATTTAAAAAACAAAAAAAAAACAAATAAAAATCCCCAAACACAAAGTTTAGAATGTTTTCAATTATGCCTGCACGTTATCAGCTGTAAAACAGGTGACATCCTGAGTCAAATTGAGTTATCTTCTAAACTGTCCATCTGCACCATTTGGTTTATAGTTTATCCTGATACTTCCTAAGAAATCTTATTTTGCACACAGTTTCCCTATATTAGCACTATGATTTTGATAAGATAATGTTCCAAATGTATATTTCACTTGGTAAGTTAAACAGTCTTTGTTTGTGCATCAAATAGTTGTCAGGGATCTAATTAAATTTGTAATGCCCTATTTCTCCCTCTCCTACAGAATACTGATGCAGCTCTTCTGCCCTGTATTAGTTATCCTGCATTTGCTTTGGATGATGAGGTTCTGTTTGGTCAAACACTAGATAAAATTATTAGGAAGTTGAAAGGAAAATATGGGTTTAAAAGATTTCTGAGAGACGGGTACAGAACAGCCCTGGAGGACAGAACGCGGCGTTATTATAAACCAGCAGAAATTAAGGTAAAACTCCTGCCCCACGTACTGACATCCCTCCAGGTCCTGCAGTTGGAATTGTAGGGATTCCTAGAGGCTTCAAGGCAAGGAGCTGCCTTCTGTAATTTGCATGTGCAGTTTTCAGAGATTGCTAGGTCAGCAAGTGAGTCATTGGCTTGTTTTGTAATGAATGTGCTTTCATTTACATTTAGGGTACAGTTGATTTCACACAACAAATAAGGAAATTATTTATCATTTCATTTAATTTCACAGCTGACTACAGTCTGAGTGTGTGGAAAACAATTTTGGTTTTGATCACAGTATCTATCAGTTAAGGTTATCTAAATGAAAATTTATTTTTTTCCCCCATAGTTTCTCTGTGAAAAATAAAAAGTAGTTTATTTAAATATTCTACTTGAGAATGAGCCACAGCAGATGTGAAGGCACAGTTAAAGTGCCCATAGAATTAAGAAGCTATAACCTAAATGTACTAAAATATTTTTGCATTCATGTTTGTCTTTTGTTGCTTAGAAATTATTCAACAGGATTATTTAGATACATTTCCTTAAATGAAAATGATGAAATGTCTGATGAATTTTCCTTCTTTGCAGCTTTTTGATGGCATTGAGTGTGAATTCCCTCTGTTTTTTATTTTTATGATAATTGATGGTAAGTATAGCTTTGCATTCCTGTTCCTTAAAGGCATGAGAGAGATGAGCTTTTAGAGGAAAGATACAAAATTATTTTCTTGTTCTGCCAAAATAAACCATAATGCAGTGACACTAAACATCTCATTGAGAGTTCTGCCTCCTGGGTTAAAAATCCCCAAGCATCCCAACCCCCTGTATTTCAGCATTTGTAATGTGAACTGTTTTTAGAATGTAGCTCAGTAAGGGTTTGTTAAAAGCTTCAGTCTGTGGCATTGTCCTGCATTGCCTTTTAAGGCAGAACTTAAAAAAACCTTTCAGATGTATCAGAACTTCACAGCAGCACGGGAGAGAACAGGGAGGGAGAACACACTGACACACTCAACGTGCACCAGGGCTTTTCAAGTTCAGCATTGCGTGGCAATTGAATCAGAATTCAGAAGAGAAGAAAGGGAGCCAGGAAAGGTCTGGTTTCCTCCTGGCCACGATTTTTCATGTAGTCAGTCTGATTGAATAATAAAATAAAAAAATCAAAACAAGAGCAACAAAAACATTGCCTAGCCCTTGACTTGAGGACAGGAGATACACCAAAGCAGCTCGACGGATGATTTCAGGATGGAAGCTAAAACTCATACAGAACAGAAGTCTGAATAAGAAAATTAGTAGGGTTACAACCATCAAAAAGATTTTTAAATGGAGTAAAATCTATCCATCTTTTCTTTCTCCTGTAGCATGTTGAATAGTTTTCAGATAAAGACAGTGAGGGGCACAGAAATCTGCCATCAACCTCGACTCCTCTGCGGCCACCCACAGATTAAAATACTGTGTTTGAAGATATCATAAGGTTTCACAATTGATATTTCTAAAGAAATGTATGACATTTTTCAGAGAGTGAGGCCCAAAACTGAGGAGAAAGGCACTGACATTTAATGCTGCCCACTTGCAGTTTTGAGAACAAAAAGATAGTCATCTTCAGCTGAAGTTAGCAAAAGAATAAAAAAAGCATTTTACTCTTCTTGTATACAGAAAAACCTTAAAAATACATACTTTGCACGTACTGTCCTTGTCCTTTTTGCTTGGACCACACTTCTGGAAGTAGAACAATTCTGTTAGTAGATTTTGTGCAAATGTCTCCAAATCCACAAGCTTCCTTAATGCAAAACTTGAAGTGTATAAACAGCAGTGGCAAGAAGACAATGACATGGGAGGAGCAGATACTGCTTTCACAGCATGGCTATCCTCGAGTGTTTTGAAATAGTCCAGTGTGTCACTGAAAACAGACCCTTTCTTGTGTGCAAACTTTGACTGCTTTTGTGTCTCTTGGCAACTATATATATTCCTGTGTATACTCAGGAATATTTGAAAATGTAGTGACCAATACTTGTCAAGCTTTTGGTTTGATGGAGCTTTGAAGAGCCATGGAAAGAAAAAAAATTTTGGTGGTTGAATAAGGGAATATTAGTATAAGATTTATAATGTAAAGTTTTCATCTAGCTTGTTCCCCTTTAAATGTTTAAAAATATTCTGCTTTAAAACATCACCTTGCTTGTCAAATAGATCTGTGTTTTCTTTGATGAACAGAAAAGGGTTTTGTATTGTTAATGTATATTTTCATTTAAGAACTTTCAATGAACTGAACACTGATCATGCTAGTATTCATCAGATTCATCTTGGAAAGTTCTGCTAAAACAACTTTTAAGGGACTGGTAGTCCCAAGCATACCAGTGTCTCCCCAAAAGCAGCATCAGGGAGTTGACTGTTGTGATCTACAGATCAGTCTTTTACTTTTCATGAGCTATTTAGTGTGTAGGCACAAAATATTTAGTTTTGAAAAGTAAACACTGCGATTGATTTTTCTTCTTCTTTTATGAACTTTGAGGTCATGGAAAAATGGTTTCTTCCATTAAATCAATTATTGTTTGGTTATTTTTAGGTGTTTTTAGAGGAAATCCTACCCAAGTAAAGGAATACCAGGATCTTCTGGACCCTTTGCTTCAACATACACCTGAAGGTATTATCTGGAAATTGTTCTTCTGAAACACTTGTAGCTTTTTATTGATCTGAAATTATAAAAATACTGACTTTCCTTTTAATGTATATTATGGTCAGAGCAAAGGAGAAGTAAGAATAGCACCATGTTTCCCAATGGCAAAATACTAATTCTCTTTTATGTAGTTACATTGCATTGTAAAGTGTGATAATAAAAATAACATTATCTGGAAAAATGCTACTGATACTGATGTAAGATTTACATTGTGCCCACTCATTCCTCCCCTCCTTCACCTCTGCTTCACTGTTTACAAAGTTCACTTTGAGTTTTCGGGCAAATATTAACTACCAGCAGTCAGATTGTTTCAGTGTCCCACTTGGACACAGTTGAGAATTACTCTCATCATTCACTGTCACCTAATTTTGAAAGCTTTAAAAACTAATTTGGTGTATGCGTATGAAATTGTTTCTAGCTTAGAGCTGGGAAAGTGGCAACATAATCCTTTTAATATAAATGTTCTCTTATTTAAATTGTGCACTTCAGAATTTTTGTGGCACTGCAGACAAGGCTGGTGGTGGCCTACAGGCACATCCATCCAAAATTCAGTTAAAAAAAAGAAAAAGACCATAAGTTTGAGTGGGAGGAAAAGAAATGGCCCGAGAACAGAACAATCCAATTTTAAAACTCAGCATTTTAGTCACCTGTTCTTACATCTGTGGTACAGTTACACAAGTACATGCAGAATATGACTTGTTCTTTAAACTTTTTGAAGTGAATTTCCGTAAGACAATCAAGCATTCCCTTACCAAATTTGCATTATGTAGCAAATTTTTCTTGCTGGTTGTTGCTTTTTTCTGATTATTAATGAGTATGTGAAGTTTTGTGGACACTAAATTAATCTTGTGGTTCCTTTTGTTGAATGTCATCACAAAAGTCACATGTTAAAATTTCTGGGTGTGTTTTGGTGCCTCACTCATTTGAAGGTTCTATCTCTAATAACTCTCTCTTTTCCATTTTTTCTCTGCTTCTTCCCAGTAATTTTGTTTTCTAAGTGAAGAGTAAAACACTACAACTTTATTCTGTTTATCGTCTGTTCTTTATCCAAATTAATTCAAGAGTAGAGCAATATTAAGGTGGAATTTAATTATGCAGGAAGCATTTGCTTTTCGATTTCATATAATTAGGTCAATCATTTGTAATCATGCCTCTAAATTCCTGATGCATATCCACTTAAAAAGTTTTGATCTGAAGTTTATTGATCTACAATGATCAGCAATACCTGTGGCATAATTCTAGATACAACATATGTATCTTCTAGTAGAGAAGTTATGCCATTTTGTTTCGTGGTGTTTCAAAATTCAAGTGCTTGTTTTAAACATTTAATGAATAAAAGTGTGCAAAACCAAGCTGACTTTTTTTGAGCAGGAATTTTAGTTGGAAAGAGTTGTCTGATATTGAGCCTGTGTTAACTGGGGGGCACAACACTGCGAGTGTTTCACTGGGACCCAGCTTTCATTGCTTTTGGTTAAGGCTTCCTTACTGAACTGCATTTTCCTTCGGGTGACTATTTTTAGTTTTAGTTTGCACAGCAGGTGCTGCACAGACAAACATACCTGTTCTGGGGAGAAATTCTGAGGAAATGTCTGGTGAAATACAAAGTAGTTTAGTATTGCCCTGGGGTTCCTCACTGCAGAGATAACAAGAATGACAGTCTCTGTTCACTCAAACTGTTACCGGGGTGCAATTCTTCCTGCTCTGGATCCACTTCAGCTTTGTTAGGGGATGCCAACCGAATGATGAGGGAAGTGATATTTACTCACTGGCTGTGCTTGCTGTCCATCTCCCCAGGGTGCCCTGTTGTCCCCAAGTATTACTACGTGCCCGCTGACTTTGTGGAGCTGGAGAAGAGGAGCCCCGGCAGCCAGAGGCGGTTCCCCAGTAACAACGGGCGCGACGGGAAGCTGTTCCTGTGGGGCCAGGCCATGTACATCATTGCCAAGCTGCTGGGTGAGAGCGGGGCACCTGCAGCAGCTTTGCGCTCTGTCCTGATCGGGCTCCTCTTGAGTCTGAGCATACTGGCTTGAGTTTTGAATGGACCTTGAGTGGCTTGTGTGTCCTCTGCTCTGCTACATCTCTGACAGACAAAAATTGCTTTGCAGTCTTTTTTTTTTTTTCTGCTGCCTACTATAAAGCTTAGTGGAATATTTCATAGAGTACTGAAAATCTAAACACGATGATAGGTTTATTTTTTTTTCTGCCTTTCCCTCATATCTCTTTTTCTTCATGACAGAATATATTAATGTGATGCTTTCTGGGTTAACTGTATCAGCTGCACCTGTACAGTGATGTTTGTAAGTGATTTATAACATTGAATTCAAATTATTGACTGCTTTAAGCAAGACAAGTCAAAACTTTGAATAGGTACAGTCTCAGAGAAAGTTAATGATTTATTCATCTGTCTTCTTTTTACCCTTCTAAAAAGGAGAAACTGTATGAGCAATTGAAAGTACATATCAAAGTTTGACCATTGAAGGGTGTTATGGTGCATTTCAGTCACAAACAAACTCTCAGTCTCACCTGAAATTACTTTATTACAGGCTAATACATAAAGAGTGGTTAATCCAGAAAAATCTTCACAGCTGGGTTTTTTCTTTAGGATTTCTTTTAGGAGAAAGATATATTACTTTATTTTAACATGACCAGCAGGTAATCCGTAGATGGAGTTCTGGAAACTATTTTTCTGTTAACACAGAAGGGAAACAGGCTGTTGGTAATAAAAACGACAAAAATTGAAGGGAGTTAAAAAATTCAGCAGTTGGCAAGAACAGTGGATGTATCTTTAGATATGGAGGGACAGGGTCTGTCTGGTGCTCCACCTGTTTGGTTTTGCTGTATTCCTTGCAAAATTCCTCTTTTAGCCAATGCTTCAAAGTAAATGCAGGCAGTCTCACTGTTAATTAAAAAAACTAATTTATCTTCTAAGAGTATTAGCCAAGTAATCCTCCTCTGTGTGTGTGTGTGTGTGTGTGTGTGTAGGTATACTGTAGCAGTTCTGCTAGTATTGATCTTACGAATATTTGTGTATTTCTGTACCTGCAGAATGCTGGTTAAATAAATTCTGTTTATAGTTTGCTAACTGTGTAACGTAACATTCTTGTGTTTCAGTTCTTTGCTGAACATTTTTACACACTGCTTTTTTAAATAGTTGTGCTAAATCATTTTTTGAAATGTTGTCATTAGTAACTGTTTCTTTTATTGTTTCAAAACTTTTTTACCACTATATCTACTACTTTTCATTCACCCTCTCTTTTTTTTCCCCAAATATTCAAAATTTCAAAGTAATTTTTTCCTGCTTCTCTCATAGTCCTTGCAAACGAGGTTTGGTGATCTTACAGCAGTGTGTTCACCACTGGTTACATCAGGAACTCCATTTATGCATACTAATTTAGAATTGGTGCATTCAATTTTGCTCCTTACTGGCGAAAACCTACCTGAATAACACTCTTGTCCTTGATGAAAGTGTTTGTGCATGTTACTTTGCTTGTTGGTGGTTGGTAATTAAGTGGGAGCCTGGCTCCAAATACTTTGATATCTGGGAAGGTATTGGTTTCCCATTTCATTATCCATTCAGAAATCATTGTGTTGCCTCCAGGGTATCAATTAATTTGTGTTTGTTCAGCCTCCTCGCTCCTGCTGTGTGGGCAGCACACGGTCTCACCTTTGTAGCTCCTGCTGCTGTCTCTGGGCCTGGGCTCTGCCTCTTGAGGTCCAAATATTTCTAAATGCAGCAACATGAACCTGAGTCAATTCTTACCTTCCCACAGAGGGGCAAACAGAAACAGGGGTTTCAAAATTTTGATCCTTACAAACACTCTGAGTAACAGAGGCAGTGAAAGTGCCTGTGTGTCACTGTTGGAGGGCACTGCATGTTTAAGCAACTGAAAAACTTGTTTATGAAGGAAAAAAGCATGTGTTTTGCAGGTGGTGATGCTGTTTTTCACAGAATTTTCTTCTTGCTTTGGATGAGGAGGTTTGTTAAACCTTTATGTTAAGGCCCCCATTTTGGAGCAAGGGAAAGGAATCTCAGGTATTCAGCTGTTTCATGCAACTGAAAATTCACTCAGTCTTTTGTTTAGTAGCTCTCTTTCCTCTGTTTTTCCTTAGAATTTTTTGTATCTTGTTCTGTGGATTCAGTGCTGCCTACAACTGAGAGTTTTAGTAATATTTTTATAGACCAAATGGATTAAATGTTGTCAGCTTCTGCTGATGCAGATAGGGAGCTAACAAAGGAATCTGCTTCTGCAGTCCAATACACTTGTATTTGTGATAATGGTGATGAATATTCTCTAGGAGTTAGCTTAAGTTTTATATTAGTCTATTGATACAGTTCTTTTAAATATGAAATTATTCTGACCATAAATTTTAATTACTGAGCAATGTAAATCAGTGTTAAAACCAGTGGGAATAGAACACATATTCTGGAAACCTCTCTTGTTTTTAAGAACTATGAAGCAGAGCCTATTGAACTTAAAATCATTTGGTTAATTTATTGCATCAGCAGTACCTCACATAATTCAAGTAGCTTCCATTCCTTTAGCCAGCATAAGAATTCTGTGAGGACTGGAGCTTAGATGAGCGGTTGGCTCAGCTGTGGTTTGGTAACTCATGTGTCAGTACATGAACCTATTGTCCATAGCCATCCTTTGGGTGTGTGTCCATGCATGGTGGCCCTGCAGGAGCGGTGCAGAGCCAGGAGCAGGGTCCTTTCCTGGCTGCAGTCCAGCTGCACGGTGCCAGCAGGAGGCTGAGGACAGCACAGCACCCAGGGCTGGCAGAGCTCGGGCAGCAGAAGGCTCCTGCAGGGCTTCCCCCTGCACTGCCCAGCCAGAGCCCCTCCCTGCTGCCCGTGGCTTTGCTCCCCACTGCCCCGTTACTCTGTGCTGTCCTAGGCCTGGCAAGCTTCAGGCAGGGCGTATTTTGAATATATGCCCTGCCTGAAGCTCCTTCATTTACTCCACGGTGTAGCTTTCAGAAACATTCTGATCACGGCAGAGCTGGTTTTCTCGTGGAGCTGAGTGGAGCCATGAGTCACTTCTGGTTTAGGTTGATACATTATTCCCTTGTGTTGGGGCTTTTAAGAATAGGTACAAAATTGTTGACTTTGAGATAGAAGAAATGAAAATGTGTTGTGACTTATTCTGTAGCAGAAATTAGATGAAGTTTGGACAGTTTCCTGTCAAAATACAATTTTGGTAGGGGAATGCTTATTTTAAGGGTATAATAGCTCATACTAGATTATGAACCTGTATTCAAGGAATTTGTTGAAACTTTTTAATAGTATATTTTTATTGGAGGGCTTTTTTTTTTTTTTTAAGGAGAAGGTTAAAATACTGGGGTTTTAGGTTTGGTGGGGTTCCTCCACCCTCCGTGTAAAAAACTCCATGTAGACAGTGCTAGTTTTCAAATACTTTTAATTAGGTTTTTTCACAATTTCTTCCTGAAATACCATGTTGAGAGGTACCTTTATTTCTTGTCCTTTCTAGGATTCAAGTCATGTGATTACCTTGAGATGGAGGCTGGCTGCTTTTCTTCAAAGCTAAACAATTTTTGATGGTCATTGAGTTTGTAGTTAAAGCTCTAGAATAATTCCATGATTGTGGATTAAGGGCTTTTTACGTGACTTATGTTGTAGAGTCTGTTGCATCTAAACTATTAATATATCCTTGTGAGCAAATAAAGGCTTGGTTTTATATACTGCAGTATTGTAATTAGCTGTAGCAAGAGCAATGCTTGAGTCATTCATTTCAAAATTAATGGAATTCTGAGTTTTTCAGAATGTGCTTTTATAAGTCATTGATTTAAAGCAAAGCAGAATCAACTACAACACATAAGTTGACATGACTTCTTCACAAAAGCTGCAGAAAGTACTCAAGTCATTCTGTATTTTTATTCTCATTTACTTTCAGCTGATAAATTAGTGAGTCCTAAAGATCTCGACCCCATTGGCCGGTATGTAGCCCCCCAGGACCAGCGGAACATCAGCATGAGATTTTCAAATCAGGTAAGTGTTAGCTTAGTATTACAGTATTTTTACAGGAAAATTGTCATCTAAGTGCCAAATATGGTCCTCTTATATTGCAGTTAAAGTGCAAGGAAAGTATTCAGTGTGTGTACATTTTCTGAATTGCTGGAGGAGTGCTTTTAAAAGGCAGATATAACAGCTGCAGTTTTGGGGAAGTGACGCACGTTTGCCTTCAAATTAAGTGATGCAGTCAAAATGATAGAGAAAATGTAGTTTTAAATAGCTGCTGATAAATAGGTATGTGTATTTGAGTTATGTCAGGAAGGCAAGAATGAGGCTGCTTTTCTTATTCCTTCAAAGTAATTTCAACTGCAACATATTGATATTTTTTGTATTTAGAGCTCCTAAGCTACAAGGACGAGGTTCTTTTTTTTGGTGGGGTTGAGACACCATCCCTGGAGGTATTTAAAGGATGTGCAGATGTGGCATTTAGGGACAGCGTTCAGTGGTGGGTTTAGGAGTGCTGGGTCACTGGTTGGACTGGATGATTGTGAAGGCCTTTCCAACCTTAATGATTCTGTGATTCTATATGCTCCTGTATTTGAATTAAATGCACGGCAGGAATGAGTGATCAGGGATGGGGAATGCTTGAAACACAGTAATTCAAATCTGTAGTGGATGGGATAGCAAGATATGAACATGTCTGTATGTAGGGGACTTCTTTTATTAAAGAGCTAAGAACTGTATGTATGGAAATGTGTAGCTAAAAGATGTGTTTCAGCCTTTTTATTTCTTGGTATAAGGAATGTATATTTAAGAAGTTCCTTGTTCAGCATGGTGAATTTGTTATTGAAGCATAAAAGATGAAGTATTTATCTTAAGATCTGCTCCAAGTTCAGAACTGAACAATGTTTTCCTTGTTCTATCCAAATGCTGCTTATCCCCTCAGTTTCCTACTAGTTCCTGTTACCAAGGTAATCCATGTGCCTGGCTGTTGGTTCATTCATAATGAGACTTTCATTGCTCACACTGCAGCACTCCTGCCATGTTCCTGTGAGATAATGAAAGCTCAGTGATGTCATTTGTTCCTGGTTTCTTTGTTTGTCCTTACATCATGGGATTAGGAATGTGACAGAACCTGGGAGCTGCTGGCCCTTTTAGGGGTGCCCTCAGGAGGAGCCTGTATTGAGTCAGGGTTGCTGCAGCCCATCCAATTCCTCTTTCTTTGATTCTTCAAACCAGTCACTTTTAATGTGCCACAGCTGAGCACTTTGAAGAGGATGAGGCTTTGCTCTGAAGGCCCTCTATGACTCATTGGGAAATGTCTTGGTAGAAAAGTATTTTTACTACTCTTAGAGGTACCCAGGATGTGATAGGCAATTTCCAGATCTTCAGAGAGAAATAGCCTCTGCCCTGAGAGCTTCCCAAACGTGATAATAAATAATACAATGTTAATTTATTTTCTCATGGCTTACTCATTAAGGGCCACTTACTGAGTCACTAAAGAACTTAGTAAAATGCAGCTACCCAGTAAAATTCAGCAATGTAATGGGGACTTTAAAGTCAACAGTGTTGAACGCATTGAAAATAACTGAAACAGCTGCATTTTGATAGTTTACTTCATCTGCAGACAATGCATGAAGAAGGAAGGAAGTTCTGGGCATGCCTAGGTCTGCTTATAGCTCTGTTCCTCCCAGTGGTGATACTCCCTTGCCATAGATGACTGCACATGTGTTTTTTGATATGCAAATGCCCAAAGTATCCAAGATGTGGTTCCCAGTGTGCGTTAGAAGGAGGGGATGTCCTTCTGAGTTAGTGAGAGATGGAGACCGTGGCATCAGGCCTTTGGCATTGCAGCCTCTGAGCAGCAGTGTAGAAGTGGTGACCAGAAGGGTTCATGTCCCGGTAAGGCCGGCCAGGTGCTTGTGGGATTTCTTTGGGATTGTTTGTACTGAAACAGCTGCTGCAGTATTTTGGGTGGTTTTACTGCTACAGCAGTATCAGGGCAAAATGTTCCTTCATGCAGATGTCAAATGGGTCATCATTCATCATTAAGAGAAGGTTAAAGATGCAAAGATGTCCTGACATGACTCAGGTGAGCTCTATCAGCAAAGGTCTTCAGGTTCCAGCCAAGAGTCTTGAGTCTGGCTTTTTTTAATCCACATTTTAGATTTGTTTAAACAGTTTGTCTGTATATTTGATTATGCCATTTTATCTAATTGAGCTAATTTATGCAAAATCAGTATCTAGTATTTGCCTTAAAGTGCAGGGAAAATGACTAAAAATACCATACAAAATGAGAACACAGCACATCTTAATGATGTCTTTAGAAATCCAAAGTAGTTTCTTCTCTTTAATGATGTCTTCTCTTTTCCATATAGCTAAAGAATTATTGAATTAAATTGAACAGAAAAATATTTTCACTTGTATTAAATTTTATTCCTGTAAGCAATAAACAAGGATATGCAAAAATTTCAGATGCCTGTGTATATAAATTTTGTTGTGATACAGTGTTTTGGAAGGAGATGTACCAAAAAGAAGGCTTTTAAAATTTTTATTTGAAGCTCTGTGCTGAGTAAATATTTCTTCAAGAAATGTGTTTTCCATGTAGGCATATCTTCATATTGTGGTTGCATTGACTATAAACTCCAAACACTTGCCACTGAAAAATGTGATTAATTTAATATATTTGTGGCTTTGGTGCCACTACAAAAGTATGTCTGATACTCACATAATAGTGTAGATTTAAGCAAGCAATGGAAAGTATTTTAAATATTCCAACCTTACTTTTACAGCTTGGAAGCATCAATGAAGAATTAGGTAAAGGAAAGTAAGGTAATATAGACCTCCAAAGGCAAAAGTGCTATGAGAACTGTATCTATAACTATGTGTAATTACTGCCATGAGTGCATCAGAAAATCAGATCAGAGGCCAATCTCATTGCTTGTAGAAAACTGAAAGGATCAATTGAGCAGTACAGTAAAAACCTAATGGCCACTAATACGGATTTTGTCTGTTTATAGTTTGAAGGAAATGTTTTTTCTCCTAATTCAATGCCAAAACCTGTTATTTTCCACTTTCAGGAGGCTGTGTCCGTATGTCCTCTCCTGGGGAAGTGCCAGTGTTGGGCTGGAGCAGGGCTGCCTTTGCTAGGTTTAGTCTGTGTTCCAAAGCACAGTGAGGTCTAACAGCAGTCACAGGAGTTCTTTCTCCTCTGCTTTGCAGTCCTCATGGTCAGGTCAGAGCCCAGTCAGGAGTTCAAAAAAAAATGGAATCATCCATACTCTGTTTGCTTTGAAAGGAGATAATGCAGGGAATTCTGGTTCAGGGTGACTCTGTAGAACTGGATTCCTGAGAAGAGCTTATTTTGTTACTCCTCTTTACTGTCTCCAGATTCAGGAGAGATTATAACTCAGTTTGGGTTGTTTTGGGAGGATGTAGAGTAGAGGAGGGCCTGGATGGTAACAATAACGTTTGAGAAATGAGATAGGGTGGGGGTTTTTTGGAATTGTTTTGTATTTTACTGGCGCATGTGAAAGCTGATTTATTGCTGTCTTATGTTTAATTTCATCTTTAACAAAAAGTCATAATCTGACTAAATGCCAGGGTAGGACTATTTTATCTTCTGAGTTAAGTTGAAATACGTGTTTAGGGTTACAATTAATTAACTGAATTCTCTGCATGTGATGATTTCATTCTTTTAATGTTTTGCTGTGTAGAGTTAGCAATCATTTGTGAGGATTTCATTTCAGTTACTGGGAATTAAGATTAATGCCTATTGATGAAGAGAATTGGGAGGAGAATATTCAAAATAATAGACTGCTTTTTTTTTTTTTTTTAGGGAAATAGATAACATGTAAAGAAGGAACTAAAATTATTAATTGTAGGTAGACTGAGATATTTTAAGATTTTTATGTTTAGGATTAGTGCATGTCTTATTTGGATGGAACCATATTGGATTATTTGTTTCGTCATGTTAATTCTAAACGTGCCAAATGCTCTTTTGGAATTTGAGGCACATAGGTGTGCGGTGTTTGATTTCAGGGGTCTGGTGTGTCAGTGCCAGTGGGCACAGGATGGTCAGCAGTGGTCAGTCCTGCCAGAGCAGCTCAGTGCCAATGGGCACAGGGTGGTCAGCAGTGGTCAGTGCTGCCAGAGCAGCTCAGTGCCAATGGGCACAGGGTGGTCAGCAGTGGTCAGTGCTGCCAGAGCAGCTCAGTGCCAATGGGCACAGGGTGGTCAGCAGTGGTCAGTGCTGCCAGAGCAGCTCTGTGACCGTTGGGTTGTGGTCAGGAGCAGTCAGGTGGGTCATGGGGGTGCAGTGCAGTCTCTCCTGTTGTGAGCTATTTCCATTTGCCTCTTCTCTCTCCATGTGCTTGGAGAGCCCAGTGGGTACCGTTTCCATCGGGGCTCTTCAGTGCTCTGCCCCCTCTCTCACATGCTCACAATGAATGGGGTTTTTTCAGAGTTCTGAGGTTTCCTGGCCGTGCAGGCAGAAAGGCACAGTGGTAACATCTGTGCAGTGAGAGCGCAGCAAAAGGCTGATACTGAGCTGCTTTCTCTGCTTGTGCCAGGAATGGAGTCAGGGATTTTTCCCTTTATCCTACCTCCAGCAGTTTATAACCTTGTTAAAAGCTATGATTTTCATTTTTTTTAATTCTCCTTTTTGGAGAGGAAGAACAAGTAATCAGTCTTTTATCTTGTTCTTCTGAGGTATATTTATCATCTGCACAGCGTGCAGAATGCAGCTGAAACCAACCCTTCTGCCAAGGATCCAAGGTGGAAACACAAGGCAGGAGGGGGAGCCTGGGCAGGGGGGCTGTTGTGGTGTCTCGGGGAGACAGTGATTGATGTGATGGGAACAATGCCTGAGCTGGCTTTATTAGACAAATGAGAAAGCCAAGAGATTAAAATGGAACTTTTAACAACAACCAGATTTATTTAGTGGAATATTTAGCAGTTTAATGCTTTTCCATATCTCTTTGTTTTAAAATAGACAGCAAATGCTATAAAGCACGATCATTGTTGGAAAGGGTGACTCACTTTTTTGAGTGTCTTATTTATTATTTTGATCTGTGTTTCTCTAGGCCGCTACTTGTGATGTCAAATGACAGTGAAAGTAACTTTCTGTTTAATGTTGCAGCAGTCCTGTAGTTGTACTGCAATGACAGTTATATTTTTTCCACAATACTTGGAGAGATCTAGTAGTTTTTCACACAGATTCTGTGTTGTGCCAGTTGTGCTGTGGATGCATTTGTGTAGTTCTGGCCTGTGTTAGAACCACCATATATTGCTGTAAATGAATCCTGTCCTTGGCTGTGTGTGAGAGGCAGAACTCATGGGTTATGTACAATTTGCAGGCTATGGTTACACGGTCCTGCGAAGTTCTTTATTGAGAGAGTAATAATCGAGTCTGAACTCAAAGACCACTGCTCAGATTAGATCACAGGCTGTCTACAAATCAGTAGTCTTGGAAGGGGCTCCCTCATTTTCACATGGGGCAGGCTTTTGCTTTTTGTTTTATACACAGTGATTATGGCTGAGTTTTGGGTTGAGTTTTCCTACTGTTTGTATAAATGCAAGTGATAGCACAATGATCTTATTCTGAGCAGGAAAATCTTTTAATGTCACTTCTGACTTCTTCATCTGGTCTCTTTGTGCATATACTTTCATCAGAAAATTATTTCTTGTGGGAAAAAGTCCAAAATTTTTAGTGCAAATGTGGTGCTGACAGACTTCTGGGAAAATGTTACCAAAAATTTCTCCTGCAAATCCCTAAGATCTTTATTGATATCAAGGCTCACAGATGCCTGAGCAAGCAAGGGTTCCCTCTGAACTTCTTGTTCTAAATCAATGTCTATCCCTCTATCATCAGAAAAACTGCTGCCCTTCTATGCCATCGATAGAAGATGTGTATAACTTCTGTCATTCATGTTCTGGTAGTTTCTAGACAAAAGCAGGAAAAAAGCATTTTAGCAATGAAAATGTGGGCTGCTCTTTAGGTCTGTCATTTTACAGCCAGTGAGTGCCAGAGGAGTGAACAAGGACCAGGAGGGTTGTGTTCACAGCTCATTCTGCCAGTGACAGGAAAGGTGGATTGCCAGTTCGAGACCCAGGGAGTCAAGTCAATGATCTCAGCCAGCACGGTGAATTCACTCCTATTTGCATGGTTTCCTGATGTAAAATTAGTATTTATTTCAAACGTGAAGTGTCTGTGTAATAAACAGTGCAAGGAAATGCAGCTGTCCCCTGTAAAATGTAGTATCTTTCATGTCAATAAAGAGCAGCTGTCTGATGACAATTTTTCAGAGTAAAGGGTTGAAATCACCAGGTCATTATTTCTAAGTGAATTTTATTGTTTACCCAAAAAGCTGAATAATTTCACTCATTACAAAAATATGTATCAAAACATTAGGTCATATTAGGCATATAGGAGATATATTGATTGGATAAGTTCTAAATTTTTGTATGAAATGTTTTCCCCATGTAGTTCTTCTTAATTAAAAAAAACCCCAAACTAATCCGAACAGTGTAATGATTACCAGTAGTTTATTACTAATTCCCCAAAATGTGTCTTGCAGAGTATTATTGGGAGGACAGGCTTCCTGTGGTCTTGAGATTTGTAAATCTTTCAATGTGCTCACACCATAAGAAAAAGCAATGCAGACAGTGGTGTCTGTCATAGTTGGGAATTGTTTAAATATTACAATATGACCATTGTCCCTGGTCATGCTATATTGAATAAAATCTTTAGTTAGCAATGCTGGTAATGATTTTGTCATTATTTCCTAGGGTCCTTTAGAAAATGATTTGGTGGTACATGTGGCCCTGATAGCAGAAAGCCAGCGGTACGTATTTACTTCTGTTAAGTACCTCTGTATTAAGGAAGGGTTGAACAATACATCTGAAATGGTGTAGAATAAAATACTGCTACTTGTGTATATCTGCTGCCAAGAGAATTGTTAAAACTGTTTTGTGATTTGTCATTAAATTTATCCATATTTCATTTGTAGCCTCCAAGTTTTTCTGAACACATATGGAATCCAAACTCAGACCCCCCAGCAGGTGGAACCAATTCAGATATGGGCTCAGAAAGAACTGGTCAAAGTAAGGAATTCTGCATTTAAAATGGTTAATCCATCTGTATATTTCTTTTGTAAAAATAAGGATTTATATCAAGCTATTAGCCTTGTATCTCCCTAAGCTGTTACCTGCATTTTTGTGTTCTCCCAATGCAGCTGCAAGGTGTGCTGGCACTGGAAGTTACGGATGCCTGGAGCTTTCAGGGAAATGTAGGAGCCCATGTGTTCTATATTATCTGATTAGGCTTATTGCCTGAGCCACTTTCAAAGTATAATGAATGAACAATAAAATTTTAATAATATTAGTAGCTTGCTAAACTAAATGAATCTTGATGGAGAAACAAGCAAATGAGCAATAGTCAAAGAAATGGGTTAAGGCAGTAGGCACAAACCATCATAGGATTTCATAGTGCAGCCCCTGTTACAGGCATTATCCACATCTCTGTCACTGTTTTCCCTTGGATTGACTATATCCAGGAAGTTTTGGTTTTGAAATTCTTTTTGGTTTACCTCTTTAGCTGACTTTAATTTCTGACTGTGGGATTTTCTGGGATGAAGGATCATCTTCAGGATCCCCTTCACCCTCCCTGAAGGCTCTGTTTTGTATAGGGGCAAGCAGTCTCCTGAAGGACAGCCACATCCTTACAGTCCTAGGCTGGCCCTGCTAGTCCTGGTTGTAGATGAGGTGCACAGAGCTGCTGTCTGACCTTGTGTTGTGCAGATGGTGTCACACGAGAGCGGTGAATGGCGGGGGCAGTGCAGTGACACATGCTGTTTGTCAGCCCCGAGCTCCCAGCTGTAGGACAGACCACTGTGGGGGGCTCTCCCTCAGAAATCAGGTCACATGGCCAATGCCATCATCTGTATCACAAGTCTGTAGGACACAGGAAAAAAGGAAACCCAAAAGAGAGAACATAACAACGTATTTCAGGTTTCTTAAGTTTGCAAGGATAACAGATGTACTAAACCTGGCTGTGGCTTATTCAGAAAAGTGCTTACCCTAAATAATGGCTGCCACTATCACCTGAGAAATGCTGAAACAGAGAGAAGAGAAATATCCGTGTTTCCATTCATCCTTGTTCATTTCTGAACGCATTTTTACTCATTAGCTTTCATTATTATATATTCCAGAATATGTTCTCTTTTTCTGTATCTGTCCTGAAATTCTGTACCTGAAACTTTGGTTTAACAAATGATTACTCCATGATTTACCATGGAAGTACATATTGTCTCTGTCATCCGTCACTTCTTAGGTTTCCCTGACAAAAAGATGAGACCTTCATTAAGTTTTATTATTATCAATTAAATTCCTATCTACGAAAACGTTTGTGTTAGGATTTATTTTTCTAAAGCTGTTGAGACATCTGGCAATTCTGACACTTCCCTTATCCTCGTGATGGGTAGGTACATCTGCCTCATCAAAATTTACTTTTCAAAGGAATGCCATAAAAATATTAATTCACCTGTTACAAAGCCTCTTCCTAATGGGTTTCTGATAAAGGCTCTGGCAGAGCTGTGAAGTAGAGAGAGTGTTTGGGGTGTTATGAGAACTGGGTTTGATCTCTGGGCTTATGCCAATAACCAATATGAACCAAAAAGCAAACAAAAAAACCCTCCAGGTAGTATTTGTCATCCTCTGTGGGGAGAGGAAACCAGTGATGGAGAAGTCATTGTATTTTGGGGAATAGAAGGTTGATCCATGGAAAATATGGATCTCAATATTTCCTACTCTGATGCTGTCAGTTCTAAGGAGTATTTAATTTAATCAGAAGCCTTTGAACTGCTCTAGTAGCACATGATAACAGTTTAAATCTCTGGACTTATTAACAGGCATGTGTCCAAAAAAAGTGCTGTAAAACAAATGGATGGGGATTGAAAGTAGAACTTCAAGTCAAGAAAACGTATCCACAAAGTGGGGAGAGAAAGAAGAGATAAACAATAAAATGGGACAAGACACACGTAATACATGGGAAAATGTCCATCTGGAGTGGAAGTATAGCACAGGAGAGGAGCAGAATACCCCTGGCATGAACTGAGAGGAGGAAAGGGAGCACAGAAACAGATGGTGTGCAAGGCCACTGCGGTTTGGTTCATGCTCATAAATCACCCCAACAGCCCAGTCTGCTTTCACAGCCATTTCTTGCTATTAGCAGCTTCAGTAATCCAAAATTGAAGGGCTTTTTAATAAAAAAACAAAGGTGCTTGAAGCAGCTGGACTTGAATGAAACTCTGCATTGTTCAGTGCTTGGTTCTGAATCTGAGCTTTGATTGTAACAGATCAGGATGGAGAACTCTCACTAGAAGAGGAAACTGCTTTAGTTACCTGTGTGTCAACATGAGGCCTCAAGCTAAAGAGTCTTCAAAAAGAGAGACAGTGTTCCAATGCTAATGCAGTTCTGCTTTTGTTAAGAAAGCATTTTGAGTTCTGCATTCCAGCAAAATGAAGGTCCTTTCAGTGTTAAAGTGCCCTGTCTGCTGCCATTCTTCCTTCCCTTATTCACCACAAAAAGAGGTTCAGCATTCTTTGGCTTTGCTGTGCACAGATGGGTTATTGAAAGCTATCGGTGTTCTGATGTCTCCATCCTTTCCCACTTGAATACAGTTCCTTACTCTGGATGAACAGGTCATGGGGTAATTCTGTTTATTTTTTTTTTTAAATAGTTCTTGGTATTAATGCAGAAACATGGGCAGGATCAGGAAGGCCCCAAGCTGACAGCAGTAGGAAGCTATTGAGTGTAATGTTTGTTCAAGTGTTTACTTTCATTTGCTTCTGAATGATCTTCCTATAACATAAAGATTGAACTTCAGAAAATGTTCAGAATTCTGCATATTCTGCAGTAATGATGGGTTCCTTACCCAAAACAGACCAAATAAGGAAAAATTACATCTTTTAGTCAGGTTTAACTGATACATTTATACTCTATTGCTCACAGATTAGTTGTTTTCTTACTGTTTTAATCTCATACAGTGTAATAAATGAAGATTATTTTTGCAAAATTGTATCAGTGGAAGTAATGCTAGGCATACATAACTCTAATAAGAATCAAGCTATGAATAATGAGATAATTCCCTCTTGCTTGTGTTGCTGATGCATTAATTTTCCATATTTGTACTAAAATTAGAATAAAGATCTTTAAAGGGTTCTTATATTACTCTTTTGCTTATGTATCCACACTGGAAAAGCATTACAGAAGGCAAATTCGGCTAGTCAATAAATGCAAATGATCCTTTAAAAAGTTATCTCAATAAGCAGTTTGAAAAATCAATAAATATTTTACTTACATACAATAGAAAAGTAATAGGAGAAAGAAGTTAAAAAGAAGACCTAATACAGGAAACAGCAAGTGTTTTTTAAAGAACCCAACCCTGAATAGAAATAACAGCCACATTTTCTGAATCATTTCCTAATCAAAGCAGACTGCACACAGCCTTCTTTGTGAGATGTGGCAGGAGCATGAGAAAGGCTGGTATCTAGGTTTTTATCAGTTTTCATGATTCTTTCTCACAGGCTTACTTCCATTTGGGAGTCAATGAGAAACTGGGATTATCTGGAAGGCCGGACAGACCCATAGGATGCCTTGGAACATCAAAGGTTGTTGCAAGAAAAGTTTATATTCTTGTTATTGATATATATTTAGATAAACATTTATTCTCTGTATGATTTCAACTAGAATTGAAATGTAGTGTTATTTTATGCATATATCTGACTTTCAAGTCCTTGTATTTGGCCCTCATGAATGTTTTAAAGAAAAGATTAATGGAAGTTTCCTCTCTCAACAGATTTATCGAATACTAGGGAAGACTGTAGTTTGCTACTCAATCATTTTTGATCTCAGTGATTTCTACATGTCTCAGGATGTTATGATGTTGATTGATGACATTAAGGTATTTGTAACTTCTCATTTGAGTAACTGACAAAAATAGTCTGTAGAAGAATAAACTGTGCAGTCTGATAAAACAGAAGACTCAAGGGGGAACACAGTACCGTGTGTATTATTGTAATACAGAAATAAACTTGCAGCTAGAAAGTGTATTGAGACAAATATCCTGTCAGCCCAGTGTGAGTTCTAGTGAGTATCTCTCTGTGACAAAAAAACCGCCCCCAAAGTGATTGGGAGTGCTTTAGGGCAGCAAGCAAATTATCATTTGTTTCTTTGGGAGAACAGATGTTCTTGGCTGAAAAAAGGAACAAGACTGGTGTTTACAGGAAATATGAAAGCTCTACCTGGGGGAAACACTACTTGATTTTGCACAAATATTAAAACCTGCCCCCTTTCCCTGTAAGGTCAGCAGCAGTGCAGAGCTCACCTGCCACGTGCCCTGGGCTGGAGCAGTGACATCAGTGCACAGAAGGTGGCCTTGGTGATTCCATCCCACTGGTTGGGATTCAAGCCCTGGATCCCCACACACCCTTTCTAGGTCGTTGCCTGTTGTTCAGAGCACTGCACTGTCTCATGGTTTGCTCCCTGATCCATACATTTGCTTAGGACTATTTTCAGAACACTTAGGAAATAGCAGGGCTCAACAGCAGCTTGTGCCTGTTGCAGAAATCTGTTGGTGCTTTAGTAGCTAAGGTGTTTTTAACCTGTTGAGGATTTCAGGGCTGTAGGTCTTCTGATGTCTTGTGCTGTGTGTTCTGGTAGGTTGTGCTTGTTGTGTTGTGTGGGATTTTTTGTGACTGACATTCCTTCCTGCCCAGAATGCCCTGCAGTTCATTAAGCAGTACTGGAAAATGCACGGCCGGCCCCTGTTCGTGGTACTGATCCGGGAAGACAACATAAGGTAGGGAGAGAGAAAAGCAGGATTTGCAGTGTGGGATTTACCTAACTGCAAGATTAATGGAGTTGTGTTTCACATTTCAGAGGGAGCAGATTCAGTCCCATATTAGATATGCTGGCAGCCTTTAGAAAGGGAATGGTTGGAGGAGTGAAGGTTCACGTTGACAGAGTACAGGTAAGATGTTTCTCCTGACTGTTGTGTTCTTACCTCCTGGTACTGGTTCATGTATTCTTGCTACTTTTGGGGTTATGTGACTTTTAAGGATTTTATTTAGTTTCATAAAAGTTAAGGAGTCAAGACTCAAGACATTTGGTACTGTTTGTTTTGTCTCAACAGAAACATGGGTTTATTTTAATTCCTTTTTATGAGTCTTTTGAAAGTCATCATCTTCACAGAGGTTTTTCAGAAGGGAAAAGGGTGTTTTTGTTAGGCAGTCTTGTGAAATTACTACCAAAGGATAAAGCCACGGTGTCAAGCACTGAGGGATTTCTTTTGATTAGGTAATCACAGTGGGGAAAAAAAGGTGCTTCACATATATTAAAATTCTTACAAGAACTAAGATTTAGTATTAACATCTTTGCTGTTTGAATGAATCTTAAAGCAGGAACATTCCTTCATTAAAATGTGAAAATTGCCAAGACAGGTGCTGATTTTACATAGTCCTATGTGCTAGTTAATCTTAGTTTACACCTATTGAACTATCCTTTTTCTGTAGAGAGAAGACTAAAGACAGAGTAATGACTTCTTGTTCCTTAGAAAATCATTAATCTGTAGAAGAGCTGGGTCATTTGTAAAGGAAATGCTCCTAGCTATGGTGGTTTAAAATATCCTTGGAATCTTTTAAGTATTTATGTATTTCTCCTGATCACACACAGGTCGTGTGGTCTCTCCTGGTACCACTGACTCTTCCTGTAGCAAATGCCATTTCTGCCCATGGAAAACCTTCCATTTGGCTGCAGGGTTGTTGTTGTGGTTTGGTTTGTTTGTTGGTTTTGGTTTTTTTGAATTTAACTGCAATGACTGTCTTGCCTTGCAAGAAAGATTTATCAGACGAGAAATTTCTCCATCTACCTGTGTCCTTATTTTAAGCACTACCCTGGACAGCCATCAGGGAATAAACTTTCCCTTCCATACTCACTGACTTTCTGGGAAGATCCTTTTTCTAATATAAAAATTAAGAAGGAGCTTTAAAGGGTTTAAGGTGTTGACAGCCACTGGTCTTTGCTTTATTTGTTAGCCATTAAAAAGAGCACATAGGAAAACTACAAACAAATGTTTGGCTTGAAGGCCGGTGGAGATGGTGGTGGGTGCCTTTCCTGCTGGGATACCGTGTGCTTGCTCCAGCAGCTGAACTGGAATCTCCATCTTACTGCACAGTTGTCACATTTTGTTAACAGTCTTGTTTCATTTCAGGGGAGGATTTGGGGAAAAGAACAAGGGACATGTCTAATTCATGGTGTTTTCTTGAATAATTCATTTATTCCAACAAAATATATATTGATCTTTGTCAGTTGTATTCAGCTCCTTCCTTTAGGTGCACATTAAACGTGCCTAGAGAAAATCTGTGTCTCTAATTGGGTGAATGTTCTTTTTTCCATGTGAAATATACCAAATCTGATTTAATTTAAAATTTTGTATGCTCAGAAGATTTGTAGCTCTTTTCTGATCTTTACCTTCATTGTCATCACGTGTTCAAGCAGATGTGCAAGGCAAACTGTGAATGGCACCAGTAATAAAAGCAAAGCAGGGGTTTTATGTTCTGTCATCTCACAGCGTAACAGATTAATGTTTTACTGCAACACGTGTACAATGGAAGTGGAATATAAAAGTTCACAAAACACACTCAGTTGTATTTAGCTAATGAGAACCATCAAAAGCAGTCTTAAAAGTGCTGTAGTACGATATATTTCCTCTGGCATTAGAGAAATAGGGAATTCCTATAAATGCAGAGTGAGTGAATTGTAATGACTACATCAGATAAATGCAACACTGAGTTTCAGTTGTGTAATCTTTTGAGATGGAAGTATTTGTAAGCTGCATTTGATGTGCAAACTTAGGCCAGGCATGCTTGGATTAGGGAATGAATACAGAGTGGGAATGCTCTTTGTAGTGCTTGCCTGAAACATCAGTGAAAATGACAGGAAAGCTGCTCGGCCTTCAGCCATCCCTGGAATAATGAACACTGGGATCCAGAACATGGGGACTGTGCAGGACTCTGAGGAATGCAAGTCCTCCATCTCAAGTGTTTCCATCAGACCTGGCTTTTGGGGGTGGGCACTGCTTGATGAAGCCGGACAGGGCAAAAGAACAACAGAACACAACCAAAAAGGAGACAGCAGCCCCAAGAGACTTCTGCTGTCTTAAGCTATCTTCTTCCTCATGGAAGAGGGAAGATACTCTGAAAGTGTAAAAATATTTGGAACTGTAGATAAACAAACTACTGTCTCAATGGAAACCACCAGCAACATAGTGAGATGAAAAGACAGCTATATAGTTATGTACATATTTTAAAATTTGTTTTCAATTTCTCATTTCAGACATTAATATCTGGAGCACTTGTTGAACAACTTGACTTCCTCAGAATCACTGAAACAGAAGAGTAAGGCTATGTGTAAATAGCAGTGATGACTTATTTGATAATTAAAATATTTTCTGAACTATGAAGAAATTAAATACTTATTTTTCAGGGCTCCTGTATTTAAGAGTTTGGAGGAGCTGGATCTTCCAAAACATTCAAAAGTCAAGAGACAGTCTAGTACTCCCAATGCTTCTGAACTTGAGCAGCAACCAGATGTAAATATTAATGACTGGAAAAACAAGTCAACATATGAGATTCTGCAGAAACTTAATGTAAGAAAACTTGATAAAAGTACAGTGTAACTTCATTCTCGTGAAATAAGAAATTCTGTGCCGATACTCTTTTTACCAGCAGCCTACCTAAATCAGTATGATCAGTGTTGTGGCACAGTGAAAAACATAAAATGTCTGACGTTCCTCTTCATGCCCAGGGAATCTTCCCCCTTATCTTATCACAGAACTTCCTGGCCCTTCCCGTGTAGCTGTTGGCTCTCAATTCTCCCAGCTGCCCCAATCACCCTTGGTGCTAATGACCATCTAGGAGGGGATCCATTTGTCATGTGTCATAAGAATAGATATTGTATTGACAAACCGCCATTCAAAAGACTTGAGCAGTGAGTATTCACTTGGATGGACTGGGAAATTCTTAATGACATCACGGGATAGTTCCAATCTGGCATTTTCCTGCACCTAGAGGAAAACTGCTGGTAGCTGTCTGGATCTAGTGTTTGATACACAAAGTGTTCTGCTTGGTTCCCTATTTCATTACAAGCATTTCTGCTGTAAATGAAAGGACCTGAGAATGAAAAACCAGGAAACTTTTCCAAGGTCAAATTATTACAACTTAATATGATCCACAGAGAAGCCTCTGCAAGCAGTAGTGACAAGGACACGGCATACATAGGGTATGGAAGAGTTGTGAAATCCCCTTGAAAATAAAATATGTAGACTTTTCCTTAAACTGAAAAGAATAAAGGCCCTTTGGTTTCACCTGAAATTTTTAATAGCTGTTCTGGTTTTGCTTCAGTGAAAATCTGAAGGCTATTTGTGGTTCTGTTGTTGCTGTTTTTTATTTAAGGACTGCAATTGCCTGGCAAGTCAAGCGTTACTCTCAAGTATATTGCTTAAAAGGGAAGGGCCGAATTTTATCACCAAGGAAGGTAAGAGCTTTGTCCATTTGACTGTTCTGTGCATTGAGGAAGCAGCTGTATGTTGAATTGCAATGAACATGAATAATAGCTGTGCATGCCAGCAGTTGTGTAGCTGTTTTCTCTGCTGTTTAAAGCCATTTCTGTGTTAAATAGGACATGCAAATTGATGGCGTGGTGGGGAATGAGCTGCTGGATGTATGAACTCTTAGATGGTTTGTAGGCCAGTGCTGTATCTGGTTGTAATTTTGAATGCACAGATTAGAAAAAAATAGATGATTTGACCTTACAGAGAAAACCAAAACATAAGACAAGTCTGTATGTCTGTAACAGTCTGGACTATATGAGGCTTTATACTGAATTTTTAGTCTGCTTTGATGTGATCTGACTTCAATTCAATGTATCTGTGAAACTCTGGTTTTGTATTATGGCTTTGTTTTAGAGCACAGGGTCTAAATTCCTTTAATATAATTCTGAAAAGGCTACTGAGGCTTTGGGATTTTGTGCTGCAAAGTTTGGTGTTTTATCTTTTTTTCCAAAGACTGCTTTTTAGCTGCCTTTGTTATATGAATACTCCTCAGAAAAAGAGGGCTTATTAATCAAGCAGTGGGACTTACCACCTCCTGTTACAGAGCCTGCTTCTTAATGTTTGTGTAAGATGGCTGTGGAGAAGAGTTGTCATTTTGACATAAACATACGCTATATCTGTATTGCTATGTTAAAAATGCCATAGAATCTATAGGATATCCTGAGTTGGAAGGGACTCACAAGGACCATCAAAGTCAGTTCCTGGTCCTTCACAGGACACCCCAACAATCCCCCCGTGTGCCTGAGAGCATTTTCCAAATGCTTCTTGAGCTCAGACAAGCTTGATGCTGTGCCCACTGCTCTGGGGAGCCTGCTCAGTGCCCAACAGCCTCTGGGTGAAAAACCTCTTCCTGCTATGCAGACTAAGCCTGCCCTGACTCAGCTCCAGCCATTTCCTCGAGTCCTGTCACTGGTTCCCACAGTGAGGAGATCTGTTCTGCCCCTCTGCTGCCCCTCTAGAGGATGGTGCAGACCACAATGAGGTCTCTCCTCAGTCTCCTCTTCTCTGCGCTCAATGAGCCAAGTGACCTCAGCCACTCCTCACATGGCTTCCCTCTAGATCCTTCACCATCTTCCTGTGCCTCCTTTGGATACTTTCTAATGTCCTTTTATTTCCCTTCTATTGTGGTGCCCAAAACTGCAGACAGGACTGGAAAGCCACATCAAGTGGAATAAAATACCTGGGTTGATAACCCCGTGCACTGGTGCAAGTCCTGTTGGAATCTGCACATTAGGCCCATGCAGCCTCTGAAGTGGCCTTTTCCCCCAGTTACCTGGAGTGTTGTGAGGCTTTGGGAGCCTCAGGAGCTTTCTTTAGTCCTTCGTATGGTGTGTTCCTCGCTCTAGAAGCACCTCAAGGCAGATCCCCTGACCTCTGTAAGCAAGCAGCATTACCACTTACACCCACTGGATCCTGATGATGAACTTAAAAACTCCATTGAAATCAGTTAGATCCAGCAAAAGTGCTGTTGTGCCTCTGAGTGTTCAAAGCTGACTTGTACACACCTTTTGGTGCCATCCCATATGAAACAGTGGGTGATGATTCCCTTTTGAATATGCACCTTGTATTAAATGGTCTGAGTCACTGGCGAGGAGTTCCCTGCATTCCCTGCATGGAGACTATGGAGGCTGACATTAAATAATCACACAATCAATAATACATAAAGCTAAAACCAGAAGCTGCAGAACCCTGGGTTCTGCAGTTTGAGGATGTACCTTATGATGGGGTGTACCTTTATGGGCCAAATCTATAGGTAGATTAATTTTCCCCAATATATTGCAAGAATAGGTGATATTATAGGTGTCTCAATAGCATGAGCAGCAAATGCAGCTGAAATCTGGTTTGGCTTCTTGAATAACAACATATACTGGGAGACAGGGGACTTGATTGCATCTGAATTTTAGATGTTGAGCATAATAGATAAGTGCTTTACTAGAGCAGATTCAGAATTAACTGGTCTCATCAAACTTGCCTTATTACTGTTAAATGAAAACTGCATCTTTTTTTGCTGGTGTTTTGTTTTTCTTTTTTCTGTTAAATGCCTTTAGGTACTGTTGCTGAGCATATAGAAAGAATCTACAGACGAGCTGGCAGCAGAAAGCTCTGGTTTGTATACAAATATCATGTTCCTTCTGGCTTACAGCAATTTTGTTTTCCTAATGTGTTTAGAGAAAGTAAGGCTGAATTCTCACACACTTAAAGGAGGGAAAATGGCAGCTTTCCTGACAATTGTATTGGTGCATGGCAGCTGAAGGTCTGATTTAATAGGCTTTAAAAAATTAAGAAGCAGTTTCTTACTGTTATCTTTTAAAATACAAAAGAAATAGGCTGGTTTTGCACTGAGTGCTATTGCCAATACTCAGGCCTCATGAAATTGAAATAATGTGAGTAGAATGTTAATATTCTTATTTCTTACAGGGCATGATAAAATACTGTCAATAGCTCTATGTAGGAAGGCTGGTGATCAGATATAAATCATTTAAGCTGATGCACTAACTCAGATTTATTGCCCTGAGGTAATTTGCTTTGAGCCTGACTTTGACACAGTAACTTTAAAAGGTTTCAGCAAGTAGGTTGATATTTACATGTTGTTTATTAATTTCTTTGCCCTGAAGCTCAGTAGAAGTTTAATTTCTTTTTATCAAAGTCGAGCCTGTCCTGAACTCTGCTCTCTCCCTCTGTAACTATTCGTAACAGGTCAGTAAATATAAAAGCTGTTTTACATTTTTGTCTCTTTGTACAGTTAAATGGGCCTTTGCCAATAATGAGGTAGAACCAAAATACCTTGGTGGTCTTTTTTGTAATTAATAAAAATCAGAAGTATTTTTAGAAACAAAATATGTAAACTATTTTTCATTTCTCTTCCATGATTGCCATGTGACACACATATAGGTTGGTGTTGCGCTACAGTGCTGCATTTGCACAGAAATTTTCTTCTTCTATAACCCCACATATTACTACTTTACTGGTACATGGGAAACAGGTAAAGTGCCCAGAAATCTGAAGTGCAGCTCTGTGAGATTTTTTTTTTTTGCTTATTTGCATTTTGATAGTATCAGCTAATGCATTTTTGAAATGCTTTGCTCTTGATCTTAAGAAGTGTGTAGCAGTTTTCACAGGAATCAACATCAACTGAGTTCTTTACTAACACCATAGAATATTACAGTTTGTTCCTCATCTCTGCGGATAAATGATTTTTAATAGCCTCAAAATCTGTGCTAGAAAAGCTCAATTACAGGTCTGTTAGGTTTGTATTTTGTCAAGAAATTATTATTAAATGTATTCATATCTTTAACCACCAACTGCTTATATGGAAAAATGTGGTTCCTAGAAGTTACAGCTTGTTTTTAACCTAGCAGGTGACACAAGTCTCTTCTTTTCATGCCACACATGCAAAATACTACCTCAGCATGGAACACACAGCAATGCCTTGGTGTTATGTGTTGTACTTTCTCTTGCAAAATCTTTCTGACTCTTCCTTAAATAGATTTAAATATTACCAAAGTTATCTTGCAAAATGATGAAAATGTCATAAAAGAGGAGCTGGCATTTCTGACCTGTCTTTGTTCAAGATTATGTCGAGAAGAGAACAAGAAGCTTTTTATGGAACTGGTAGTTTAATGAGTTCTAACTAAATACGTTTTTGGTCCATTAACCTGTATCTAAACTAAAAAATGAAAATCTACAGAAGGTTGCATAAAATCTGATCCGAATTCCACTTTGTAAATAATGTATGTATTCACTGAGTTGTTAATCTTGAGATCTCTGCTGTGGCAGACTTCAAATTGATATCTGAATTCATTAAACTAGCATGTGATATGTAGTGGGATTGCTCTGTTTTCTGCCCTCAGGTCTGTTGTGCGCTTCGCAGCAAGTCTTTTAGGTAAACTAGTGGACAGCCTTGCACCATCTATTACTAATGTTTTAGTTCAGGGCAAGCAGGTAAGTCTTTGCTCCTCAGAAATGTATTAAGGAATGATAACAGAAACTAAACAAATGGCTTGTTCATTTTGAAGGCCTCTGATACTTCTTTTAAAAGTATCCGATGGCTTAAAAAAAAACCTTACCAAAGAAGAAAAATCTTCTTTGAGATGTTTTCAGAGAAAATAGAGATACGTTTAATAATTGTATTTGGAATTGAATAATAATTTTAATTAATGACAGAATAAGACTGAAAAGACAGTTCAGTATCTAGGGAAGAGGGGAAGAGGCCATGATTTAGGTAATTCCTTGGGTTTAAGGTCTCTGGTGAGACTGCAGAACCCCTTCAAATGCCTAAAGGTGCTCCAGTAGAGCTGGAGAGGGACTTTGGCAAGGGCATGTAGAGACAGGACAAAGGGGAATTGCTTTAAAATGAGATAGGGTAGGTTTAGATTAGATTTTAGGAAGAAATTCTTCCCTGTGAGGGTGGTGAGGGCCTGGCACAGGTTCCCAGAGAAGCTGTGGCTGCCCCATCCCTGGCAGAGTTCAAGGCCAGGTTGGACGGGGTTTGAGCGGGAACGTTGGAAGGAGATGATCTTTAAGGTCCCTTCCCACTCAAACCTTTCTGTGATTTTATCTATATGCCCTCTTATTTCACAAAAGTAGATGGAGTGAAGTAATTAGGCATCTTTTGAACGACTTCATAAATGGAAATGTAACCACTCTCTGTGTGATTGAGCATAAGACAACCCATGGGTGGCAGCTGAGCAAAAGGACTTTCAGAGTTTTCTGTTTCAAAGAAAGTTTGATCATCAGTGTTTTTTTCCTTTCCTAAGGAGGACATTATTTTTCTTCCCCAGCACAATAATTTTAATTAAGTTCATGAATAGCTGCTTCCAGATAATACTAATTGAATATTTCTGTATTTTTGTATTAAATATATGTATGTGTATACTTGCTTATGTGCAATGTTGTTGTCTTACTCCAGACTGAGGTCTGGGTTTGTGCTTCTGGTGCTACTCAGCTGTAGAGGAAACTACACCTGCATGCAGCATAATTTGAGTCTATTTGCAAGTTTTTAACCTCACGTCCCTTCCTTGATTACTTTCTAACAATGATCTTTATTATAGAAGAAAAATTAGTGTTGCGGTCTTACTGACAGTAGATTAAAAACAAACCAGAATTTCAACAAAATTCCTTTTTTTGTGGTTAAACTATCCAGAACCAGCAATACATTTTCTTAAAATTAAGGCTGTAACTTTTAGCATGCTAGTAGAAATAAGAAAACTAAATATAAATTTAATTCTGAATTTTAATTGAGCTCCACAGCTGAAATGTATGAAATTACATAACTGTCTAAACCTAATGTACAGTCCTGATTATAACCAAAGCAGTGGTCTTGTATTTTTATTTTAATTTGGAAAAATATATTCCATATTCACTGTGGTTGTTAGTGAAGTTTATTACTTCAATAGCATCCAATTAACAGTATTAACAAGCATCAGCCATTGACGTAAAATGACCCTTGTATTGTGAAATTGTTAACAAGCAAGGCGGAGTTGATGCAGTTTAGTTTCTGAATTGTTTTGCAGAGCTTTTGTTCCTGTCCCTATCTTCTGAACTGTTTTCACTGTACTGCAGGTGACACTGGGAGCTTTTGGCCAGGAGGAAGTAGTTATTTCTAACCCCTTATCACCAGCAGTGATTAAGAACATCATCTATGAAAAATGCCAATTACAAGATGAAAGAGAAGCCGTGGTGCAGCAGGAACTTGTCATCCATATTGGCTGGATCATCTCCAATTCCCCGGAGCTGTTCAGCGGAATGCTGAAGATACGCATTGGGTCAGTAAAGTATCTGCTCTTCTTCATGACTGCTGGTATTGCAGGGGAATGTACAGACTTCAGAGAACCACAAACTTGAATCAAGGTTGAAGCATCATTTGCATCCCACCTGTTCTATTTAGTTCTTTGACAAGGTGACCTACAACGAGGCTGTGCTGGAGTGTTGTCACGTTCCACAGTATCTGCATTTACCTTGCTACCCACAGAAGTTAATTAATATTTTGCATTTAGGAAGAGACGTGCATTTGAATAAGCACTTCTTTGAAGAGGCCAGGTGCTACTGACTGAGATTTACAGAATCAGTGAGCACGCTTTAGAATCAGAACTAAAGTGTTTTATTTTCCATATTTTTTTCCGTAAACATAGAGCATTTCAGCACTGGAGGTAGATACCAGCAGTCTTTTTTCTAGCACACAAGATTCATATTTCTTCTTTAGCAGTACATTCCAGTCATCATAAAACCAAAAATTGCCTGTATTACATTTAACTGGAAGTACATCTATCCTTTTGCTTTTCTGTCTCCTCTACAGATCCATGTTACTTCTCTTTCCTCCCCTTCCTTATTCTCTGTAGCTAATCCTTTTTGCAATTTTTTTTTCTTTCTCCCAAGGTTAATGCTAGAGATTCAATTTCCTTTATTTCAGTATTATCACCCACTCCAGTGAACAAAATTAACCTTCTCACAGAAATGCCATTCCAGTTTGATAATGATTTGATTTAGTGTCTTGTTATTGATTTGTTTTCAGGGTTTCATGTTGAAATAGATCAAGTTTCTGACAGCCCTATTACTGTAAAAACTCCCAGCCAACTGACTTGAATTCACCTCTTATCAGTGAAGAGCACAGCAGAAGGTCCACTTTTGACTTTGGTGTGCCTTGTAGGCCAGTGCAAAGAGAAAATACCAGCGAGGGACTCATGGACACATTTGGTCATGAGTGGGGAAAGAATTCCTGAGCCAGTTGTGTTGTTAATCTTAGGAACAAGAGAAGGACTCTATTCACCCGCTGAAATAAATGAAAGTAGTATGTTCTGCATAATGTAGTGGGCCCAGACTGCTTAATGCTCCCTGGTATCTTGCATGTCCAATGCATGGTCCTGGAAACCTCAAATGTAAAGCAACACTGAATCAGCTGGCCAGGCATGTCCAAATTCTGTGTAGTTGCTAAGGATTCCTTAGAAAAGAACATGACTTACATAAGCAAAAACATTCTGCACCTTGTTGGCTAAATAGTTAACTGACCACAGAATGTGGCTATAGAGATGACAGCCTAAATCCCTTAAGAATACACTGCATTTTCAGGTAGACACAGAAAGACTCTGATGTAACCAAGCCTTGATCAGGTGTTATGGACTATTTGACAAAACACTAGTTAAGTTTGCTTTTGTTGGTAATGCCTACTTGAACTGAACCAGAGGGTAAGAGGCTGAGCTCTCTGCTTACCTGGCTTCAGGTGTATCTGTACGTTATTTCATCTTTGATGCTGCATCAGAGGCTGGAGCACTGGTTTTACATCATGTGCACAATAAAACTGCATTTTCCTTCAACACTTTGCCAAGTTCTGCTTCTCTGATACCTAAAGCTAAAAATCTTCACTGTTGCTATATTTTTATTGAATCAATTTTTTTTAAAAAAGTAGAAAAAGAAAGTGCAATAGACTGCAAAAAGGATTTTCAAAGGCTAAAACTAGAAATAAACCCTGAAGTCTTTTTAAATGTAAAATACTATAAATTTTATGGCTTTTTAAAACTCATCAGCAAAATGCATATATTGTCAGAGCATAATTCTGAGTAGGAATTTTAACATCAAAGGGCAGATAAATGTTTGTCTTAATGAACCTGGGATCTAGGGAATGTAGTCCAATCAATTTTCTCTATGGAAAACACGCTTCACAACACATTTCTTAAAATCTGTGCATCACCCCTTTCAGCTTGTATCATGTTCCAATCAAACAGGAAGAGTAGGAGAATATTTGTCTGATATTTTATGCACATCCTGACAGCCAAATAGCAGGATTGTGTGGAATTCTTAAGAGCTGTTTTATTAGACTAATTTTTCCTATTTGGAAACTTTGTATTTAATGAATAAATATATTCCTCCCCTTATGTAGATGGATTATCCATGCTATGCAGTATGAACTGAAAATCCGTGCTGGGGATATGCCAGCCAAGGACTTGTACCAGATGTCCCCCAGTGAGGTGAAGCAGCTTCTGCTGGATATTCTTCAGCCTCAGCAGCCGGGCAGGTAACGAGCTGTGGGGTTGTGGCTCCTGTTTTCATTCAGAAACCTCTGTTCAAGTACATTTCATTCCTGAACTACTTTGTGTGCACCTAAAATCACCACGCATCTGTAATCAGTTATGTAATTATTTAAGGGAAGGTAGCAAAAATTGACTTTTTCATTCTTTCACATGGGCCCAGGTTCTAGAATTGTTTCTTTTCTATTGCATATTCCCTTTTCAGCTTTAGCTATGTGGAAATATCTTTACTGCCACAGAAAAGAGATCTGTCTGCTATAATGTGAACCATTACACTTTTTGATGTGGGGAAAGGAGCCAAAAATTACCCAATACCTCTACTTAAGTAACTTGTAAGAACAATTTGTCTGCTGTTCAGTGCCCTCTTTCTTCTAGGTTATTATATGAGTAAGAGCAGATGTTCTCTAGAATTCTTAGAAGATGGTGGTACTACCTGAAACTTGGAATCTTTTCTCCAAGCTGTAACCAGCTGCCAAAAAGAACATTCATTGTGATACCAAGTATGCAAGACAAAAAGTTAAAATTGCAATATTTCCACTTAACTGTAGGGATAAGAGTGAAGTCAAAACTCTTCCTCTTGGTTTTACTTCTGGTTTAGTTAAACTTCAGCACATGATATTGCTGATGATTTCCATAGTCCTTGACTGAATGGATGATGGGCCTTTTCTCTCAACAAAGAGGAATTACACCACACATCCTGCTACTTATGCTCCTGCTCCATTCAAAACACACCTGTGTTTTCCCCCAGTCTATAATCCCTGACAAACAAGCTTCTTACATCGGTGCCTCATCTCTCAGTCCCGCTGGCTCTGTTCTGTATCTCCCAGGTGCTTTTCAGAGTCTTGTCTGTGCTTATCAGTGCTTGCTGTTCAGTTGCTGCCTCTGCTTGTGTTGGTGCTGACATTGTCCTGTAAAACCATAGCAGAACAACCCCTCTGCAGCATTTTCCATTAAATATTAATGCTGTTTAGGAAACAATTTGGTCAATCTCAGTAAGCAGTTCAGGCACCATCCTTCAGCAGAGATCTTACCTGAGTTGCCAGAGCAGCGGCTGCTTTTGATCCCCGTAACACGTGATGGGTAGGTCACTGAAGGGCACTTGGGTTGATTTTCTGAGGATGAGGATTCTTTTTTGGGTTATCTGAGTACAAAAGCTCTCCAGCATATCCTTCAAAACTTTCAATCTTCTAACTTCTTTTCTGGCTCCTTCCTGTACAGTATTACTAACTTTCCTTGCCCATTAGTGACTTGGTTTTAAAAGTTCTCTTCATGACAGAAGTACAGAATACTCTTCTCTTTTTTTTTTTTCCCTTTTCTTTTTCTTTTTTTCTTTTTGGTGACAGCTTTTCCTACTCTTGTGATTGTTTTTTTTAAGAAAAAAATCTCTGCTAATGTGATACCAAATCTCACTGCCAATTAATTTATCATACAGGAAGGGCTAACGGTCTATTTACTCCCTAAAAGTCTCTTCACAACTCACCTCTCTCCAGGTATTCACAGAGGGTAAAATTTTTGCAAGCACAGACTCCACAGATTACACTTTTTAATCTATTTATGTAGGTCACAAGATTGCAGGTAACCCTTTTTAAATGGAGCATTGTTCTTTTCATAGTCCAAACAGTTATAAAAATTATTTGCTTATTCAGTTTGCAGGACTCTCTTCCTTACCCTATTAATGTATATGGGTCAGAGCATTTTGTCATCTTCAAATACTTCTTTTTTCGTATTAAGAAAACAACTTGTTATTTTTACCACACCACTGGCCTTTTTGCTTTTATGGAAGTTTTCTTGTCCTAACCTGAGGACAGAGCTGTGCAGAGAACAGGATGAAACTGTCATAGTAGACAACTTTTTGGTAGTTAAGTGTATAATTGAGAAGTGATTTATGAGACACTTCTCCTTAACTTGTCATGTTTATCCAATGCAGTTATACAGGGAAAGAGCCCATGTTGTGTGTTGGGTCAACCCTGGCGTTATGGTATTAACTTCAAACATCTCCTTTGTTCTCAGAAGGTGTATCCCAATCACCTAGAGCTCAAACCTGTTCAGAAAATGCACCACTTAGTGATAACTTTTTTCCTTTCTTTTCCTAAAAAAAAAAAAACAAAAACCAAAAAAAACCAAAAAAAAACAGAAAAAGCCAAACCAAGACACATTTTGCTTGGACTTCTGGTGTAGCTGGGAGTGAGCTACACTAAGAAACTTAAGTGTAAAACCTTGCATGGAGTTGTCAGAATTAGTGTTCTCTCTACTGGTTGTATCTCAGAAGGAATTCTCAGCATTCCTCCAGTATTTAAGAGTAAGGGTTTTTTAATGCAAGATATTTTAGTAATTTCATCAAGCACTCTGGTGTCTGCAGGAACAGGTAATTTTGCAGACAAGAAATTTTATTCTAAACATGTCATGTTCATCTACCAATACAAATGGAGCAAAAACTAAAACCCCAAACTTATTAGTGCTGAATTAATTTGAGCTAGGTCACAAAAGTTCTGCAAAACAATATTGTTAAAGTTGACCTGGGAATTTCCCTTTTTTTTTCCTTTTTTTTTTTTCCAAGCAGCCTACCAGAACCAGGTCTTAGGAACACAGAAAGGCACATTGGAAAGCAGTAATTTCAGTGTAGTTTTTCTAGAAAATAATGTATGTGTTGATTTTTCTACTTAAAATTCAAAAAGCAAGTAAAGACTAAGTAACTTGAGGAAGTCTTCTCTGTCAAATACATGCAGGACTGCCACAGAAGACTTAAATCTGTCTTGTGAATCCACCAATTAAATCATACCCATGGATGCCACTTCCAAGTCCCAGTGCTGGTGTTTTAAACATTTTGGCTGAAGCCCCATTCTTATAGTAACACTGAGAAGAAAAAATATGAAAATTAAATTCCAGACTTGATGGTTTTAAGTAAAAAAGAAAAAGGTTGAGGACACTATGCTTCTAAAGGCAAACAGGGTTTGTGATTCATGAGGAATGTAACTCAGTTTATTCAAAGCCTTAGTTTAACAAAACCATTCTGTTGAATTTTCTAAATTTGCAGGCCACTTGTTTTCTACAGAACATCAGGAAAAACCCCTGCCTTCAACAGTTCTGCTGAACTGCATTTTTCTAATATGATTGATTAGACCTGATGAGTTTGATCTGCTGCTGTTACTGGCCTGCACTGGGTGGATTTCACAGTTGCTGCTTTTCCTGCAGTTCCATAAAGCACAAACAGCCCCAAGGGTGACGGGGTGATCTCTGCAGGCCGAGCCCGTGTTTGCTTTAGGGTGCACGTCCGCGGGGAGCACAGCCTGTGCTGCGTGTGCAGCAGGAGGGGGCTTTGGGGTCCTGCTCCCCTGCCTGCCCCCGGCCGGGGCACGGCGGTGCCGGTTTGTGAGGCTGTCCCTGTGCCCACAGGAGCTGGCTGAACAGGAGGCAGCTGGACGGCTCCCTGAACAGAACTCCCGCCGGCTTCTACGACCGCGTGTGGCAGATCCTGGAGAGAACCCCCAATGGCTTAATCGTGGCGGGGAGATTCTTGCCCCAGGTAAACCAGCAGAGAGGCTCAGGTAGTGCTGTTCCACCTGACTAGTAATGGTGAAATGTTTTATCGTTAATGGTTACTTTATGCCATAATGTTTTATTTAGAGTAACTTGTTAATTGGGGTAAAAAATAGTATTTCCAAGTTTTCTTTTTTATTTGGAGTAAAATACAATTAGAATAGAATAAAAGCAAATTATTTCTATTAAAGCACATTTATAAAACCATAAGTGTAGAAGATTCTTTCCAAGTCATGGACTCTGAAATCTGCTCCCTTTTTGATCCTACAGTGGTCATTATTTCTTAGTTGAGTATTATTTATTCAACAAGCAAGTAGGCTCTGCCTGGGGATAAGTTTGATTTAATGCATGTGGTCTTTGAATAAAAGTATTATTTGTTTTTCAGCAACCAACCTTATCGGATATGACGATGTATGAAATGAATTTTTCCCTCCTAGTTGAAGATATGCTGCAAAACATCGACCAGCCACAATACAGGCAGATCATCGTAGAGGTCTGTGGCCAATAATTAATGACATTTTGTAATGTGCATTAGCATGTTACAGCCTAAAACAAAACAAAAAAATGACCTAGACTCATATATTTGAAGAAATAGCGTTTTCCATATAAACACTTGCTTCAGGGGCTTCTCCATTGATTGTTTATGATGTAACAGGAACCTGGTTAATGGTCAGAATAGAGCGAGTTCATGGTGTTCTTCCCCTAGAGCAAATATTAATGACAGTACCAATACAATTAGGTCAGAGAAGGTAAACTTCTAACAATTCTAAAGTAGCTTTCCTTCAAGTCCTTAGCCCATGCCTTTTCCTAATAATTTTCTAGATCTAATGAAAACTGCTCTAAAATAACCAGTTTGCCCTCTGAAGGATTTTTCTTTCCCTTTTTGCTGAGGCTGTCTAGTAAGTAGCTTTACACTACTGAATCAGCCACCTTCCCATTTCCTTGTGTTCCTCATCCTAACAGTACAGCAAGAGGCTGTTTAAATCCTTTCCCACCGCTGCATATGATGTTTGCTTTCAGAACAGATCAGGAGCAGCTGCACCATTGGAACCTGGCATCTGTGCTGTCCATTCATGGCAGCATTCATTGTTAGTCCCCACGTCCATGCCCCTTGTGCTGGCAAGTGCTCCTCCCTGGGAACATCAAACCCCTCTCAGTTCTGGCTAACAGCTCATGGTCAGGCTGGTTGCCAGAACATCCCCAGTTTTTGCTATGAGATAACAAAATTACCAAACCCAACGGGGCCAGTGCAGACTCCACTGCCTCCTTGTAGATATTACAACAGGACACTCATCATGTTCACCTTCCTATTTTTAACCCATTTTAGATATAAGGAACGTAAATTCTGGTGAACTGAGGCTTTACTGCTGACTGTTGTCTTTGGTTTTTATAAACTTTGTCATAACAGAATTTTACCATCTGTGATTATGCCTCAGAATACCAACTGCTGGTGTTCAGTGTTTGCTGCTTTTCACTCTCTCCACCAAGTACCAGCATTTGTGCAGCCACACGGTGAACTGAATAAAATGGAAAATAACTTCCCTGGCTCCCAGCCAAGTTAGATGTTAATGTCAATCATTTACACTGTGCCCTTACCTAGGCAGTCACCAGCAATTGTAACCTTTATAAAAGCCTTTTCCAGTGATTCTTTTATCAAAGTCAGAATTCTATTATCTGTGCACTATTACCTGTGCCATTATTAAATGGCTTCCTGCTTCAAAGAGGCATATGCAATTACTAGCAGTGCTATTATATAACCTGAATTTTAAAAAATGAAATGTAAAGCCTTACAATCTTTTTCTGCCTTCTAGTTGCTGATGGTTATATCTGTTATTTTGGAGAGAAATCCTGAGCTAGAGTTCCAGGACAAAGTGGACTTGGACAAAGTGGTGCAAGAAGCATTTCGTGACTTTCAGAAAGATCACAGCAGTCCACAGGGAGCTGAAAATCAAGTGAGTGAAATATTGCTGTCTTACAGAATTTACCATTCTTATTGAATTTAGTTCTAAATGTTAATTCTGTGCAGTTCAGAGTAAAAAGCAATTGATAGAAGCTCAGAATGGAACACAAACAAGAAATTAATATATCCAAATGCTGCCTAGGTCTGCAAAGAGCCTCGAAGCAGAGATGAAAGAGGTGCACTTTATTGCTGAGTTGTAAATTCAAAATATTAGGGTAAGGAGAATACTCAGTGTTCCATGGCTCTGCAATGGAGTCTCAGTAAAGCTGGAAGAGTTATCCTCAAAGGGGAAAGAATTCATTAGGAGGGACACTAGAACAGAGAAGAGTTAAAAATAACAAAGTAAAGGACAAAAAACTACAGCTCAGCAAGGAGGTGTGAACTTAGGATCTTCTGTACACAGAGACTAAGAAAACTTTAATAACCAAAGAAGTCATACTGACTGTATTAAAGTAAGAACTTGAAATACAGAATTGTTCTTAGTTACTGATTTTTCTGCTAGAGTTGCATTCATGAACTGGCAAACTTTTGGTTAGAATTCAAATAAAGGAATAAAGGCTTTTAATATTTACTTCACTAGAATTATGGGCTTTATGCTTTAAAGATTTCTAAATGTTCTCACTACAAGTTTTGGTGCCTCAAAGCTCTGAAATTCTGTGATAAAGCCAGGTTTATTGGACTGCTTGAAGGAGGAGATAGGAGTAAAGCAGTGGGCCAAGGCCCAGATGTACTGAAGATGATCTTCCTCGCTCCAGCTGGCATTTTATTGTGCACAATATATTTGAAGTTATCTGTGCTAGCTCTGAAGAAGCTATTGATTCATAACATTGACATGCACCCTCCCTTCCTCTTGCTGAATTTAGCTCCTTTAAAAGATGAGGAAGGATGTGCTTCTTAAGAACTCTTTCAAATGTTTCAATGTTCACTTTTTTGCCACTCATTTTTTGTACTAAGATTTGAAAGCAAGCCAGATACCCAGCCCCAGCCATGTGCCAATTTGTGTGATACCTTTGTTTAGAAAAGAACACAGTTTTGTTGAAATGATGATCCTTTTGGTCCATGGTGGAGGATAGTGACTCTGTGGCCATAGCAAAACCACCCAGCAGCCACACAAAGGGCTCTCAAGTGCCAGCTCCACACAGCATCTGGAATTTGCTACTGACTTCTGTGTCAAGCTGCAAATCCCCAATGGCTACAAACAGAAAGGAAAATTCCATGCAAACCCCAGTTTTTACTGGGGCTGCCCTAGCCTCTATTGAAGTGATGAATTTTTTTTCTCCAAGCCCAGACCTACTTAGAATAATGCCTTTTTGTCTCTTAGAAAGAGCCCCCCATTTAGAGTTGTGAATAGCATTTAAGATTGTTGTTGGAAATTCAACTCCTTGCATTAAAATTTTCTGGAACCTGACTGTCCCCTATTCCCAGGTGGATGGCTGCTGGCAGTTAACTGTAACCCTGTCTGGGATTGTTCTTAGGGTGTTCTGTCTCAAGGTTTCCTAACACTGCTAAAAACTCCTGATTTTATCTGGACTATGGTCTTCCATTAACTCACTTGCAAATATTCTGAACTTTGTTAATTCCCTGTTAACATGTAATAAATGTCAAAATTATTACTTATTCTAGTAAGTTCAGACACATCCTAAAACTACAGAAGTCTTAATATTTTCTCCACACAAGCTCTCCCCTTGATTTAATGAAAGTAACCAATTTCCTGAATTAAGCCTTGAACCTTTTTTAGAGCAGCTAATACATAATTTGAGAGTAAGCAGGTGTTTTAATGTCACTAACTGTGAAAAGCAGGTGTTCAGTGAAGGACACCTATTTTGGTGATCTGATTAATGAATGACTTCATGTGCTACCTGTGGTTTGGATCTTGGATTTTTTCCTTCTGAATAAATCTTCAGTCAGTTTACACCTCGTGTACACCCAAGGCCCTGGCTCACCATTCTACCACACAGGCATCACCCAGCTGCATGTTTTAGGAGAGCAGTTGTTCTCTGACAGCTATGACATTTGAAAAAAATGTTAAGAAGGTGGTATCTGTGCAGTCCTGGAAAACTCAGTGAGGAAATAGATGCAGGTAAGTACATATGGGAGAATTCTGAAAATTGAGCAGAATTTTTCTCTAGTTTTAGAGTCCAAAAAACAAATTTGCATTTTTAACATATCTGATGTTGTTCTTGTTTCCCTGGGTTTGGCCGCTTTCCACATTCACACTAATGGCAGCCTCTTTTCCCTCTCTGCAGAGTGACATGACTGCATTCTACAACACCCACCCACTTGGAAAAAAGGGAACGTGCAGCTACTTGAGCAAGGCTGTGATCACTTTGCTGCTGGAAGGGGAAATGAAACCAAGCAACGATGATCCTTGTACCATTAGCTAAAGCTTGGCACACAACACGGGAATTGTTGCTTTAGTTAGTGTTCTATGTATTTTTCAAGCATATTTTAAGGTACTGTCTTGAAGGGTAACCCTGGCTAGTGACACAAACGCATCCTACCCTTTGCTGAAAGAAGTGCCATTAAAGATACCAAGTGCCACCAGATTTTTCCTTTCTGAACTATGCAGCATGAAACTGAGCACATGAAGTTAGTCCTATGGTATTTGATTAAGGTGAATGGGAATGTATTTATGATTAATTATGCTTTTACTGTAGTTGGTAAATTCAAGGGAATGGCAGTATGAGATTTTGTCTTTATACCTCTATTTATTTATAATTGCAAACAAGTAGAAGATAAATTAATATGCATACCAATCAGTGTGGAAATACAAAAACTGGATTATTTTCTTATTATTCTAGAAACAAATTGGAGGGGAAGTATTTGTTATTCTCTTAAGGTTTTCTTTATCAGTTCAAGTGACAGCATTCATTTAATGTGGTGGGTTTTTTAATTTACCACTTGGTAACTTGATATACAGGTTTCATCCTAACAGAGCAACTTCTTATCTCTGGCAATACACATCACTGCAGTTTCCCAGTTGTTATTTAAACATCTATAAGTTAACAAGGGAAATGTATGGTAACACAATAAAAGTTCGTTTTTAAAAAAAGGGCAAACACGTTGTATTTAAAATTAAAATCAATGAAGAAATAACTTTGTATTACATATGTTATCATGGCATTAAAGAATTCAAGGTACACTTATTTATCTCCTAAATGTGTGAAAACACTGTATGCTATATGCTTTATTTTGGTGAAAATAATACAAAGCAAATGCTTGTAAAAAAACCCTGTCAATAAAAATACTTTAAGTGACATGCAAAGAGACTCCTGCTGACTTTAATTCTAATTTTGACCTGCTACTGGAAGCACCTTGAATCACTGAAGTGCCTCTTTTAGCAGCACAAAACATACTAAAGCTCTAGAACAGATCCTCAAACATTTTGCTAATTAAACTGAGAGTGAGGAGCTGCAGCTCAGCTGTGAATGAGTTGTTGCCACACTGATGTCGCAGGCATGCCTTTGTTAGAGGGCAAAGCCAGTGGTCCTGCTGCTCCCCTTGCTGTAGCACATTTATCTTTGCAAGCAGAGGGGGGAGGTGGCAGGGACAGGGACGCAGAGCCAGAGGACAGCCCCAGTCGCTCAGGGGTGGGCCCAGCCTGTGCAGTGTTTGTCCTGGAGCAGTCCAGTGCCGGCTGCAGGGCTGCAGAACTGCCCCGACTCCAGCAGGGTGGGGACAGGCCAGCAGCACGCTGTGTGGGCAGCAGTGCTGAGCACCGGCTGAGCCACTCCTGCAAACAATACAACGTGGCCTCGGATTTTTTACTGCACTACTGCCCCAGGAGTTAGCAGCTGCAATACATTCCACTTGCCCTTTTGGTAAGTGTTGCCTGCAGCCCTGCAGCTGGCCATGGCTCAGTGATTACAGGAGCAGCAAGATCTCTGTTTCTAGTGGGTTTTAACAATAATATTGGAAATGGATGTATCTCTTGCCATCCAAATACAGAACATAACTCTTGTCTACAAACTGTAAATCCTATTGAAAGGAAACAATCCTTTACATACACAACCTACACATTACTCCAGGAGCACTGGCACTTTCTTAGACAGTAGCTCTGGTTTTGGTTTTGCAATTTAAAGTGTAACTCACTTGAATTCTTACCACTACTTTCTCTTTCTCTCTTGCTCTTACTCCATTAGCACCTCAGTTATTGGTAAGCCTCAGGTTCGCTGACCTTGGTCTGAACTTCTCGAACTGCAAATGAAGGAAAATGCCAGTGACCACTTACCCTTACACAAACCTGGAATGAAAATCCATGCAAACTGTTCCTGTTTTCCTTTATAGCCTTTAACCTGTGGTTTATGAAATTATGATTGGGACAATTTTTCAGCTGCTACAAAATAAGGATAAATGAGAAGATGGAAGATACCAAAATCCAGCAGAGTCCACATTCCCTGAAAAAGATTCTTGAGTCTGGAGGGACAATTAATTTTATATTAACAATATAAATATATCTATAATATAGTATATTTAATTTAATTTATAATTTAAGTATATTATATTTTATATTAACAATACCATTAATTTTTCTCTTGGCGAAATAGGAACAAGACACAGGAGCTTGACACATGGCTGTCACAGAGCGTGCCTTTTAAATTATAGCTTTATAAAAACATTTTTCCTATGCTATTAGAAAAGGGAACTACCAACCTCCAGTGTCAACTCCTGATGTAAGTACTACATAACCCCACCCCCATCTCCATCCCCAAACTCAGTCACCTTCAATTTTACCAAAACCGTTGTCTTCACACTGGATTCTTGTGCCACTTAATAGGTGTCATGTTCCCAGTGCATCAGGCATTTCAGACTGCCCTAGTCCTCAGGAGAACTCAGGAGGGAAGAATTTGACACAGGCAGTTCAAGGCTTTCTTGGCATTTTTGCTGTTGGCTTTGTTGCTTTCCTCCACATGAATTTTCAGTCTTATTATCTTACAAATCAGTCTGTGCAAGTGATACAGAACAGATACAGGAAAAAAATGCACAACCGGGTTAATAATAAATCAGTCTCTGAGAGATCCTCTTCATTACTTTCTAATCCACCACAGCAGAAAATGTACTATGAGATGCAGATCTGAACAGGCTTTTTTGGCTCAGTCCTGGAGCAGGGGATGAGATGGTATCGCAGCACTGATGAGGCATTTTTCTGAGCAACGTTTTCTCATCAAGGTCCATCAGCAAGCAGTATCTGATAACAGCAGCTTTAGGATTACTGTCATAATACCATTGTGCTTTTGTAATTTAGGTCTCCTGTTTTTTGTTTTCACTGCTATTTAGAATACTTCTTTAAGCTTTATACATTGAGTTCATGCCATGAAAATAAATTCCTTAAGAAATGGTCATCATTCAAAATCAGTGTTATGTTATGTTTCTGTACCTTCTGCAGTTTTCAAGAAGGTCTACCTGCTTGGCCAATGGCATTTTTAAGACTGAAAATTATCCTTCTGTAAAATTTCCTTTCAGCTACATGGGTGTTACAATACTAATATCACTGGAGGTGGAAGACATATTTAATAAAAAAAAAATCAATGCAGTCAGAGCATATGCCTAGAAGAGACTTTGTATGTAGTTGGTAAGAGGAAAAAATAAATGTACCAAAGGAAGTGGGAGTGGTGGGGCAATCTGATGCTTAAAACATAAATTAAAAAAATACTAGGATGCAATTAATTCCACTGAAGCCTGTATGTCTCATCACAAAAATCAATCCAAAAAAATGGCTTGATTGAATTTTTAGATAATTACTATCTACAACCCCCCTGCCAAACATATTCTGTTCTCCAGAAGCGTGACCGTCTTTTAAGCTAATGAACTAAGCCTTGCAGCATGGGAAGAGAAAATTAAATGAGCAAGAAAATCTTTGCTGTTCTATGAACACAAAATGTAACAGCGTTGGAAAACACTGCTGAGAGCCCAAAGGAAATGTGCAGGGTTATATCCACTGTCCATACCTACCTCTGCTCCTTTTCGCTCGGTCCAAGCCATGGGTTGTGTGTGTGAATGTGGGGAGAAGGTAAGAAGGAAACTCAGCTTGGGTCTAAACTACAGAGAACTTAAAGGATTTCCCCTTGGTGTTTGTTTTGTGGGACTGGAATAAGGAAGTTGCATTCTTTTCATTTACCCATGTAGCACTCTGACATTAGGAACTACAAAAGGTATTTTCTCCACCTGAACATGGTTTTCCTTTTGCATATTAGCAGGAGCTGGAACAAAAACAAATGCAGAAAAAACATATATGAGGAACATAAAAGTCTATGTGTAGTGGGTCTTTCCTGAATCCTAAAAGGCTTGCAAGGGTTCCTTCTGTAACCTTCCATAACAGTGCATGTTTCTGACAACAAGAAACAAGGGGAAAGAGGAATTAAACAACTCCCCTCTTCACCTAATTACATACAGGATAATTGCTACTTTTTTTCAGATCAGGTCAAAAATTAGGTCTCTTATTTCATAAAATAAAAACCTTCTGAGACAAGAGATGCTCTTTGGAACAGAGGGTCCTCCTAGCATCAGACAGTAAGGACTGATCTCACCTGAGCCTTGTCCTTATGGGCAAGTGGCAGGAAGTTCAGACAGCCTTTTCAGAATGCCATAGCTGATGTTTCTAGGGATGAAGTTGAGGCCAGACAGAGGGGAGAAAAGGGTGACATCATGCATAGGAAAAAGAAGTTATATAGGAACCATTTCTTACTTAAGTTTCCCACTAGTGAAACAAAAGAAAGAGGTCTCTGTGCCTTGGCACATCAGGAAAATCTACTCAGGTGCAAGGGCCTGCATGAAGAGAGGGCACCATGTTGGTTTATATCTGTACCTTGGCAGACCTAAACCTTGCATATCACACTATTCTGGTAGGAAACACAGCTTACTAAACAATAACTTGCAAGGAAATAACACCTCCTAAACTCACTTTCTACCCCATCACTGAAGACTAATGTGTGGATGTCCCCCTGGGTTATGTTCCAAAAACTAAAACATATATTCTAATTCCTCTTTGAACAGGACTGGGACTATCTACTCAAGTGTATATTTTTTGACATTGTTGCTCAAACTGCATACAAGCATCTCAAGTTCCTGGTTTGCTTATTGAAGGCTCCTGTATCTGTAAGTAGTCCCTGCAGCAGGGCTGTCAGCTGTGCCAGTAAAGCTGGAATTACTGGTGCTGCTCGTGGAGGATTCACCTGGCCACACCTCCGACCCTCACAGGAGGTGACTACTCTGAGTCATGGGCAAGCAAACCCAGCAGATTTCTGGGTTCCAGTGACAGGCTACCTGTATTCAGTGAGGTGTGCTGCACAGCCGAACTTGCATTGCCTGAAGATAAATTATGCTGCAACATTTCTAAAGGAAACATTAACCACGTGCTTAAAGAAGATGCTAGCACATTGTGTTAACCTGCAGTGTTTGTGCATCCGCTCTATAATCGATGATAAGTAATAAAAACAAACCAGAAAGAAAATGTTAACAGAGATTCCCATATACTTGGAAGGTGTTTAACGTTGCTGGCTAGGACATAAAAGCATCGCAAGAAAAAAGAAAACTGACTGTAAGAATGCAAAAATGAATCCCTACAGTTTCATGCCATGTCTCCAGACTGAGCTAACTAAACCCAAAATGCTTTTCTTTGTGAACAAATGTCCTTCCCCACAATGTTTTCTCTGCAGTAATAGGGATCTCAGAGGTTTAAATACGAGTGGAATGATTTAAGTACTTGCTGTGCTTTGCTCTTACTTTTGGTGATTTTCCCTTCTCCAAGTGTGTAGAAGACCCAAGTGTAAAATTAGAAAAAAGAGATGGATAGAGAGCCAGGCAAAGGAACTCAAGAAAGATGTTTTGTCACATGGCCGAGCGTGGCTGCTGTAAACCCTGCAAGCACCAGGCACAGGGAAATCAATTTTAAAACCTGTTTCCTGGCCTCCTTACCATCTCAGAGCACATCTGGAAGATAGGATGATATGATGGTAAAAATACCAATGAACAGTCCCACCTCATCTCAGGATGTGTGTGCTCTCACCACTGTCACCAGCCAGATCTGCACTGGAGGCCTTGGGCTGACAAGCCCTGTGCCCCACTGATGCTTCCTGTTGGTTGGGAGGCCAAAAGATTTCGGGCAGGATCAGAGGATATTTTGTAAACTGTTCTGTATATGCAGACAGCAGAGGCTACCACTAATCAGCCTCATTCCTGTGCCTGATTCTACTCCAGCCAAGGCAGCAACATCAAAAACATTCCCAAAAGACTGTACACACATCCCTGGTATGCTGCTGGAAATGGTAAGTTACTGTATCACAAGAATCCTCCAAAATGGGAAGTCCAGGTTAGCAGTCTGAATGTTTGATCTCTGCTGGAGAGAACCTGATGTATGGTTAGAAATTTTTCTCCTCCCAACCAACTGACAAGTAACTGCCCCCACAGCGCCCAGCCAAATATGTTGTATTTCTAGCTGCAGTAAATGCTCTCTCTTCAAAGCACAGATGTTTTACAGAAAAGATGCAAGAGACTTTCTTCAGAGCCCTGGCAGGTTCCTCTCCTTGATGAGTAGGAAGGCACCTGTTTAACTACCATGCTTGGGGAGGCTACAATCCCTCCTCCTGTATGTGTTCTGCTAACATCTTCTATGCCACATATAAACAAAAAGTATTGGAATAATTTAATATGTATTTTAAAAATGCAAATACATTGCTAGACCTTAGCATTGAAAGTTTATTTTTGTTAGATGTATTAAAAAAATTTTATAGTGAGATGTGAGAACATGGAAACAAGTAATAGTATTTGGATCTTGTTTATCTTTTAAGTTGTTTCCAAAATCCTCTTATCATGCAGACATTGTAATGTCCCTCCTGTCCTTTGAGGCACTGGCCAAGACAAAGAGAGAAAGCTCACCAACTCTTCTCAAATTAAGCTTTCTTCACAATGCAGGTTTTCAGATTTAGTTGTCAGCCTCTGTTTCAGTTCCATGATTCACATGAGCTTTGGATCAAGCCTCAAGTGCCAAAATGAATTTACTGCTTCTGGATATTTATTTTTTTTACCTTAATGCTATCTGCCTCCCAGCACTGGAGTATTCATTACCTTAGATCAGGTTAATGGTGTGCTTGTGAGAAATCATTTTTATCTGGAAGCCTTTATATTAAATATCTCATCACCTCAATTGGCTAAAAATTTCTTTACCCAATTACAATATCAAGTCTTTTATTGGAGCTGACTCTGGTTTGCTTTAAATGCTTTTATTTCAGGACACTTCACCTGTCATGCAAAAATAAAATGTACAAAAATTGTACATTTTGGGATATAAATAACAGAGGTTAAGAGACAGCTGGAATGGATGTTCCATGGTCAATTGACACCTTTCCTCCCATACAGACTGCAGTGGCACTGCCCTGACGACATTGCAATTTGCATATAGAAAAGGATAAACCTTCAAAGACAGCAGCAGTTTATTAATTTTAATGTAACCCACCCAAAAAATGCATAAAGCAGAGGTAAATATTTGTCTATGGGATGTCAGCTATCTCTTCTAGTCCATCATGATATATTATTACTTCCTCTGTACCTAAATGACCTGTCAGACTGGAACGCTGTTCTGAACCAAGCTTCAGTTAGAGAAATTATTGCTTCCAAAAGCATTTTGCAGTTCCTTGCAAAGCAAGGATTCAAGATGGAAGATGTTATGTAAGAGAGAAAATGGAGGACAAGGACAAATAAAGAATTGGTTAGCTCTCTTTGGTATTGCACAGGCAGCAGCATTTCATTCTTTCTAATCATTTTGAGATTTTTGTTGTCATTGCTTTTGAGTAGAATCATCTATGCCTTAACTGACAACTAAACAATCACAAAGTGATGGAAGTCAATATCAAGAGACTAAAAAGCACCATAAAAGACTTAAATTTAATTAATTCAAAAAACCAGAAAACATTCCTGCATGCTTTTAAGCTGAGTTTTAGTTCTATACATACAGGTTTCCAGCTTGCAAATTCCATACATATAATTTTTACATGCAAATACTTAAAGCTGATATCAAAACATTTGGCTTCCTACAAAGAAACAGACATAGCCAAAATGCCTTTGTGTCATTTTGTGTCATTGGCACCCCTGTCTACATGACCAAAGTAATTCTTTCCTGAGCTGGCACAAACCTTTGTGCAGCCCACCCTCAAAGCTGTACCTTTATAATGCTGTGGTTTTGCACCAGACTGTTACATGGCATTACAGACTAGAGCCACTAATTCCAACATTAATGCTTTGTAATGACTGCTGATGCTCTTGCAGAAGATGGAATGACATCTCCATGAAGAGAGAAATACCACTTTGGCATAATGTAAGCAATCTTTCCCCTTTCACTGCACTCATAAGCAAGTTGTGCTACAGATAAACCACAGGGGAGACTTGGTCTGTGCTGCAAACCCTGTTGTAGGCTTCAACCCAAAGCCAGAACTCCATCCCCAGCCTTCTCCTGAAAAGAGCTTTTGCGGAGGATTTTGTCATCAGTACAAAAGCCTCCAGAGAAAATAGGCTCAGTGTAAGACAGGGAAGAAAAAAACCCGACAAAGGTGTCACTGCAGGACTTGAGTCTTCCATTTCTTGTTCAAAACTGACACAGTTAATGTATAGAAAATTATTTGTATCCTATTCATACAGAAGTTCCATAGGTACAGAATCAGAACTTCAGCTTCTACTGGACTTTTAGAAAAACAGTTCCTGCGTTCATTTCACTGACAAGATGTGGAACATTTCATTTGCATCTCAGTCAGGGATCTATTAAGGCAGTAAGATTAATTTACTTAGAGCTTCCTACCAGATGAACTTTAATCAATTTTAGATTGCTGAAAACCAGGTCTTGTACAGAAAGGTGACTCCAATACAATCTCACTGACAAATCTCTTTCAGTGGAAAATTTCAGTACAAGACACACTTCAGTATTCACAGCTTCCTCTGAAATCTATAGTGGTTTTGATCAAAGAGTCAAGTAAAAACTGATACAAGCCTTACAAAGTTTGGCCCCCAGAACCAACGTAGTTTTGGGATAGAAAAAGATGAAAGCAGCAGAGAAAGATTTATTTTAGATCTTCCCTTAGAGGAACTCTGGTAACACAGACTCAATTAGGACTGCTCAGGAACAGCACCACGCCTGTATTAAAGTACTAACTAGACCCAGACTTTCCTAGAACTGCTCTTCAATGCAGAAATCCACAACAGACTATCCATGGTAATATTTTAAAACATCACATTTTTACTTATTTCTGGTAAAAAAACTTCTGCCATGAAGTTGCAACAAATACACAAGCTTTACTACAGTGCTCCTAAATTACTTTTATTAAACATGCAGCCTGGTACCATGCCAGCAAGTGGAGCTAAGTTTGGACAGGATTTTCAAATACATTCACTTGAACTGTGGGATGCTGCTCTGTGCTATACCAATAGCAAAGTTTCCCTCAGTGTCTGAGACAATAATGAACAATTTCCCAAGTGTTACCCATATTTTTTTTGCCCCGAGGCTGCCACTGACTTCTCCTGTGACTCCAGTCACTCCTCTCTGCTGCTTGCTCGATCCAGCTGTTCCACAGGTTATGGCATTATGTGGTTGAGGCTGTCAGCTCAATTTTGTAATTTGTTAAATAACAGTCTACAGGGCAATATGAAACAAAAAATTACTTTAGAAGGTTCACCATGTCTTTTACATAATCTTACAGAAAATCTCCAATCTCCAAGCCTGCAGACTGGGAACTGGCCTGTGAAGTTTTGTACTGACAAACTTCAATAACATTTTAGAAGAGAACTCGGCAGCTGTCTGGCATTAGCCCTCCAGTTTCCATGGATACAACAATAGGATCAGCCCAAACAAAGCAGCTGAAATTCTCAAATGACTCATATTTTAAATCACCCTCACACAGAAATCCTTGTGACAATAGACATGTTAAAAATACTGAAATTTTTTAGTTGAAAGCCCACCCACAGAGGCAACACTGTTAAAATAAAGGTTGTACAAGAGAAGAAAATAAATCCAACATTTTACCTTTTCATTTTAGATAAGGAAGACTACATGGAGAAGGTAAGATTATTAGTAATATTTACTGGAAAATGATTGCCAGTTACATGGGTTTTTTGGCAATACCAACAAAATTTAGAAAGAAGCTCAACTTCTTTTTGTGTGGGGGGAAATTCAAACCAAACCAACACCACCAGCAGAGAAGCTATATGTGCTTTTAGGTGAACTGCAACAGTGTTTTGCAAATATATCCAACTTTACTTTTTTCTGGTGATCCCAAAATATGATACTCACAGACACAAATACTGAACCAGGCTAAAAAAATTTGTTAAACTCACTGGAAATACTTAATACACCGAAGCAAACAATAGGAATATGCAATGACTGCAAGCAGGTAGCTTGTAAAGATAGAGGGCTGAATGAAAATCTCAAAATAAGAATAATCTTGGGTAATCAAGACAGAGTTTGTCACAAGCTTTATTACCTCTGGTGTATCTAAGAAGTCTCATTTTAAACATCCACTGCGCTTCCTGTATCATTGTGTAAGCAAATCTAATGCCCTCTGTTTCTAGTGAGAAGACCAGCTAAAAAGTTCAGCCTTCTCAAAGCTGGAGGAAAACATGACTAAATGCAAGGAAGAAAAGTTTATATTCCCTTCTCATCAGGCACTCTTTTTACAGACATAAATACACAAGGCTTGCCAGGAGAGATTTCTCTGTTGATTTCTTCTGTAATTTATTTTGAACGACAAACAACTTCTTCTTACAGATTTGATATTAATTATTAAAATCTCTGAGAAGAGCTGTTATGCTAAGTTCCTTTATGGGCGTTACTAACTCTTTCATGATTTAAAAATGTTTGTAACTCAGAAATTCAAAGCCTATATCCATTAAGCAGCCAGAACCAAGGTTCTAATGAACTCTTTAAATTGAAAGTGTAATATACTGTGAATATTGATTACATTTTGTTATTACATTAAATAACTTTTCTATACTAGTGGTTTCAGAGTTCTCTGAGTTTTCCTAGTAGAAGGACTAGCAACACTTAAAATAACCACCCTTTCAGCATGTTCTGCCCTCAGACACTTGGTACAAATTCCACAAAGCACTCTGGATTCTTTGATGGGCCAACAGGCAACACACACTGCACCGGAGAGCACACAGTAAACTGGCTGTGGCAGAACTGACTTTTAAGTGATTCTTACAGCATGCAAATTTAAAGACTGAATGTCTCATACTAAATGAAGAGACAAATTAGATTTACAAGTTATGCTAGACTCAGATATCATAGAGAGGTAACTGAATATTGATGCAAACCAAGCCTTTCTAATTGTTAGTCTGAGTCTCCAGAGAGAGCAGTGACAGGACTGGCACAGTTCCCCTCTGTCCCCAGCCTCTAGCCCTGCACATGCAGAGTCCAGAGCACACAGCCCACCCTGGAGACAGCAGGAAGAGGGAGTAGCTAAAAACATCCTGCACCTGGTTTACTTCTCCTCTGGGGTCTTAGAACTAAGAAGGCAACTGCACAAAACAGCTCCAGTTCAAAAGATGTTTGTTCCTCCTCTTCTCAGAGCTCAAGGTACATTTAGTTACTTTTGCTATTTACTATTGCAAACCTGGTGCTTGGGTGTATTTTTGTGCCCACCACCCCATTCCACAAAGATTTCCACCCAAATCTCTGCTGTCTGACTGCACCAAAATTTTCTATTAGGAATGACCAGCAGTCTATCCCAAACCCAAACAAAGTCCCATGAAACCAAAGTGATCCCCCTTTCTACATTTCAAAGGGAACCACAAAAATAGTTAGGAAACTGATACAACGTAACAATTAGGATAGAAGAAGGGAAATGTGAAATCCTAATTCTGGAATGACAAAATGGTTTAAGCATGATTTTTTTTTTAGACAATAAGGACTGTTGAGGTTTCCCTCCAAAACAGTGTTCCCTATATTCACTATTAATGAGAGTCAGCAAGGACCAGCAGAAGGAAAACAGGCACAGGCGACTATGGGAAACTGGAGAAAAGGAAAAATCCAGAGAATGACATGACTTCACTGGCACAGCCGTATTTTCTTTTCCTGTCTCAGCAGTTTAACCAGGAAAGTTTACATTTCTCCTTTTCTTTTTATAAAGGAAGAGAGCACTGGGCCATTGGAAGAGGACCAATCTATATTATGTGCTACAAAAGTTAGTCTAATAACAGATTACTTAATTTTATTAAAGGCTTTCTTTATAGACTACTGCACATTTTTTAGTGCCTAACTCCATAACCAGAGGGAGGGGGATATATATATATTCATCAAAAGTCTACATGGCAAGGTTTAAAAAGCCCAAGACATTAATGTGAGACTGTCAACAATTCAAGACAGGAACTATTTAAATTAAATGACTTAAAGACTGAAATTACATCAGCTATTCTGGGGAAGCAGAATTTATTTCTGTAACCCAGATAGCTTTCCCTGTATAATCCTGCCACACACTATGTTCCTGGCTTTCTGTCACTATAAAACTTGCTATTACAGATTGCTGGGGATACCTAGAAGCACATAAGGATAATTTGTCTACCATGGAATGCTGTATCAGTAAATATCCAGGCTATATCAGTTAGATAAATGGGGGATTCAAAGCTTAACTCATGAAAATTTTGGTTGTTTAGTACTTCTTCCAGTGAGCTTTTTAATGTTGTGTAACATAAAATATAATAGGAATTAAGAGGAAAGCTGGGCAGCAACTGCACTTCTGCCACGCAATGTAACCCAGAAATGAAGATGGTTTCCACTACTTCCAAAAAATTAGTTTGATGATGATGCATTGCATCTGTTCATTTTTCCAGTGCCTAAAGAGGCAAGAATTGTTTTCAAATCTTATGAGTCATATTAGTTGTTTTATGGTTTCCATATAAAGTACAAACGCTTTTGACACTAAAAATTGTACGTGAAAAGAGGCCAAGTTTAACCTGCATTATGAAATCATACGTGTTAGTCAAAAGAAGACCCAACATGTTATTTCAGAATCGTGGCTGATCAATGGCACCCTACTCTCATACAGACATTTGCAAGAGATAGCAAAAGAAAAGCCTTTCAAATTGAACAAGAAAGTTTAATTAATCTACATCTTGACCTGGACATTTCACAGCCTTCCCCAACTCCCAAGGGTTTTATTCAAACATGAGAGCCAAGTCAATGTCTGATTTCCACAAACCATGTCTCAGACCCTGCAGAAAGAGGAAAATGTTAATGCTGAGGAGTTTGGTGTTGTAAAGCCTGAATTTCAAAAGCACATCCTCCACCTCGGGCTTCAGTGAGTGCCCCTGTGCTGTGCTCCACAGGTGTGTGTGTATATCTATACATACCCGTACATAAATTTACATGTGCACAGGGTTAAACGGGCCTCTACCTTTTGCCATGTCCACGTAACAGCCTCTGCTGCAGTATCTGTGTGTGGTTTTTGGTCTGCAGAACTAATTTGCCTAAAGGCAAACGGCACAATGTGACTTTTGGGTGCTTAGGTACTATACCCAGCTTTCTGAGTAATTCTGTAAAGCTGTGCTCAATCCCCTTGCCTTCTCTGTGACTCTGGTTAGGCCTCTGGAAACTGCACAGAACAGCTTATGTTTCCCCAGTGTGGAATACTCAGGAAGTGCTAAAAAGTAATTAAAGAAGCTTCCATCAAAAACCAACCAGAAAGGCACAGTAATTTCTTCTTCACTCACAGTGAGTCAGCAGAAGTCAGACTTTCCCAAGCACAACTGGCCTCTCCAGGATGGATTTACCCCTTTGTTTCCTAAGCTGAGGCAATCACAGCATTTCCTGCTTCAGCAAAATATACTCTGCAGAACAACAAATCTATCCTCAGCCTCAAATGTGGCACATTCTAGATCTAAAAATACCTCAGCTACCCTTGGAGGTTTCCATTTGCCCTTATACAGGATAATTAACTCACAGATTTTGTCATTCCCTGATAACAGGGACAATTTTAGGGTAATTAGTAAGGCATTAAGGGTCTATTATTTTTTTAAATTCATTGCTTTCTTTGCAATATCTGAGGCAAACTTTTATCCCTGCTCTATGACTTTGGTGACTAATGTTTTATGAAGATCACATTAAATACTCTTGTGCATGAGAAAAGCTGATGTGCACTTATCCTGAAAAGATTACGCTGATCCAAGATACTTAAGGAATTTGAGCCCATTTAGTACCAAAGCCTGCCTTTAGTAAGATCTTCTTATGTCAAAATGTTGCTCTGAGATCTACATTAAAACAGAATCATTTTCAAAGACATTCAAAGCTTTATTGTACCCTGTTCCTACAGCACAAACTTTGGAAACTCGCTGGCAAACCCTCTAGCCTTCACAAGGGAAAATATGACATTGATACAAAAATCATATGACAACCTTAATGGTCTTCTGCCCTTTAGCAACAGTGGTGAACCCTCAAGTCCACTATGTCCTGGAACATAAAACCCATTAAAGCTGGAAAATGAATTTCTCAGACTAACTCCACAGAATATAATGCTCAATGGAAGTGCCCTAATCTGGGGTCATGTCCATCTCAGTTATACTTTTCCATTACATTACAATAATTTCTCTTGAATTGGGATGTTAAGGCCCTTAATGCATTAATGCAGGTTCTTTGGGCAAGCATTAGATTTGTGTTCTACGGAGCTTTGCAAGAGAACATTTGCATTTAGTTCTTTTTATTCTTCTTCTCAAGTTTGACTTGTAACATTCCTACAATGCGATTATTTTAATGTAAAAAAAATAGTTAATTTCATGCATATTTTCAGAGAATTCCACTGAGTATGGATGGTGTGGTGTTACTAGGAAAATATCATTAGTTACATTTGTAGCTTTCAGTGGAAACACAGTCAGGTAGCCAATAAACACATTTAGAAAAATCTGCTAGGAATTTCTAGGCCAGCATATTTCATAAGCAAATTAAAAAGAAGTTTTGGGGGAAAAAAAGACACTTTTAATAGCTTTCATATATGAAAGGTATCTGGTGACAAAGACTTAAAGAGTATAAATTAATTAAATTTATTTTTTTCATACAGAGCCAAAAGAGGCTCTACCAATCTCGAGCTTTCACCAACATCAGTTAACAATGAAAATATTAAATATCTTGAATGAGCTGTTTGGTTGCTTATTGATTTATCCATTCTTCTGTGTGGCCTGGTAAATTACTGAAAATTAAGAGAGCTGAACACAGAGTATGGAAACACATCGGGTTTTTCATCATTACAGAAGAAGTAATAACTGAGTAATAACTAAATAGGTATTACCACAAAATATAGAGGCACAGAAGTATTTTTCATTTGTAATTGGGCATAACAATGAGTGAAAAGGTGCATATTTTGAGGAAATACAGAGGGAAAAAACCTGTCACAGTGAAGCAAACAAAATTCAGAGACAAACCTCCATAAACATGGGCTATAATTCACTCAGTGAAATTATTTTTAGCCTTAAATTAAAAAAAACCCCAAAAACCAAAGAACCAGAAACCTCCTTCCATTATTAAATTTTTGTTTTCTTTGTGTTATTTCTTATATACAGTCGATAAAAATCAAAGGAAGACTGGAGACCAGAATGAGAGGTTAATTGTCCAAAATGGACAAAAAAGGGGGAGAAGGGACACACGTCGCACAATACCAAAAGGAAAGAGCACAGGTGATGCAGTGCACGCAGAGGGCACACCCTGTATCTTTGTTACGTAACCAACTTGCTATTCTCATTTACACAGACACCTTCAATGGTTTGGTAGGGCGGCAGAAATTCCTGGAGCCTGACACAGATAATATCAATGTTAAAAACAACCACTATAAAAGGACAGTAACGATTCCAGCCTATAAATATGTGGGTTTGATCTCTCAAAGACCAAATATTGTCAAAAACTTGTTCAGCATGTAATGGAAGAACAGCTGGAAGCTGCAGTTTGAGCATTATAACATGGATTAAAGCAAACTGCAGCACACATAACCAACATGCTGCAGCAGTGTGTCAGCCTCCACAGCTGCCCACGCGTGAGGAAGAGATTGAAAATGGCCCGAACTGTAGCACCTGTTATGCTGCACATTAAATCACAACTGTCAAGCTCTGATTTTTAAACACAGGAAAAGCACATTTTCAGCAGCAATCCACTCGTGGTGTGCAGTTTGCAGCAGTCACCACTACCCAGCTCTGCAAACAGATGTGCTGGGCTCACACTGAGCTGATGTCCGTGCTAAAGGTGTTACGTTATTGACACAACGGACAACAGGAGTCACCAGTGCCGAAGTGTTTAACACTCAGGGACAGGAACAGGCAGGAAAAGAGCTGCCAGGACTGCCCTGCGCAGGCACGCACCCGTGTTCCTTGTCTGCTGTGTGACCAAATCTTGAAGCACAACATAGACTCGGAATATTTTCCTAGCAACTGCACTCCTGCCTTCCCTCTGAGACTAATTAGGGCATCACTGGAGCTGCTTCGTGCCCCAAACTGCTCTGCCTGTCTCTCTCACTAAGTCTAGAATTAACCCTGAAAGAAAATTGGTGTCGTTTTTCCAGGAAAGAATTTCACATAAAGGAGAATCAGAGGGATCAATTAAAAGCTGAAAGAACCAGAGGCAAGAAAAAGCAGATGCCTTGGAATTACAGGTTTCTACCCTGCCTCCCTCCTAAGGCAAACTCCTGAAAATCACATCCCAGAGCATGGGACAAACTGCACAGTGCTGCTTGTAGAATACACTAGGTCAGGTCATCCACATGAAAGGACCCAGCACTGATTAGGAAACCAGCTGCACCAAATGAGAATTTCCCAGTATAACAAGGAATTGTTTTAGTCCATTGCATACCTCATTAGGCCAACCCCAGTTCAAAAATAAGGTTTAGTGCAGCTTGTACCTTATTGCATTTAATACTGTGTTTTTCTAGAGTGTGTGCAATATCTACAGTATCTACGGGAGTGATTCTGTAAAAAAACCAAAACAACAGAACAAAACCAAAAAAATCCCCTGTTTCAATAGATTGAGAATTGGGAACACAAAGACAGAATAATACAATAAGATTTAAGAGGTTTATATTAAATTAAAACATCAACATTTCAAAAATCTGTATTGGACAAAAAATAGCAAATTGGTATTTGACATGCTATAGATTCTGAACATATGCAGAAACAAAAAATAATTTATATATTGAAGGACAATGAGCAAAATGATCCATTAAGTTGTTTCTATGGCTGCATTTGCTAGTGCAAAACTACCTTGGAAAGAATACTTATTAAGAAAATAAAAGCAGGTTGTTTTAGTCCATTGCATACAAAATACTTGGTTTTTAATTCTAAACTAGGAAGAGTTAAATATATTTATTGAAAGGACTGCTTTAAAGACATAAATAAGAGGCAAAACAAAACTCTCTTGTTAGCACCACTGAAGCAGAATTATTTGCATTGAGCAGTACTTGGTGTACAAAGCAGAGAACCAGTTCCAAGACATCAGCAGAGTTATTTCTGCTTGAGAGCCCTCTCTGTGTCAAGAAGAGTACCAAAATGCTTCATGAGAATTTGCATTCATTCTATTCCAGGTTTGAGGAAACTAGATTTTATTTCCCATCCACAGCATTCTGTCAGTTTTTATCACTCATATCCTGTTATGTAACAGAGTGGGGCTGACACAATCCGTCCTGACTTAACAGAACCTGAGCCATCATCTGTAAAATCTGAAAAAGCACTTCTCTAATGCTGCAGTGACACGAAACATATTTTATTTTTAACATCAGTTTATTTTTTAATACCTGAGGCAAAAAACACTAGCAAATAAAATACCTCATTGACACCTGCATTCTCTAAACAGTGCAACTGCATTGCCATCGTGGCCATTCTCCTGCGCAGGGCTACATAAATTCCATACCAGTTTAGCTGACATTTTGTTCTATGTGTTAGTTCATGCATAATCCAGGGCCAAGTATCTATGAATACACATCAACAACAACATCAATCACACATGGAAAGCTCAGTTAGAAACAGCTTTCTACCCCTTTTACTCTATTGTGACCAAGTACTTACATATCATCAACATCATACTGAACAGAATTTTTAAGCTTATTAAACTGAAACAAATCGCTATTTGCTCCCAAGGCTTGTGTATCTGCATTTGTAGTTAATGTGATGACAGTCATAAAACTCATATATATATGAAATTAAAACCTTAATATACAAAGTGTGCATGCAGCATTTTGACACGCATTTCAGTCTGTACAGATTGCCGGAGTGCCCTTAATCTGTCAGCTACTTCCCTTGGTGATGGTGAAGTTAATAATGTCAGTCAATTGACACGGACCAGTGTTGGTACTGAAGACACAGTACTACATGACCCCATTATTAGGAAAAAACAACCAAAAAAAAGATTCAGCAAGATACTTCTTCATGGGCTCATTATATTTCTCTAAGATTCTCATGAGGAAATTTAATGAGCCAAATTGGCTCCTAATTACAGCTGCTAAAGTCAACCCATGTGAGAGGTGGTTCTGCTCTCCCTGGTAGCAAACCACTGCATCAGCTCAGACAATTTTTGACACTTCACCCAAAAGCAGGAGGCTCCAGTAGAAGAGTCAGCAAGGAGCGTAACTGCTTCTGAGCCCCAAAATGGCTCTGTTCTACTCTGCTCTTCTGCTCCTCATTTCTGTCTGGTTTGTGTGGAGAGTTGAGAGGTCACAGCACTCTCAGCTCTCCACACAATTTAATGCAACAGTCCAGCAAACAGAAGTGTAACTTTGGCTCTGGGAAGGCTCCAACACTCTCCACCAGGTGAGACCAAGTGAGCAGAGGAGCCCAGTGCCCCCTGCCCTTCTTGTAGCAAGCGCCCATCCCAATCCTGACATGGAAGTGCCACCTTGGCTCTCCCCTTGGGTTGCTGCCTGATTTAATCCTCTGCCTCGCTGCACACACACCTCTGCCAGCACAGCTGATAAAACATAGCAGGGAAGGGAAAAGAAAGATGTTTCTGGATGGCAGTGCAGTCTTATAAACCACTGCTTTAAAAGTAGACTGGTATGAAAATCAATCACTCAAGAGAATCCTAAAGAAAAATTAGGAGAAAAGCAGAAAAGAGATAAAACCAGCACTAAAGAGAAAAAATGTGGTAGAAAATAAATGATGTACAGTCACTTGCATATCACAAAATTTAAAAAAAGGAGAAACTTAAGAAGCAGAAAGTAACATTTCAGAACTGAAGTTATTTGCAGACATGCTATTTTTTAAAAATAGCAAGTGAGCATCTTTCTCAGCAATTCTCAGATCCATTGATGTAAATCCATCTTATTTAAAAATATGTTGGACATCCTGAATGTATCAATGCAAGTGCATATTGTAGGATTCACAGAGAGAAGCAAAATGAAAAAAATTACTACTTTTAACTTCACATATGTGAAAAAAGCTCAATGGCCCCTATTCTTTTACAATACAAATCACTGAGAGGTCCTGGTATGTTCCATTTCAAAGCAGTCAGACCAGAAAACAGCTTTTCATGTTTAGTTTCTGCCATGTTTTTCCTATTGATGACATGAACCATAAACCCCTGTCTAGCTTCTATCTCATGACATCAAAAAGTAATCTTTGATCTTATTCCCATGGGTCCCTATTGCTACTGAAATATTTGATGTTAACATATTTTTTTATATGGCAATGTTCTCCAAAAATCCATTTGAACACACAAAAGCATGAAACAAGTTGAGTGTTTTGGTAGAATATTTTACTAGAGGACTTGAACAAACTGTTAAATAAACTCAGATCTGCTAAACATGGATATTGCAATACTTGGTTTGCAAAGATGTTTTGATAGATACCAACATCTAAAGTCCAGCAACCCGGGGACCTATTGTCAGATCACTGTTTACATAACCAGGAAAATGCTGCTGGCATTCTCATTTGGATATGCAGCTGTTCCTGGCAAACTGCTTCCACGTGTGGCCACAAGTTATTTGCTACTCAGGACTTGAAAGCAAAATCTTTGAGTTTACCTTGCTCTACTCTTACTTTAGGTTTCATTAAAAAGCTTCAGCAAACTGCATAAAGCAACCAAACAGAACTGTTTGTGTGGCAATGGCAATACAAAGGAGGAAAACCCCAAGCCAACAAGCCCAATCCCCAAATGCAAATCAGCCTTCAGTTCTAAACCAGCAAAGAACAGCTGGGACGTCAGAGTACTGTAAACTTTGAAAGTCAACTAGGAAAAAATCCAGTAGATTATGCACAGAACCATTTCCAACAGCAATGCAGACTTCTCTCAGCCTGCTCCTTACAGATACATCTCCCATGTGGAGGCATTTGGGAAGTTTTATATGTTACCACATTCTGCTTCCCCTGAAACCGTGCTATTGACAGAGGGTGGAAACACATGGCAAGAAAGGACTGGTTAGTGAAGGCTGGCATTAGCCTCTCTCTAACATAAAGAAATCAGATCCTTGCCTTGTGTGGCCAACAAACCAATCTGAACTGAGAGTATTTGATTTTGTTATACAGGTGAAACTCGTACTACACACATTAGGATAACCTACTGACACCTTGATGTATCACTTCAGCTACTACCACTAGCATGAAATCTGACAAATGTTATATACACAGTGGGTCTACCAGCAAACTTTGGAGTCAGTGGGAGGGCTTTTCCTCTCCAAAACCGGCTTTGAGTTGCACCCACTACTTCTTAGGAGGTGTTGAAGATGTATAGACTCTGAATGTAGAGATCTTGGAGGGGCTTGCTGAAAATAATGTTTCTCCTGCAAACTTCTCACAATATAAAACCTTTTAAGGGTGCTGCTTTATTTCCTCCCTTATTTTTTGCAACATAGAAAGGTAAAACAAGCAGACAATTAAACCACTAGATGAATGGCGATACCCTGGCTGGAATCCAAAATGGTATCAGTAACATCCCTTAGGTTGAAAGAAAATAGTTCTCAAGGATTAATTTGATCTTCATTTTACTGCACCACACTGGTTCTTCATTTGGCCAAGTTCTTAAATCAGGATATTTATTACCAAGTAATATCCTTGAGACAACTAATTTTCCTTCCTATGCCAAGTGTGTTCAAAGGAAAATGGGACATTTTTTGCCCACACTCTGGAAGCTCTGGATTTTATTTTTAAAAAAAAAGAGGCTCCTAGAGCTGACACACAAATCTCAAAGTCCATCTGAAGGGAAAGGTACCATGTTTAATACATTTCTACGCAGCCAAACGGAGATATATATGTATTTTTAGTGTAGGTTTATTCCATTATAGAAAGCTTAAATCATTCAAAGCAAATATGTTCATAAGTTCAGGTTTTTTGTTGGGTTGGTTTTGGAAGGACAATACATAAGACCTAACATTATGTATAATGCTATCAAACTGCTTAACAGCTCATTGATTGCCAATAGTTCATATAGAGACATTTCTGCTATAACAATTCACAGAAAATTTAATGCTTCATGGATTGTGCACATGAAGAAGAGTTCAAAAGCACACTAGGTGTATTTTGAAAGCTTTATCTAGAATACAAAGAGGCCAAAAGTCTTTGACAAAAGGACTGGGAAGGGCTATCACTGAGCACATAGTTTTCATTAAAAACAGGCAGCTCATTATTAGCCGTTAGGTTCTCATAATTCTGATATTACATAGCCAGAGGAGACACAAGTTTGGAAATTACTTCTTATGCAGTTCTCTGGCTAACAACTGTTCCAAATGTGACAGGGCAGAAGCATTATTTTTATTTCTGGAGTAGAAAAAAATTTAGGTTACATCAACATCAGAAGGGCAGCTCCAGCCTGAAGGCACTGTAACTGAGGTAAGAGGATATAGAGTCTGAACAAACATGTATCACTTGTATCTCAGCTTGGAATACAAACAAAACAGTGAGTGACAGCATGCAAAGAAGCAGGGCTTAGAAATGCAGAACTCCACTAAAACCACTGCAGCCATTTCAGACAGATGCATTTTGCCATAAATTGAGACCCAGTAAATTGAAAGGGAAAAGGAAGTTATCCTGTTAGAAAATCCTTCAACTATTTGACTTCCCAACAGCAAAGATGCTGTAAAACTGTGTACTGACATTTACAGCTCACACAAGATTAATTAAAGCATCAGGAAATAAAACTCCATAATTAGTCCTGGAAAAGCCGCAGGTGCCAAACTGCTATTTACAGACTGAGGGGATGTAATATTTTAAAATTAAAAATTGTTATGCATCAACTACAAGGAGACAGAAGGAGAAATGCACAGCTAACTCAAAGAAAATAACACTCAAACATCAGCAAAAAGATAACTAAAACTTTGATTATGATAGTTTTGTTAACCTTTTCCTGGCATTTCGAGAGAGAACCTACCACTTCTAGAGGGCTAAAAGCTTTTCTGAAGTTATGACATCCTCCCTCCCATCTTATTTCCTAATTTTGTCTGCAAACATTACTCCTAGCCATTTCTTAAATATCCGTGCAGTGTTTTAGAATAGTATCTCCAAGTCTACCAGTCAAAGGGATGGAAGAAATGTCATCCATAGAAACACCTGTAGCAGCTTATTTTTATTTCTTTCTGCTCTCAATGCAATCTTACATAAGTCAAAAATTCTCTTAAGATTTAAATATTTGGTGTTTGTGTGGCCTTGGGGTTTGAATTTTTTGTTTGGTTTCATTTGGTTGGTTGTTTGGTTTCGGGGTTTTGTGTTTGTTTATTTTAACTTTGAAACTAAGACTTCCTTAGAGGAATCTGAGTCACCAAACATGAAAATTCATCTGATAGTGGAGGTCTGATCTTTTTGCCCTCTACACAAATTTAATATAAGATGCCTTATTCTTTGAATAAGAAGGCTTCTGGGTTTTGTGCACCAACCACTCCTGCTGGCACAACTTCAATGTGCTTTTCAACACTTACTGATCATGTATGCTGGATTTAGGCAGAAAAATGGCTACTTTAGGGATATTTATCAGGCTTAGGAGTGAGATAAGCAGCAAATGGTCCTTAATGCCCAGCACAGCTCTACACATGCAGAGAAGCAGAGATTTGAGTTGTACACCAAACTTCATACCTACTGTTAAACTTCAGTGCTTTCATTCTAATTTCGCTTTCTACCTGCATCTATTCTTTGCATCTCAAAGTTGGCTGTAGAAATGTGCTCATCACAGAAATACAGATAAGGTCAATGGAATTAAGAGAAATGAGAGAAGCATTCTGTCTTGACGAAAGAACAATATGGAATAAGTGCTGTGGATGGATTTGAAAGAAAATTGCAGTAATTTAAAAAATTGTATTAACTTGCTGTGTTCTACATAATAGCTCTACAGCCATTACTGCCTTATTTAGAGCTTCATTTTCCTCTTCTCTATCTGTGTTACTCATTATTTGTGCTATTTACACAACCTGTATTGTCAGCCACTCTAATATAGATAAACATCTTGACTAACAAGATGTCAGAGGAGCGTAGGGGAACGTAATATCTCTTATGAAGTAAAATTCTTCGGGGTGTCAGCAAGGACAAGAGTAATTTATTTAGGACAAAGTCCACATTCTGGACAAAATGTCGCTGCTTTCTTTTGTGGTCATACTTAAGTTCCATGACTAATTCCTAAAGCCAGTTGCTCTATTAACATTGCTTAAGATTAAAAATAAGCAGTTTACAAGTAAGTAAAACCCCCTCACACTTCAGTTAGCTCACAGGTGGGTTCCGGTGCTCACTGTGCACAAGTACTTTGCATTGGCACACTTACCTCATTCCTTGTTTGTGTGTTACAGAGAATGCTTGTATTTTTCTTAACAAATTTCAGTTCCAAGTGCTGTATTACTCATTTATACATCCGACTACTTTTAGGAAAGCCTAAACATTTCAGTCGGTCTCTTCAAAACACCTTTTCAGTATTTCACAAAAAATGAGTTCTTCCAGAGCTATTTGGCAAGCACTGTGAAATAATACTAAAATATTAGTACTACAATAATACAAAAAAAATTTATTTTTTCTTTCACTACTCACAAATTCTTGATGTTAGAATTGTCTGAACTTTATAGACTAAAATAACTTCTACAACTTTGAGTTACTAATTTTTAAAATGGAATTATCTGGAACAGGTTGGTTTCATTATTTTGAGACATGGATCACAGTCTTTTAGTAGTAGGTCTTGAATTCAAAACCTTTCAAAGTGAAGAGTTCCTCTGCTGTAATCTAAAGCACAGCAGGTATACTTTTTATCCAAAAGACTTGAATCACCATGGGAAAATTTAATGAGGGTTTGTCACATGAATTAGATATTTTAAGTTTAGCAAATCCAGAACATTCATGCCTCGATTTTCCAGCTTTGAGAGCCAGTAGCATTCTCCACTTCTACAACTGCTCACCTAAGCAAAAACCAGGTTCACAACCTTCTCTTTTGCACTCATTCAATTCCTCTCTGGGCAAAAGTAGCAATGTAATAATTGTCAGAAGAAAAAAATTTTACGCCTTTTTAAAATACAAGATTCCACTAAAAAAATCCCCTAAAGAACCCCAAAACCCAAAAGTACAGGAGTCCAGAACAGCGAGTTGGCAATGATAAATCAAATTGCAAGGACAAGGTAAGCGCCTGCCAATGGAAGGGAAAGAAGACACTCAGGTTTTTTTGCCTGAAAGTATGCTGGACAAAGAAATAAATTACTAATACCAAAGAAGGAAAATCTATTTACTTTGAAGAATGTTCTTCTCCAAGGTTTCTATCTTTTCAGCAATTAATCAAGATATCTGCTTACTTATAGCATTTCCATAGCCCCCATTTATTTCTGCTAAATTAAAGAGAGTAGTTGAAGCAAAGTCCATTCTGTTCTTACACAGTGTCTTCATTTCTGATTTTGTCAGGGCAGAAATTTTGCACAATGTATAAAAATGGGAAAAGGTTGAGATATTTAACTATTGAGGAGATTTTTGTTGCCAGAACCACTGACCAAACTAAATAAGGCAGTAATTATCGCGGTGCAAAAAAACCCCAGCCAAACAACCCCAGGTATCTTTATTCCCTTCTACTAGCTGGAATAATTGTCATTCTACTGCATTGAAAATGTTGCTACTGACACCTAGAACTTTCGATACATCACCTTATGCAATCTATCTACTGAGATTTACATATTTATACATCTAAAAAACCAACCAGCTTGCCAGGACAGTAAAACACCATGTATATATACAGTAACAAAAGTACAGGAACTGTACCTGGGACATTTTCTCAATGCTGCTCTTTCCACAGTCATTGGAAAAGCTCCAGCTGGGCAAGCAGGAACACGAGTCCCTGTGGGATGGAGGAGAGGCAGCTGCACACCTACCCAAAGTCACCTTGTCAGACACAGATCTGACACAACCGGGGAGAAGCAAAGTCCCCCCAGACCCGTTGCAGGGCCTGTTTCTCAAGAGATTAAATGGTAAAATAGGACCCTGACAAGAAGGGGTCGCTAACGGGAGCTGGTTTGTGCCTCCCTCAGGACCCTCCGGGGGCCAGCCCGGCACGGAGAAGGCGTGAGGGGCCGCTGGGGCTCCGTGTCGGGGAGCCCGAGGGAAGTACCTGAAAGGGGAAATCTCCTCTGGGCTCCCAGCAGCTCTCTGGGAAAGCCCCTGAGCAGGGAAGGAGGAGCCGTCCCTGCTGTGCCCGCCCCAAGTGCGGGACGGGCTGGGGATGACTTTTCAGCTTAGGGGCCAGGTGGGGCCGTCCCTCCGCTCCGCACACCTGAGGGCAGGGATGGCGCCCTGGAGGAGGAGGGGGAAAGCTCCCGCTTCCCGAGGCTGCTCCTCTGTGTCGGCTGCCATGTATTCACTCTTTTCTTCGGGGCTCTGGTCCCTTCTTAGGCCGTGCTTTGGGAAAAGCTTGAGAGAACGTCCCTACCTGAGGGGCTCTGTGGTGAGGGAGCAGAGCAGGCCTGCCCTGGGTAGTGGCCTTACTTCAGCCTTCTCCTTACAAACTCCTGGTCTCGAAGAGGGTGAGGAATCACCGGAGGCTTGAGGAGGAATTCCCGTTTTTCCCCACTCAGCTGAGGAAGCACCTTGAGGAGAGGGAAGCCACAGGATGGAGGTGGGTGCCAAGCAGGTGAGGAAGGGGGCAGTTCCCAGCAGTGAGGGTGCCCCTGCTCAGGGAGGAGGAAAGGGACAAAGCACCACAGGGTTGTAGGCCTCCCCAGGACCTTTCTCAGGGGTGTAGGGATTGGGGAACCTACACATTTCAAAAGATAAAATACATGCATATGGTTTATGATGACACAAATAAGTAGAACAAAATGTAGAAACACTGATGCTTTAAGACAGATGCTCTAAAATGCTGTAATTCCTCCAAAAAGTTAATGTTTGTGCTTTCTACTTTGTAGACTCCTGGAAAGAAAAGCACTTAGCATGTTTCATTTAAAGGATATAAACAAATAACTAAGAGTATTTGAGTTATTTAGCTTAAATATCAGTTTCAGTGATGTTCATCAGCATAACATTTTTTCAAAATTGGTTATTACACCTTCAAACTGCATTATCAGACTGTAATTGCCAAAGCTTTCTGTGAATGCCTACAACAGATTTTACCGAATCAAAAATGTTTATACAGTTCTTTAATATCAGCTGCCATGTGTATAACATTAATGGTTACAACAGTTATAATAATGTGGAGATTACAAAACTGCAAAGGAGTAGAACTGAGCAAATTGGAAACAATTACAAAAAAATTACGTCACATTATTTGGGTCTGTATTCAAACCATAGTAGGGGTGACTCTGATATGTAATTTTGGATCAAGAACGGGCCATCTTGGTCTCTTTAATAGTCTTAATGATCTATAAAAGTCTATAATTTCAACCATTAAAATTAACTTGAGTGTGTTATCATTCAACAGCAGAGAACTTATGCTAATAGGATTATTGTTATATTAAAAATGGTGCTAATTTGAGGCTTTAAGAATACAGATGCACAGCTCAAATGTGTTTTTATTAGCCATGCAGTAGAACATGACATAAAGTAGGTATTTTGTCATTGTTAGAAACAAAATGGCTCTAGTGAACAATAGATTGCACATCTTTTCATTAGGGGAGGGGCCATACTTGTCAGCAAAACAAAGTGACTCAGAAGACATTAGTGGATAAAAGTAATAAGGGGAAGCTGTTGCCAATGGAAGGAAAAGGCGGAAATGTATCTCTCAGCAGCGGTGTTTGCTGGAAACCAAAGCTGTAAAGCTACCTCACATATTAAAAAAAAAAAAAAATCTGATTTTAATGGGTTGTTTCCACCAGTGCAGAAATAATGCAAGTAAACTATTTGTTGTGTCAAAGACTGATTGATTGATTTCTAACTCAAAAAAAAAAAAAAAGAAGATTGTGTCTGAAGGCATAAGAAGGAAACTGCAGCCAGGTCTGTAGTGATAAAGGTGCTGGAGATCTGCTTCAGAAATCAGCAGTTTGAAATGACACGACCACATTTGTTTACTGATACCTGGAAAATAGCTTATTCTTTCAGGGGTCATTTAAAAATGTATTTTGCTTTGTGGGGAATATTTTAATATGAAGAAATGAGCCAGAAAGTAATATTCATTTTGTACTCATCAGTATTCTAGCAGAACCTTTCATGAATCTGTTTTAATTTATAAAGCAATAGAACAGTTTGAGAAAAGCGTATGCACTAAATATTTTCACAAAATTGTGACCATGCTATGGCAGCTCTGCTTTAGTTCTGTTCCAGGCTACTGATACTTAGTGCTTCTCCTTGGACAAGTGACCTGTTTTAATGAACTCTCACTGCAGCAAAATTCACATTGTTTTCCAAGAATGAGTAGAAGGGTGTGCTCGTGTAACCACTACATCCTGCCCTCAGCTGTCCCATCCCTGGGAAGCTGAGGATCAGGGTATCCACACACTTCACTTGGAGCCTCAGGTTTTAACACTTTGTCACTGTTAACACTGAATAGTTACGTTGGCTTTGAGGAAATAAGGAAAAGTATCCCTTAATCATGGACGAGTTCTCTAAGTTTCATTAGCATCTTGATACTCTTGCTGCAATAAAACATTTTTCCTCATGATGAGGTTTCATATGCACAAATACCACTTTTATAGACATGGGATGAGCATAGTGCATCCCCATGAGTGTATTATATTGGTCAGTTTGTGCCGAGAACATCTAACAGCCACTGGGCATGAACGTAGTGCAAAAGCTCAAGGGTCAGGAAAACCACAATTACTCTTTATTAATTTATCAGAAATAGTTTTGCATTATTGGGAAATCCTGTTTGGCCTCCACTAAAGAAAAAGGTTTTGCGCTGTAATCCCAAGTTATGTTGATATGTGATAGTTTGGCCAGGAAAGTTTTTTTTATAGCAAGATTTCCAGAGGAGAATTTATTTTGCATAGTAAAAATTAGATCTGGACATCCTGTTTTGCCATGGGATCTGGGCATAATTCAAACAATTACCCCACTGATAAACAATTTTCTGTCTGATGGATGAGCTGTCTTTAGGTAATGGGACTGTGGGCTTCCATTCTTTCACACTCCATGCTGCAGTTCAGCAAAATTTAAAGGTGCTGGCTTGTGAGTTTTTTGTGTAGAAATTTTATTAAGTGAATGAATGCCCTGATTCTTCACCTGTTTGAAGTAATAGTCTTGCTTTTGAATTGATCATAACTTGTGCCAGTTTCATATTTCCCAGTTTAATCAATAAAGCCATGCAGCACTTTGATGTAAACAAGATGACCTCACTATTCAATAGTTTATTTTCCCTGCCTTCTGACAAATGAAAGACATATTTATATTGATTTTCTCTTTACAATAAGCGTATCCTTTCCTACAATTTCTTTTTAGCTCCAGGCATTCAACAGCTAAACCAGACATTTAGAACTGTAAAAGCAAGGCTTGAGCCTGCAGTTTCTAACCTGGCTTTTCTGTGCTTTATTTCCTTCACTTTGATGCAAGGAATTCTCTCAAATAACTTCATTCCTGATGCAAGTTATTTTTCTTAACTCCCTTTAATCAATATGGTGGAACAATGCAAACAAATGAGGGAAACCATGAGGATTGTTTCAGTCCTTTTTTTTTAACGTCAAAATACTTTTTCTGCCTAAACATTTAATAGGTATTACATGGACCTGAGAATTTTCTGATTTTTTTTCCCCCAAAGTTTTTCATTTTTCTTCTGAGAAAAGTGTCTAATGAATATCTCACAAATATATAAATAAAATTGAATACTTCATCTTGACTAAAACTTATTGCTTGCTTCAGTCTTCAGTGGCTTTAAATATATTTGGAAAAATCTAGGTGTAATCAAGCTGCATGAAAAATGTCAGTTCTTCCTGGAAAAAATCCCAGTTATAGTTATCAGATTTCTTAAAATTGTTTCACTCAGAGTAGCAATGTCTATATTGCTGAATTCCAAGGGCACTCACTGTTCAGTCCTCAGCAGTGAGAGGGGTACCAGACATGAAGGAGGAATACATGCATGAGATGCAACAGTAGTAATGGAATCATAGCAAACTTCTGCTTGAAATCAGAATTTACATCTGTTGTTAGTGCAGCAGGCCATTTTGGATACTGTGAAAGGAAAAACAATTCACTGAGAAGCAAATCTTAAGTGTCACAGGGGCCACTACTGATTGATATAATTTCAAGTCCATTTCAAGGCATGAGGACTCCAAACTAGACTGTTCTCAGTCCCTATTGAATCCTGTGATGCAGCTTCAGTCTTCAGACTTGACAGGCTCTGAAAGCAGTGGCATCTAGGGTGGCTAGAATGAATTGGAAATATCAACCTTAATTAGGAATTTTCTTGCTTTTGTGAATATTGTTTTTGTTTAAAGAGATCACTGCTACTCCTACATCTGTAATGATAACTATTGATTAGAGATGTAAGCACTGAGGAAAAGGACATTTAGTACGATTTGTAATTGTCTTATTCAAGTTCTTTTTTGAAGGGATTTTGTCAGAACAGCTAGAAAGCTGAACAAAGAATGCATCTGAGCTGAATTGATGTCGTGCACGTTGATTACAATTAGAAAACTTTGTGGCTGGCATATATTAGTTGGAACTTTGCTGAAAATGATTTAATGTGAATCATTTTTCAAGTAACAGTATATTTGAATTCTGCTGAACAACTTTCTTGATGTACGAAGATTGGCATCCTTAATGTTCTAGCCATATGGAGCACATTATCCTGAGAGAATGATGTGCTTTTTGTATGTTAGTATGTATGGTTTGTATTGGGTTTTTTCAAGTTATTTGTTTTTTTTTGGTTTTTTTTTGTTTTTTTGGGTTTTTTTTTTGTGGTTGGATTTTTTAAAATTTATTCGTTTTGTTGTTTGGGGTATTTTTTTGTGGAAGTAGACCACCTGCTCACTTTGTTGCAAATACTTTTACATTTACAGCCTTTGTTGTTGGAGAACTTGCACAGGGAGTTAATGAAATAGCATATTTAATGCCTGGCAGTAAAGCCAAAGTCAGAATTGTCAAAGATGAAGCTTTAACTATCAGGGTGACTGCCAAAAAAGGATTGCTGAGAAGCTGGATGGTCTGGCTTGGTGTCCAAAACACGCTTCTACAAACACGACTATGGCATCTGAGGGATAATTTGTGCCTAACATAACTGTGCTGACAAAAGCTGCTTGCTCTACACTACCAAAAATAGGGTTGTGATGAGGCTGCTAATTACAGCCCTCTTGTATGTGCGATAAGTGATCCTCATACAGATCAAGATGAGACATTACAATGTGAGCAAGGCCCAAGACTTTGAATAGCAGAAGTCATGGTATTAAAGATCTTATGTTAGCAGCTTTGAAGTGTGTTCTTGGGTTTGTTATACCTAATCCACATATACCTAATATTGCCTACTATTTTATGTGTTATAATACCGTTAAAACAATAAAAAGGGCAGAAAAAAATTGTAGCTGGGCCCAGCTTGCCTCTATTTTGGCTCGATGTTCATCACTGACAGTGACACAAGCTCTGTGCAAATCTTGTGATCCTCTGTAAAGCCTCTCAGATGATGTGATGGTTCCCATTCTGTCCTCTATTTCAGCTGCTTATACTGCCAGTGTTGGATCCTGGTTCTTGCCATATTGTTATGCCTGAGCCTTTGGGATTCCACGTTGAGGAGAAGACATTTATAATTTATTATTTTTTATTACCCACATCCTCTCACCTCCATGAGAGTTATATAGTAATAACAATAAAAAGCCCTGTCTCACAGAGTTATCATATTTCACAATAATCATTATCATCTCTAAAGTGTTATATTTTACAGAAAATTACACTGTTTCTTGAAAAGAGGGGAAAAAACCTTCAGCAACTCAAAACAGGCTTTTTTTGTGGTATTAAGAGTGATAATGTTTTTGTTTTCCATCTCATTAGATATTCTAATGTGGCTAGAAATGCACTTGGAAAAAAAATGCCCCAAATGGTATTGAACCCTAGAACTCAGAATCTGTCTGAAAATATGGAAGAGAAGTTGGTAAGACTAGAAGAGAAAATAAGAGAGGAGAAGACAGCCTTTCAAGCTATTTAATGAGACAATACTTGGAATAAAGACAATAATAGAAAAAGTTCCTTTTATCAGTAGCTGTGTTCTAAAACTCTAATTGCACTGCTTAGCTTGGGAGTGAAGGAAATGAACTGAATTCATTGTCTTAATGATACACTTAGCAGATGGGCAAAATGAATACATAATAAATTGTGCTTCATTTCTTACACAGACAGCAGTTTCATGAAATATAACAATGTTCTGCATTTTCTCCATCTGTTTCTACAAAAATGAATTCATTTCTTCTGTTTTCCTTGCTCCCCCTTCAAAACATTATTTGATTTGAATATCATCTAAACTTGAAGGAAATGATCCTTGCCATAAGAGGTCTCAATCAAAGCCTTGTCATCAAAGGAAAGATGTGTCACTATGGAATTGTACCCCAGGACTGCATTCAGATGCAGATGCAGAATCTGGGATTTTTAAAAATATGCCTGGAAGAACTGGAAAATAACTGTAAAATTTGGCTGGTGTTTAGCCATGCAGATAATTCATTTAATGCAAAACTTTTTACAGTACCTCTTAACCTTTATGTAAGTGCTCTATACTCTGTTCTAGCAGATTTAGATATTTTTTTTGCATCAGTTTCATACCAGTTATAAAAAAAAAATACTCCTTGTAGTTCTGCAAATCTGGATGTATCTTAACATTTTATGAATATCACTGTGTTCCGTAACTACTGTAGTGGTCTTCCCCCCCTACCCCCCCATTTTTTTTTCTTTAATATAACAAGATTTAAGATGAAATCTAGAAACAGATGTTTGCTTCTGATGCTCTGCAGTAAAATGCAGTTTTATTTCAGATATGGCCCCATCTGTGAAGAGTTAAGCACCCGAGAGTTCAGAGTTTCTCTAAGGGGTTTTTTGCTACGCACTGGGGACTGTTGTCAGCATTGGGAAGATGTCTGAACAATACTGGAGTTTGGAGAAAATGACCATAAAGTCCAGGTTCACAAATACCTTCTTTTGTATCTAAGTGACGTTATATTGGGTGTTGTTGTAAGAAAAGGTTTTACAATCATATGTAGAGTTTCTGGTGTTTTAAATATAAAAAAGGCCTTTAGTCAAAAAAACTCTCTGCTTTTCACAGACCAGTTTTATAGTTACTGGCCTTAATTTCTTGCTGTACTTGGTAAATCTAGATCTAATGTTTTTTCCCTTTTTATTTTTCATTTTTTGTGGACAAGAGTAATGCAATCCAGTAATCAAAAAGCATACTACACAAAACATCTACTAAGAACCATACTGTACTGTCGAAAAGTGATTCTGAATGAGTTTTGTGCTTAACTACATCCTACTTCCAATAAAGAATCCTAAATACCATATATTTAGCCTTACAATTTAAGAGGCTCACAGAAACGTATACGAAGGAACAAAAGACATTGTATTCAATGGAGTGCTCCCCTTTGTTGCTGTGGTAATGAAAAATAAGTCTTACCAAAATTTTAGTTGTCTTTGTCCTTTTTATTTGTGTTAATTCATCTTTAAAAAGAATGTTTCTATTTCTGTGAGTGATTTGAAGACATTGAAAACTGCTAATAGCCATAGGCATTAGACTACATGCAAAGTATTTAACTTCTTGTCAATAACAACACTTTACAGCCTTCAACGGTGTGACTTTTCAAGGGAACTTGTGTTTGTGCTCTGGAAGTGGCACTGTGGCCTGTACTTGTTCCCTAAGGGCTTCTATTCAGGTGAATAGTACCTCTATATGGAAGGAAATACCATTATCTCTATTTTATAGAGACCAAAGTAGATAATAATTTACCCACGGTTATTCAGGGATGCTTTCACAAGGTTTAAATTGTGCTCTTTCTACCAGGTTACTTTGATAATTATTTAATCGCACTGGAGTGAGGTTGCTCAAATTACATGAAGTATTGTGCTACTGAATTTGAGATTCAGTGGCATCTGTCAACTGGGAGAAAATACCATATTCCTATAAATGTGTCTGTAAAGTGGGGTCTAATAATACACTAAGACATACCAGCAATTTCAGTAGGACTTGGCAAGTGCTGATAAGGCTTCTGAACTGGTTTTGCTCAGGCTACCTAAAGCAGCCTAAAAAAGCTTCCATGTTCTCCAGGCTTGGATGGGCTGTGTGACTCTCAGGGGGCTGGATGTATGGATGAACACGGTTCTCGCAGGGTTTCACTCTTATACAGCACTGAAGAGTACAGTTCAGATGGAACAAAATGGTTTGGTGGGGACAGGTCAAAAACTGCATGAGGAAGGAAATAAAAGATCATGAAAGCAGCAAGATGCACAGTAGTAACAGATTTAGTGTTTGTAAAGGATTCAAGTTTAAAAAGTGGGAAAACTATGGTTTAGAGAGGTGTGTTTTGTACTACAGATGGGGGGAAGAGTTGTATTGAAGGGTGCAGTGACCCAGATGGCCAAGTGCCTGTCAGTGCTTACAGAATACTTTGCCTTTGCTTTGTTGTTCTTCCCAAAGAAGCGCAAGCTGCACTGAGAGATCTGGTGTTCACATTCCCACATTCCTACTGTCTCCTGCCAGTGCACACACAGCTGACTCCCTCTCTCCTCAGGCTCCCCCTGCTGTGCACTGCTGGTTGCAAAGGAAAGATTTAACCGCCAGAGTCGTTGCAACATCTGTAATTTCCACCTTAGTGAGAGATTCGACAATGTTTATACTGCAAGTTTAATTTGAAAGGACTTAATTTATTTGAAACTAGTTCCAAAAAACCCTCCTTTAGAAAGAAAAAAAGCCTTAAAAGATCACTTGACAAAAGTTTTCTGTTTAAAGACATTGAAGATTGAAGAATTTAAGAATAAAAAGAAATGGAGATGTATTAAGAATGTATTTATAACAGGAAACCAGAATTTTTTATTTTTATTTTTCATGAGTTAATTGAAAATTTGCTTGTTGTCTTTCTCCAGTTTTTCTATTTGCTTGAGTGAATTTGTACTGGGGTCAGAGGCTTGGCTGGTGCTTTATTAGGCACATTACATGGCCCTGAAAATGGAATTCAAGAACTGTAAAAAATTCGTATAGTAAGTCTATTAAATGTTTTAGTAATATGGCCATAAGGAACACAGAACTGAAATCAGACCTCACATTTTGATTAATTGTGTGGTAAATCAAAGGAGAAAGTGAAAAACGACCTTCACTGAGTGTGCTTTGCTTCCTCTGTGGGAAAGAGAGGAATCAAATGATGATTTATTTTTTCCTCTCCCTCTAAGCAGAAAGAGGAACTTCCATGCAGAGAAGAGGGTTTTTGTAGCATCTGAGAAGTAATTTTGTTTTCTTGTAGAAGTATACTTTAGATTGGAATGGTTTATATTAGACAAGACGCTTTTTGTTCCAAATTGAGCAGTTTTGGATAGAGGATGAGGATCACCTAACAACTGGGGAACAGGTTTGGTTGCTTTCTCTGAGTACTCAAAAATGATCCTTCTGTCTTCACTGCTCATGTCAAGAAAGAAGAGGGGAAGGAACAAGGAAAGGGGAAGAACACAACTGTAATATTCATATTTGTTTGGTTAATATTTGTCATTGATCTGGGAAACAAAACTGGCTGTTCATGTGATGATTACCATAATTGCTTATTCAGTGATTTTATATTCAGCTTGAACTGATTAATACATTGATAACCTGAAAAATTAACAAGTTTACTTGACTCTATTTGGTTATAACTCTTAAAATTCATATTTGGTGCAACCGTATTTATAAGGACTATACATGTAACCTGTAAAGCAAGGAAATGGTGCTGTCAAAGGTAACCATAATGATTATAGCCACAGACTGCTGTGGTCACTGACTGTCCTAGTCAGAAAGCACCACATAACTGGAAAAAACATATTCCATTGAAGAGCAAGGCCAGTTATGGTCCTGCTTCTCACTATTTCATATGGAATTACTCAGGTTCCAGAAGTCTTACTGCAGGATTTTGATGATCCAAACAAGAGCCTGCCTGTGGGACTACAGAGCTTCTTAGGAGTTCAACAAAAAGTGGAGCATCAGTGAGGAGGATTTGGCACTGGAACTTAATTTCCTTAGGTTTTATTTGATTTACAGTATATTAGACATAGCTGTGTATCTCAGTTTTCAGCTGAACATTGCCTGTCACGTGGTCCTAGAGGGAGCAGCTGTGAGCCAGGCTGTCTGCTAGGGACAGTCCTCTGGGAAGTGTGCTTAGAAAGGCACCTCCATTGAACTATTCTCAAACATAATTTTTGAAGTCTCGTAGGCCTGGGACTGGGACACAGGCACTGCTGGCTGTGCATACACAAGCGAAGACATAGCTTTGAAATGGTAATTGTTATCTTAAAAAGTCCCTGTTCACTGCTTTATCCGCAAGATGGAACTTTGTTATTCCAAATGAGAAATTTGTGATGCCAAATAATAAAAGCTTACAGAAAAAAAATAGTCAAATATCCTAAAGACATTATTTCCTTTAGAAAAAGTCCAGTGGAAGTGTATATTGTGTCTCTTTTTTGGAAAAAAAAATATACAGAAGTAAAGGAATTTGAAACTAGAAATTTAAAAGGCCCAATGAAATTTTTCTAATCTTCTCTACTAGTGAATAATATCTTAATGTTGCCATGTATTGTCTATTGATGTGATGTTTATTAAGAAATCGTGCTTGCAGCATTACTCTCTGGAAAGCCTCTGAATAAATTGGCATGAATCGGGTTATTAGAAATATCTTCCAACTGCATCAACTTTTTTGTTCTGAGAAGGTATCTTACTGGAAAAATGTGAATAAAGATGAACTCCGAAGTACTTGCTAATTCCAGGGAAGCTAATAAAAATGAAATTAGCTTCTCATCAGAAAACAAGGCTTCCTTTTATTAGAAAGGAAACACTGCATATATGTGTGTTGAGTGCAAGAGAAATGTTATACAATGATGTTTTCAGAGATAACCAGTGGAATACTTTTCCATACCTATGCAGAAAGAAACATGATCAAGTATCCCAGAATGCTACTAATCTCTTCTGTGTGAGTCTGTTGAGAAAGTATTTATGTCTCCTTATGGGCTCTGTCTGAATGTGTTTGTATATACCTGAACTATTTTAAGAAATGCTCAACCTATACTTTGTAAATGAAACACCTTCTTAGATTTTACAGTATTTCCTCAGTCAAAAAGGCAATGGTTTAATGTGCACAGAATGACCCTTATCATGCACAGAATATCTCTCACTGAACAACTCCCAAAGACATATTTTTTCTACATTTTTCATGCAGAAAATGAACATTTTGGTGCATATGACTATCAGAAATTATGATGTTGCTCACTGAGTACTTGCTTCTGTAAACTTTATTTTTTTTCTCCCAGCCTGCATAGTATTATTTCAGTGAAAAATTCAAGATGCCATGGCACAAGACAAATGCCACTTGTGCAGCTGATGTCAGATGTAGGAGGTAACTGAAACAAATTTCGTTAAGACACATTGTAACTCACCTTGTCTTTCCAAAAGAGCAAAGTGTACTGTAAGAGTCAGGTTTTGTTGCTTCAATCTCTCTTGATAATGATTCTAATTAGTGTTGAGATAATTAGATACAGATGGTTTGCAGGTGGGAAATGCCAGGCTTCATCTTTTCTAAATTGCTCAATGTGTCACCTGTTTGACAAAATAAAGAAGCTATGGGGCCTGTTGATATAACTGAAAGACTCCATATAAATTCCACTGGTTTTTGATCTTAATAGCTACTTTGCAGAGCAACTCGTGTAGTAGTGGATATGTTCAGAACTGTGTGAAAACATCATCTTCAGGAGAGATGTCTGTCTAGACAAGTTAGTTTATATGATCTTCCTCTGATTGTACCATTTCTCTTCTGCCCCTCAGTCCTGGCAAAAACCCTTCCTCCTGCTCATCCTCATCTTTCACAAGCTGATAAATCACCTGGTCCAAAATGCATGAGGGATACATGAAAATCCTCTTCAGCAGAGCTACTTATGGAAATAGCTGGGCATTCTATGTATCTTTTAGATACTTAAATCAGTGACTTTATTTTACTAGTTGGGATATTCTGTGTAACGGTGGTGACAGAATTCCAGTGAGATTTCCACTGTCTCTGGAGGTGGGGGGAGGAAGAAGACTGAAAGCTGTTGTATCTAAGTCCTCACTTCATTTCCCAAGACAAAACAATTTCCATTTTAGTTGTGTTTCATGCAAAGGAAATGTGTTTAGATATGTTGCTTATCAGAATATTCTATCAGTGAATTTATGAACAAGGTAAAGTGGGAGAAAGGAATTGCTAGCTGGAGTTGGCTGCATTTCTTGCAAGGTTGTCAGTGATCTAGAAAATTTAAACCCAGTCCTTGTGTACATCCAAGCTTCTGTTCAGGGTACTTCTCAGATATACCAGAAAAGGTTTCCTGTTGTAAAATGGCATTAAAAAAGTTTATTTCATTTTCTGAAAAGTAACCTGATTAAGCTTTGCAATATTGATTTATATTGTTTGTTTTGTATTCTCTTTTGTATCCAAAATTGCCACTGCCTGGAAGACCACACTTTGCAGAATTCATTGGTGTATGATTCAGCATGGCCTTTAAACCTCAGGATTGCACTGTTCCTTGCTAGTGTGTGCTGGCAGGATCCAGCTCTTTGGCAGTGAAACGAGTCTTTGGTACCAGCAAAGAACACTTAAAAAGGAGAAAAAAAAATTCTTTAAATGACTGCTAAATACCTATGACATGATTATTAAGTGCTTGTAGTATCCTGTAAAGACAGACATGGAATATTGAAGGTCTGTCTCCTGGATTTTGCTCTTAGGAACCGAGCCATCTACAACCATTCTTACTGGTATCTGCTAAAAATGCTACTCAAGAAATGTATTTCAGCACCCGACTGCAGCTGTATACATATATCTATCCCTGTATTGGCACACTGAGATTTGTTGAGTAATATTTATCTCTGCTAAGCTCTTTGTCTTTCCATATTCTAAGATAAGTTTCTCTGAACTGAAACTGCCTTGGTTGTGATGCTTTGGACTTTTTATATTACAAAGCCCTTTTTCCTTGTTTGTTGTTTTATATAGGAGATATTTCTGCCTTGATTACCCACTTGATATGGCAAAATGTTCTTGTCACAGCGTAGTAAGACCCAAGGAGGGTCTTGACCCAAGATAATATTTCTGCCACAAGGCAGTATTTTAACACATGGACTTCCCATTAGATATTCATGTCACATCTACCAGGACTGTCACCTTTCGATCAAGAATGAAATTCAGTTCCGGCTACAGATAATTACATCCTTGCCAGGCAGAACTGAGAGATCAAAGATCAGAAGTCAAAACTTGTCACATACTTTTCCTTTTGTATTATTCCTTCTCCCCTCTTGGCTGTTGCAAATATCAAGAAATTACTCAAATTAAGCTGCATATAGATAACTTTATATAAATCAAGCACATTCAACATTTCAGAAGTTTAGATAATGCCAGGTTTTAACACAATCTAAATAATAGTGCTAGCATTAAGAAACCTTTGTATTGTTCCTTGCTTTACCAAGAACTTTCCTTCACTTCTATGAGACTTTCTTTTTTTCATCCTGTCATAATATAAATTCTTCCTGCCAGGACTCTCTTACCTGGGTGTTTGTGATGGGGACGTTGCTGTGACATAGCTCTGCCTAGGTCAGAGAGCATGTGGGTGTGTGTATCCCAAGTGTCTGTCCATCTGTCTGTCTCATCGGGAGTACTGCATCCAGAAACTCACTGTGAGCTCTTTGAGTATTTATCCAGCTCCTTGAGAGGTTTTTCAGCTTGCACTGAGGTGACTGATCCTGTAGCTACTTTGCTGCTGGTGCCTAAGCAGCCCATTTAAAGCTAACTGCACAATTTCATTTAACAAAGCTCTCAGCTTATCAATGTATGAAGTCCAGACCTTGCTTATTGTTGTGTACTTAATAAATAGGAGTTATATCCCAGGCTTAGGTGGATGGAAAGTTTGGGCTTTTATTGCAGATTCAGAAGTCCCTCTTGCAGTGTAAATGTCAAGTCATATTGTGGATTTCTCTGGAACAGCTATGAAACCACAGCTTTCTCAGTCCTTGAAACAGACAAAACTAATATAAGTCCCTACTTGGGGATGTGTTTATTATTTGGAATACAAATATTGTTTGGTTTTTTTATGCATTTTATGAATAGGGTTTTATTAAGGGGTTTTTTTAATGTCTGTTTATATTATCACAAATACTTTTCCATTTACTCTCCCTCTACAATACTGAGAATATCTTATTCCTCCAACACAGAGGTTTTCCCAAGGTTAAAAAAAAGTTTAAAATAACTGTCTTTAAAGCATTCTCCAATATGTTGCAAGGTGGTCCAGGAAGACACCATTATCCTTGGAAGATGTACAAGCTTAAAAATAAGCATTGATTTGGCAGGAGTTATAACCTAATTTATTTTATCCTGTACTAAATTTCATTGTGCAGCTGGCTGATCAGCTGTGGCCTGATGATGCCTGAGAGGCACAGTGCTGTGCGATGGACCATATTTCCATCTTTTCCTTGACTGTCCTCATTCTCTTTTAGAATTCTCTTTTAGCTCCTGAGGGACAGAGAAATGGCTATTCTTTTGTTTTGGAATGAGTGTGCCTCTCCTCGGACTCCCACACAGGAACTAGACATTAGAGGCTCTGACACAGTGATGTCAAAAAACCTGTAAACCTCCTAATTAGACATGTCTTAAGTGTGAAACAATCAAACTAGGGGCTCTGCCCACCTCCCGGGAGCAGGCAGAGAGAGAAGCTGCTGTTTCACCACTTCATTATCACCCAGTGCACTGAATAGGAAAACTCTGATGTCACCCCGTTGCTATAGCAACACCATCCTTGCTTATCTCTGTTTCTCTGGCAACAATCCCTTACTTTCTTCTATATTCACACTCTCTTTGTTACTGTAAAATTCCTTCATCGTGGTTTATATATTCACTGACATCAGGTCATCCCTTAGACTCAGGCTGTGACTTACTTATACAGAGGATTACTGGACTTCTATCATTTCACATTAATTTTGGTAGGTTTTGAAACTGGAAAGGAAAACCAAGCCATAGCCTATAGAGAGGCATGGTAAATTCAATTTCATTTTATAGTCTGTAGGATTCATTTCAGGCTGTAGGGTCTGTGTTTCATTTGGGAATTACCCTGGTTTGAAGTTAGAGACCTGGGAGTCCTTGGGAGAGTTTAATGTCTGTGTTCCAATTGACTGTTCTCCCTCAGAAGCGGATAAAAAGCATAATCTGAAATCACAAGGTACTTGAGGAAAGCAGCCAGAAGTGATACTTATGGGCTGGGATTCTGTGAAGGGTTCCAATGTGTGTAGAATCAATTACAAGATAAGAATCTTTATGCAGAAGTCTGGATGTGTAACATTTTAAGTTAGAAGGGACCTCCAGAGTTCCCCATCTGTTCTAACCCCTTGCTCAAAGCAGATCAAATTAGATCAGGCTGCTCAGAAAAAATTTTTAGCTCAGTTTTGAACACCTTCAAGGATGGAGATTTCATAAACTCGCAATGTGACTGTCCTAGTATTTGACCCGTCTTATTTAAAAAAAATTGTAAAAAAGGTATTTCCACTCTTCCAACTCGTCAGTTGCTTTGCACCTCTTGTCCTACTGTTGTGCACCTCCAAGAAGAGTCTCTGTCTTCTTTGCGTCCTCCTACAGGTCCTTGTGTCCCTGACCATCACAATGACCCTCCACTGAACACACTCCAGTATATCTGGTCCTGCAAAGCCCAGAGCTGGACACACAACTCCAGATTCAGGCTCGCAAGTACCAAATAGAGAGGGAGGGAAAACCTGCTCTGGACCTGCCAGCTGCCCTCAGCCTGGGATGCAGGAGGCTTGTTCTCTTCTCAAGGAGGCAAGGGTGTGTTCCTCGCTCATGTTCACCTTTGCATCCACCAGGACCCCCAGCTTTCATCTGCAGAGCTGCTTCCTGCTCAGTCCCCAGCCGTATTGTTCGTGGATTTACTGCATTCCGCATGGGCCGTTCTTCACTGTGAGGGCAGTGAGGCACTGGAACATGTAGTCCAGTGATGTTGTAGATGCCTCATCCCTGGAAGCATTCAAGGCCAGGTTGGATGGATCTTTGAGCAACCTGGTCTAATGGAAGGTGTCCCTGCCCATGGCAGCGGTTGGAACTACAACCAACAACAAAATTGGATCTTTAAGGTCCTTTTCAACCCAAACCATTACATAGTTTTATGAAAAATTGCACTTGATTTTGTTGAACCTTAAGGTTCTTGTCACCACATTTTTACATCCTCCCCAGGTTGCTCTCAGAGGCAGCCCTGCACTCCAGGGTACTGACCCTTGTTTGTGGTCACCCACATACTTGCTGAGAATGCCTTCTGTGCAGTCATCCAGGTTGTTAATGAAGATGTTTAACAGATCCCTGGGGATCTGTTGGCATTTGTGACTGGCTGCCAGCTGGACTTTGTGCCTGACACTCAGACCAGACAATTTTCAATGCACGTTGCTGTCCACTTAACCCAGCTGGCAAGTCACTAATTGGTGATAAGGAGTCTGTCAGTGGTTGATAGAGTGAAGATGTACGACATCCGACATCCGCTGCCCTTGTTCACAGTACCTGTCACCCCATCATCCTGAGCAATGATTTGAACAGGCATACTTAGCATGCTTAAAGGCTGTAGCTACCAGGGACAAACACCATGACTCAGAATCAGATGATGAAACTAGGAAAAGTTTACTTATTTCTGTCCCCCTATCTATTTTCTTTTTAGTTACAGTGGAGGATCTTGTTCAAGCAATGAGGGGAACCAGAGAGGAGGAAAGAAGGAAGGAGGAAAAAATTAATACAACCAAGAGTTTTCAGAACAAGTTAAATATTTTTCATTCTATGCCTAATAAGTTGATAACAATGTTCCATAACTGAGTATTTATATTTATGATGAACTATTGATGATTAACTGATTTGGTAGCTGAAGAGAAGGTAAAGAATCTTGATATTGTTGGTAGCATGAGTCTTGGTCATCCCTTCCAAAATGTTCATTTGAACAGAGTAATAGAAAAAATACCCTTGCCAACATTCTTTTGAGTCTTTCATGTAAGTATTCGTGTTCATTTCAGTGAAAATTCATCAGTTGGTATTCTACAAGCAGACTTACAACTTGCACTTGTGTTGGATTTCCATGGAGACAGACATGTTTATGTTCATGTAATACATGGCAATATTAATCATTGGAGACATAAAATGACTATTCCTAAAGTTCTTGTTCGCAGCTTTTACATTGGCTCTTTTCAGATTTATGGATTGATGGATACTGCATATTTATGTTGTGTCAGCACAAGAGCAGTTTATCATTTAACACTTACTGAAGAGTAATTTGTTCTCTCCATATTAAGTAATTTTTGAAACACTTGTATATAATAAAATGCATTCTCTATACATTTATAAAGACAAATTTGATAGAGCTTCAAAACTGATTACTTCATTTTAGGCAGAGTAACTACTTTGTCATTTCTATTATTATTGCTCTCTGATGTTTCAGTATTCTGGCATTGTCTGTATGATCTCTGCAGCCTCATGATGGTGTAGAGGAGACAGAACCACAGAATCATTTAACCCAGCAGTGCTGAGGCCACAACTAAACCCTATCCCTTAGTGCCACATCTATGTGTCTGTTAAGTACCTCTGGGGATGGTGATTCCACCACTTCCCTGGGCAGTCTGTTCCAATGCTTGGCAGTCTTTCCAGTGAATAATTTTTCCCTAATATCCAATCTAAACCTCCCCTGATGCGACTGAGGCCATTTCCTCTTCTCCTGTTTCTTGTTACCTGGGAGAAGAGGCCAAGCCCCGCATCGCCAGAAACTCCTGCCTGGGAGTTTTAGAGAGCAATAAGGTCCTCCTGAGCCTCCTTTTCTCCAGACTAAACACCCCCAACTCCCTCAGCTGCTCATTAGATTTGTGCTCCAGCCCCTTCCCCAGCCTTGTTGCCCTTCTCTGGACATGCTCCAGCCCCTCAATGCCTTTCTTTCAATGAGGGGCCCAAAAGTGAACCCGGTGTTTGAGGTGTGGTCTCACCAGTACCCAGCTCAGGGGAGCTAATCACTGCCCTGGCCCTGCTGGCCACACCATTGCTGATACAAGAATCAATGAAACACAGTTCCATTTCTTGAATAGAATGGATGCTTGCTATCAGTAAGTGAATTGTGTCAGGGAATTTAACTACACTAGAACTCCTTTAAATAGCTAAATAGCAGTTAAGGTTCCACAGAAACGGAACAAACAGAAACAAAAGGGAAACAAAAAGAATCTACATGATACTGTTGACACTCTTTGTCTATCAAGTCATAACGGGCATTTGAAGTCATTCAATTGGACAGATTAATATCATCTTTCTTTTAAGTCCTTCTCCATGTTACAGGCTCTATTTTTCCAACTTTCATTATGGAATTAGAGATTTCCAAGAAACTAGTGAATTGTGGCCTGGATATTTCTTGCTGATAAGATAGTTTCTTTTTTTTTGTTTAGATATTCCTGTGTTCATGCCTGTTTCTCTTACTGGTTTATCATCACTGATACTGATTAAGACGTTAAGGATATGTTTATATCCAATTGCAAGAGCTATTAAGTGTAATATTTCAATGACTACTCTAGAGCCTGTCTCAGGACAACTTTTATTGTGCTTTAAATATTCTTCTCTTCAGGAAAGGCACTCAGCACTGCACCAAAGGACTGTTAGTGAGAGAACATTAGAACTGTCATCCAAGTATTGTCCTACACCCCCTTAGCCAGTGATCTTCCCCCCTCTATACCCATAGGACTTAACAGAGGAAGCAGAGTGGCTGAAGCATGTCAACTTGAGCATCCAAAGTTGAGTTTGTACCAAAGAAAGTAAGCTGCCATCTATGTGACAAGGAGCCTGAAAAGGAACAGGGGAGATATTGCCTAGTCTGAGACATTAATTGAACATTTGTTTGAAATGTAAAAAAAAAAAAAAGTAAGATTAGTCCAGGGAGAATGCAAGGATAATGGTCTCTGGCATCCAGGGCTTGGATTTTTAAAAATAATTACAAAAAGGAAATAAATCTGATTCTTGCCTATTGCATTTTATGACCCTTGTGTGTTAGTCATTGTTCTTGAGTTGGGAACAAAAATAATGGCTGAGAAGCAAGCAGAATTTATAGTTCTGAACAGCAGTCTTGACAGTTTCTCAATAAAAAGTAATTCAACGAATTGCCAACACTTTTCCTGATCAGAGTACATAATGCAACAGTTAAGTGACATCAGGCTCAGCAGGCAAGTAATCAGCATCCAGCTCATAATGATCTCTGTAATTTGGTGTGTGTCTGCTCTGTCACATGGGCAATTGGTGTCATCCCGTGTCAGTTTGGTTCCTTGCCCTGCAGCAAGACTTTTGAATGTAAAAAGCATCTTACAGGAAAAATAAATGAACCAATCACTACTCAACTACCTCCATCCTTGCCACGTGTGATTGAAAGAAGAACTTGAGAATTTAAAATACAGCTTAGAACTTAAATTTGTACTTCATGTTTCCATGAGTTATATTTCTTATCAGAAACTTCTAAAGTATTCAGTCTATGAATTTTGGGTTTGCTACTCTGAGTAGTCAAAAAAGAGTACATTCTGGTTAATTGAACTTCCTCACTTGTTTTCCCCTCTTTTTCTCATGTATAAAAGATGTCCCAGCTGTTTAGCACTGTCTTAGCAAGTGCTATTTCACTTTTTGGTATGTGTGATATGTTTCTGATTCGTTTTGCTTTGGTTTGGTTTCTTGGGTCCTTTTTCTTGAAGGTCAATTACCATGACAGTGGGATCTTTTCATGCTGGAGGAGCATTTAACAGAGACCATGAAATCAGGACTGAATATGCCATAGATTGGTGGATTAATTAATTAAAACAACAGAAATAATATTATTTCAGTTAGTACAGTTGCATTTCTATAGCTATACATAAATTATAAAGCATTACTTAATTATTGCAGTGTTATGCTGCTTTTAGTTTCCCAGCTTATTGGGACACCAAATACAAGGTGTTCAGGATGTGTCTAGATTTGTAATACTAAAGCAAATTCGTCATCACGTTTGTGTATCTTCAGTTGTTTTGTTCTTCAGTATTCCTGCTGTGTTTTGCAGAGCTTCTGAGCACATCTTCGTGCACCATCTTTCTCTGTCCATAGTTAAATGCTATCACTTGAAATGGTGGTTGCTCTTTATGTATCTTGGGTGGAAATTTTGGAAAGTCATTCTGCTGTCCAGCTGTTTGGTTTTAAGTCAGCCAGGTAGGTTTCACAGACTTGCTTTTTAGCCTATGTAGAAGACAGAGAGGATCTGAATGGTGATTAAGAACCCGATTTAGGCTTCCTCTCTAGATGATCTTCTCTTTCCATGAATGCTGCAGGAGTCTGGGGAGATTGGCAAGCCAAATGAAGAGCCGAAATAGTATCATGGGAGTATTTTCCTCTTTTACTGCATATTTGACCTGAAAGCATCTTAAAACCTCTCTTTGGCTGTACAGATCGTCTCAGAGCTGCATATCAGCTCCCTCTGGTGAAAGGAAAGAGGTGTGAAACACATGGGCTGGCTGGGGAAATAGCTAGTGGTGAATAATTTATAGGACTCTCCCTTGTTTTTCTTGACATAATTATGACTGCTCTTCTGAATGTGTATTCAGGTTGTCTGCACTGGAGGATTCTGTTCCTCAGTGCTGAGGAGCTGCGTTCTACAATTGCTAACTCATGTCTTCCACGTGTTTTTCAAGCTGTTGGCTTGACGCAGGCGAATTTTTAGTTATTCTTTGTATAAATACACCCAAATGTCTGAAAATGCTTAGTAAATCATCAAGGTGGCACTTTATAGCTACTGTGTATTTTAGACCACATCACGCTATTCCTGTTATTTCAGCCTGTAATTAAAAAAGCACGATGACAGCGTAACTGTTGAGAGAAAATGTGTTATGTAATGCCACTTTTGTTTGGCAACACGGGAAGCCAAGACAATTAAGTTCTGGCACCTCCTTTACAGAGTTTGTGTAGCTGCATTTTTTAAATGCTTGGGTGAGAGTGGGTATTGAAAGCATTTTTTTAATATGCTTCAATCTTTTAAAAAAAGAAATTTTAAAAGAAGAAAAACGAAAGTTACTGTTGATAAATTGATAGAGATGCCTGGATGGATCAAATAAATAATACTTGCTGGTGAAAATACGTGGTCATTTAGATAGTAAAAACAGCTAGAATGTGGTCTATTTAGAGAGGAAAGAAAGGACGGATAGGAAGTAGAAAATCCATTGCTGATTCAGCACATGGCACTCAAATGTGACAAATCTTCTGTGAATTTTCACTTTCTAGGTCAGACCAAATCACTTGGCTGGGTTTTGTTTGCACATCTTGTTGGTAACCTGCTGCTTCCATTTAACACATACTCTAGAATGCACTTTAAAAAATATAACAGTTTTCCATCTGCTGTTCTCACAGCAGACTTTATAGCCCTGTCATCTACTTGCATCTTCTAGAGAAAAGCAGTTGCCTGCAATCTTTTCTACGTGTCAGTGCTGTCAGAAGTATCTGCTTGGGTTTCTTCTTCTCTCCCATAAGACTTGAGCACCCCAGGCATTCTGAAATCATCTCCCCTTTTGTGGCTACTGGGATTTTTAAGGCCTATTTGCTGATCGAGGAAATGCAATGTTAAACGTTTTTATTACCAAATAGAGCTGATAGTAATTCCTGTTGTGGAAAAATCACCACATACTTAAACACAGAATGCTTTTCTGAGGAAAGAGGTGACCACAATTTGTTGGTACACAGAGCACGTGAATGTCTTTGCTTGCTAATTTTAGCATCTTTTGCTCCTTGGTCACTGTTTATGCACTGCTGATGCACAACACCCATTTTATATTATTCCAATATTTTTATCAGTTTCTACATAATCTTTTAATGATGTTGACTTATAAAAATGTCAATCATATATTCTTTGTAACACAGCAAATGTTAAACATTCAATTTCAACTTCTTTACTAGGCTCTTCTCTTTTCTGAAGAATTATTACAACCTACTTGTTTAGAAAATAAATTTTTATTTTAAGTAACTTGACAAACTTGGTAGTAATCTCTCGTGGTTCAGTGTAACGGCAGCCATATGGAACTATAATTTCCAAGTCCCACAGATCTAATTTAGTTTTATGCTATGTTGGATTACATGTCAAAATTATCTTCATGCCATCTGTAAGACTTCTTACATTCTGAATTGTTTTATTGTAGTTTTACTGTAGTGCTTGCTATCTAGAGATTCATTCTTTACATCAGATACCGATGTTTGATTTCTTAAAGGTCCAAGGCAGCTTAACTTTCCCCATACTGTGTCTTGTAGGTCAGGCTCTAGGAATCTCCTGAGAAAACCAAAGTGATGTTAGAGATGAGTTAATGTGCATGTAAGTGAATGTGATAAATCCCAGGAATTTATATGGTTTAGCTTCATCATTTGAGAGTGCTGTTTTACTTTGTTTGTACTTGTAATACACCAAAATCTCTTCTCTTTCACTTGTAATTGCTTGGCCTTTCCCACTGAAAATGCTTCCTGAGGACACTTACACATATTGGCATGATGGACCTGCTGAAGGAGAAGAAATATGAGGAGAAAGAGGAAAAAAAATGTGAATAGCCATTAAAAAAAATTAAAAGTTAGCTGCTTTAAGTGTTATTTTTGGGTAGCAAAGGAGGAAGCTTTTCAAAGCCAGTTAGGTGGCAGGTACAGCTTTTGTAGCCCTCAGTTTTGCCTTATTTGCACAGTCTTTTTTTCTTTTACACAAATGCCCCTGGTCCCCCACTGGAGTTCATCACTAACTTTGCAACCTGCCCCTGTTTGTGTGTGCAAAGTTGTTATTGTGGTCAGAGGTTGGGCAGGAGGTTTCAGTCTTCCCTGTAGAACTGCTGCAGGCTATGCAGTCATCTCAGAACACTTCGGAAGGGCAAGAGTGGGAAAATCAGAACAGCATCTCAAGTGGCAGGTTAGGAGATGGTTTAATTCTTTGTTCATGGTCAAGCTTTTTGTTCATCAAATAATTGTCTTCTTTTCATCTCCATTTCACCGTCCTCTCATCAGAGCTCCATTGAAAATATTAAGCACATCAGCATACTAAGTGAGCAGTAACCTGCAGCACTGACATGGCAATTGGAGACCTTCTAGCCCTTTGGCTTGTTACAGTCTTGTCTTTTTTTCTCTCCCTTTTTAGATCTCTTTTCTCCATATGAATCAATTCATAAAGGGGCTACATCTTTCTATTGCTTTTACAGCATTTGATACTTTGGGTCACATGTCAACGACTGGTCTTGGAGGCAGTTAAACATGAAAAAATAAAATCTTACATTCGTCCTGCATGGTATTTACATTTTTTGGATGATTTTTTTTTTAAGGAAGCAGTTAAGAGTAAAAGTTAAAGATAAGTGAAAAGATTCACTATAAAACAGTATTTTGTAAGATGTGTCTACATACATATTACCTCTCTGAGGTATGTGGTTTGGTAAGATTTTGATAGTACTTTTCACTTTGCCAGCAGATCTACAGACATCTTTATTCCATCAGGTCTTGATGGTGCTGTTGATGCCATCACTTCCAGTGTTAATGTTTTGGAGACTTGTGGCTCTGCAGGTTTTTTGCTTGTGCGTCAGCTTTAATTTAAAGGCACTATTTTAAGTTATAGCTGTAAGACAAATAGCAACTTGTGGTTCTGGATGGGTTATTTTTCTATTGCAGCAGATATGAAGTATTGGCTGCTGTAGGAATTCAGTCAGGATCTCTTGTTGTTGACATTGACTTCACACTGCCTTCAGAAAAGTGAATTTGTACACGTCATATGTGGATGCAATTTATTGTCTGAAAACGATAATAAATAGTTTCAACTATTTTTAGATCAGCTAAACAAAATAGTCCATGACTGCCACAAAGAGAGGTTGCTTGCCTACTGCCAGATATAGTTTATAATAAAACTAAAAAAAAAACTGCATTAAAAATTTGACACATGGAGGCACCTCAGCCTATGTAGTGGGCTTTAGTGATACGTGCTAATAACAAGATCAATAACCTCTGTGTTGGGTCCTTCCTGAACTGAAACTTTGTACTAAAACTGTATGAAGACAAGTCTAACCCTTGTCATCAAAATTTAGGCCTATGCATTCCATCTCGTGCTTACACCACTTACAGTTTCCTTTCTGGCTGTGTTACTAAGGAAAAGTGATTCAGTGTAGGATGCACTCTGGGGGAGCTCTCTTCACCCCTCCATCCTGGAGTCTGATGACAGCTATACCTTTAGCATGGCTTTTGTGAAAGCCTTCATTTTGTATTATTTTGGAGAGGTTGCCATAAGAGGACAGACCATGAGAAGGTAGGACAGGCAAAATAGAGAATTTGTAAAATTTTAACCTTTTTTTATATTTATGTAAGAACATCTTGTAATACTTAAATCAGAGGCACAAACTCTTAAACTTCCTTTGTTTAGGTAACAGTGATAAATGAAGCTTTTCATGGCTGGTTGCTCTCTAAAATTAATGTACCTAAGTAAGTGGATATGGACACTGGTTTTGTTCTTTTGGTAGACAAAAAAGATCCTGCTGCACAAAAGAAATGTCAGAATATACAGGATATTTTAAACGCTTTGGATACTGAGGATGGGTTCAGCTTTATTAGACTGATAACATTTGAAGGGATACTGAAGTCAATTGACTCTTATTTGATAGTTGCATTTGGCTGCAATTATGTTGATATAATCCTGCCATAACTTATGTGGATCATCATCATTATCAGTGCTTCTCAGTATCTAGCTTCTGTCATTTCATGTTTTATTAAATACTGAACTTAGTACAATTCTTAGGGCTATCCTTTCTTTACTGTTGTTTCATCTGCAACTGTGGGCTTTAAGCACTGTCTCCAAATAATAGTATTTTTTAAGAACAAACTTGATCTTCAAAATCAACACTTAGTGTTAGAAATATCAGATGCTTTACAAATGCATGTCTTGAATTTACAGGTAGATGTATAAGTTTCTGCCTTGCTGAAACAGCTCATGTCCTTTGTTTTGACACCCTGTTGATGGGATGCTGTCTTGTTAACTAGAAACAGGCTAAAATATTTCTCCCTCTGCCCAATAGGATTTTTATATTTTAGTGAGACAAAATTAATTTTTAATCTGATTCTTTGCTCCATGGCATCACTGTATCACCCAGGACTACTTTTTCCTGCTAAATGTAGTTACATTTCAGGAACTCAGCGGGGATTTCTTGAGAAACCTTGACCTACATGTATCTCTAGAACCAAAAGGGATGTGTTTGAGTGAGCTCAGAGAACTGCCAGATGTCACTGCAAGTCTGTTCTCTGTTAAATTTGCCAAGCTGTGGATATTGGGAAGGTTGGAGACTGGGAGAGGTGGGAACACATTGCCCTGAAAGGTTGCAGAATCTCTGTCTTGGGAATTTTTCTGACCTGTTTACACACAGATCTAAGCAACTTAGTCAGAATTCAATGCTTCTCCTGTTTCAAGAAGGATGTTGGACTTAGATCCCATACTAAGATCCCCTCTGACCTGAAAGATTCTAAGAAAACAGATTTGTACTGGTTTGGAATGTCCAGGGGAAGATGTTGGATTTTTTTCTTCACTCCTGAGAAAGTTGTATTTTATTTTGTAACTTCTCTCTACCAATAATGACAAAATTGAAGCAAAACACAGAGCTATTAAAACACGTTATTGCTTCAAAATTTTGCTTTATTTATTTGTCTTTTGGTAAATCTTTTGGGTGCGGGGGCTTTTTGCCCCCACTTACTTGATCATTTAGACAGAGGAAGATCTTGGTGCTGTCTCAGATTTGTGTGATTTATAAAAGCCGTATGTATACAGGGATATCTAAATGCAGATTAGGTGCAAAACAAGCTTTGAAAGCACAAGAGAAGATGAATACATAAGTGTGGATTTGATAAAGTGCTCTCCATTCTTGCTTAACAAGACAGGGCTGAGAAATAATCCACCAGAAATATTTTGTTAAGAGAATTATGAAGGCTGCAGCCTTGGTCGTTTTAATGTCACACCATGAATTTACTGACTTTCAGAGAGCAGCTAAAGGTATTTGGAGTTGCAGAAGGCAGACACTAGCTAGGGGTATATCTTTACACATACATGTGTAAAGAGTGGAATAAAAGCACATACTCTTCAGTTCTTGCTGACTGTTAATCAATACAAATTTTCCTGATGCTTTGTATGAGCTCTCAAGGTTTCATCCATAAATTTTTGGAAGGCAGGAAAATCCTTGGGCATTACAGGGGAGTAAAGAAAACCTGTGTTTCAGAAAATGAGTATTTTAGGTTTTTGACTGATTAACATGCCTTCTGCTTATTTTGAGAACCTTGTTAATGATTCTTTTTCTGGCCTAGGATCAGATAGCTGTTTCCAAGATCTCGGAGCTATTGATTAAAAATGCCTTCCCTGCATGTGCCCACATTACCCTTGTGGCTAAAGGCATTACTGACTCACAGCTGTCATCACTGCTCACTCTCATTTCCTCCTGCCATTCACACAGTTCCCATGGGTCTGTTATAATGTGTGACCTCTGGGGTTCCCGGCATTTCTGCGTTTCATAAGGCTTCCTCCCATTTTTTTCTGTATTTTCTTTGCTCTAAAATCTATATTCACAGTATCTCTAAATCTTGTTTTGCTTCCTTTTAGAGCATTATTATTGCTGTGGCTGTCTGAAGTCTTACCTCAAGCTGTACTTCTATATCTGTTTACTAAGCTCTTGTAATACTTCCTCTCTGAACATTCCCCACTGACTATTTTTCCCCTCTGAACAAACACTTTATGCTCATTTCAGAGCCAAGGAGCTAACCCATACATTGATCAGTTTAAAAAACAAATGTCTGAGGCAGTGCAAAGGTATTTCATGAGGCTGAAAGCCAGCTGCACTAAGGAGTTTGATGATAGTCTCCTGTGTAATATTTCTGCACTGTGACACAGTGAAAAAGGTATTATTAGCTTATCTGAATCTTATATATTATTCTTATTTTATATATATCTACATATATAATCATCCATTATACGTGTGTATTTTCAGAGACCGTTTAGAGACGTGATTGTCCCAATGAACACGAAACATGAAGAAAAAAGATAAGCATTTAGATAAGTAATGCAGCAAATTACAGGTTGGTTAGTGTGTTTCTAGGTAACAAAATGTTTTTTGATGTTTCTAGAACAGAAATTGCACCAGCAATAGGACCAGCATTCCTATCATGTGATATACAGCAAGTGTCTAATACATAGAAAAGACACAGGTGTAATTGGATATTATTTTAGATCAGGGTTTTCCCCACACTTAATTACCTTACAAGCTAACAAAAGAAAAATCCTAGATACTGCTGTGGAGAAAGATTTCCTGCAATGTTTTAGGAAGTGATTCTGCTCATGGTCCAGAAGAGAAGACTTGCAACCCTGGAAAACACACTGTTTGATTCATGACATCATCATTATTATTACTATTAGATATTATTATTTCTAGCTAAGCAGCTCTAGTGATCTTGGAGGTGATTAGTGGCCAAGGTCTTTTGTCTGTGTCTACCCACAGAAGGTGGACTCTGCATCTTCCCAAATAATCCAGTTCCAGGGTGGAGTTGTTGGAGCTCTGTCAGAAGTCTGTCGTGATTATATTAAAGGTTCAAAGAAGTTGAGATACTTCAGGTGAACGTGCTGTGATGTCAATCAAGGAAAGTTGCTCATCAAACCTGGTTTGCTGAAATGTTTTGTACTGGGGAGTTTTATTTGTGTGCATTCTGTTACTGTACATGTGAAACTTTTAGGGGGCAAGGACCCTTCAGATACAAGATATTGTTGCGTGATGGCATCAGTTCTGCACAACATAATATGATAATGGAAGCAATGAAGAGTGGTATGAAAAACAGTAGGGAAAAATACTATACATGACATTAGACATGTGACTCAGAACCCTTTCAAATTTAAATGTTTGCTGTGTTACTCTGGTACTATTTTGTGGATCTGTGTGGATGTTGCTCCTCTAGGGATTTATTGAGGCACTTGAAATAACTCAGCACAACTCTCAGCATTGCTGGGGTTGCTTTAAGTTAATACCATCTCATGTAGGACGTTTTTGCTAGTCAAAACCAAGCATGTATTGCATGACTGACTCCATGAAAACTCCTAAAACTCACTAAGTGCCACATCTCCTGAATTTCAGCCAAGGCTTCAATGCAAGAAACAAAAGGGGTGTTAGGTTGCCATTTGCCTACATCATGAAAACCCCCTCCTGCCAAACCATTGTGCTTAGTTATATAAAAAACATGGTTCCTGCTGGGCCTTTTGATGCCAAATGTTCCCTGTGTTTGGGCATACAGGCTCTATCTTCTCACAATTGCATCAGAGCAAATGAGCTATGACACTGCTTGCCTTTTTTTAAATAAGTTCAATGTTGTCCGTCTAATGAAATGCCAAAGCATACTCTGCCTGTGGGAAATGCAGACTTTGCATGGAAGAATAGTTAGGGAGAAGCTTTATATGTTTTATATTTAAAAAAGCAAAATAAAACTCTAGCCCCACCAAATATATGTTCTGAATGTTGTAATAAACAGCCACTGTTTAACTCAAGTAAATCCAGAGCTGCTGATTTTTAGTCAGCATTGATAATCTTAAAGAATTATGTACTGACTGTGAAAAATACGTTACCTGCATTTAGAGGGCAACTCTGGAATTGTAAGCATGGAAGTTCTTGAACATGAAAGTAACTCTTTACCTTTGTTATGGGAGTGTATGGCTTTGCTGTGGATGATGTAGATTAATGTCTGTAGATTAATGCCTAGATGAAGATGGGAAGATCATCACTGTTTAATGTTAAGCCACGTGATCCTGATATCCTGGCCTTCTATACTAAAGTTTTGGGTTTGGCCACTTAAGTTCATCTCCTTATTCCTTTGCAGTTTTGGCAAACGCCTATTCTATTTTTACATTTTCTCATTAATCTTTTTATTTTATGTGAAAGTCTACTGATAATCTGTCACAGAGTATGAGCTCATTTCTCTCACTGACCACAGGACTGCACTGATTAAAGACTCACATTTTGACTGTGACTGATGCAGCTGAGTGACAAGCTTGAGATCAGTTTGTAAAAGTATCATAGAGAGGGTTTTCAGGGCAATTCACAGAAGGTGATACAATCATAATTATGTGCCAGTTACATTTGGGCCAGTTATATATCTTGTTTTAGGATACTGTCTCAATTGGTGGTCCTTTATATCTGTAGGGAAAAAATATGCCACACTGATGTTGGATCGGTAACTGTCCTTAAATTTTATGTTGGAAAAAAGCAGTAAGGAAAATAAAGTTTAGTTTAAAAAAAAAAAGTTTTTCTCTAATAGGTTGTCTTTTTAGAGATTTACAGATAAAAATTACAAGAGCAATGACAGATTCTGACACGCATAAGTAAGCATATCACAATCTTTTATTTTAATTTTACGAGAATAAGTTGAAGTACATATAAAATAAATGAGATGACTGCAAGTCTCCCAAAAAGTCAGGTGAGACCCAGGAACAGAAAGTGTTTCTCCCATGTACCCATTTTAAGGAAAATTTTGTAGAATATCACAGTTTTCCAGAATTACAAAGAAGGAATGAGTGATATGGGAAAACAAATGCAGAGAACCCAGTCTTTTTGTGGGACAGCATAGGCTACATCACTTCAAGACAAGAAATTATTGTTAACAGAATAAGAAATTGAATATTACAGCCCCAGTAAGTGACCAGCACTGGAGTTTTGGGATAAATTGTTTAAAGTGTCCCTGGCCCTGGCAGGGGGATAGGAATTAGATGATCTTTAAGGTCCCTTCCAACTCAAACCATTCTATGATAATAATCTAAAATAATCTGGCTATGAGTGGGTTGAAATTGAATGCAGACAAGAAGAGGCTGCGTGCCAGAGAACGTGTCCTGGAATTCAGTCATGGCAAGAATGTGACAAGCAGAGAGAGAACAATCAAGCCAAGAGTAGCAGCCTGTTCTCATTGATCATTTGATGATTAGAGAAAAATTTCCAGACAGTTTCAGATTTTCAGATGGGTACATTCATATTGTTATATTGAGAGTAACTAAAGCCATGGTTTGACAGCTATACAATCTAAGATGGGAAGGTTTTTTATATGTTCTGCATATAACACCTGATTTTTAGAACTGTTAGGTTTGCACTCCTGTCTCATTTGTATGCGTTATTCAGGCAGCTGAATAGTAGTTCAAGGAAAGGCTTTGGCCTGTGAAAATTAGACATGCATTTTAAAAATCAGACACTTGATGTGCAGAGTGCTTTTCTGCATGTGCTACTGCTCTCTTACTGGTGCTACAGCCAGATAGAAACTTCATTGATAAAGCTTTGTGGAATCAAAGCAAAGGATGAACAGCTTAAGTGCAACAGGCCAGGACTGAGATGATGATTGCCCTTCTCATCTCATTAGCACCTTTAATCTAAAAGGCACAGAGCATTTTAAATTTCATTTTTATAATAACCATGAAAGCGGTGAGTGCAGTACTGCCTCTGCATTTTGTAGGGAAGGAACCAAAGGAGAAAAAGGTTCAAAAAGTAACCCAGAAAACTGCTGACCAAGCCAGGAACAAGCCTTTTTACTGCTCCTGTTCTTTAAGAACTAGGGGATTTCAGCATGTGTTTCAAGACCACAGAAGAAGGGGTGTTCGTGCTCTTTTTCAAAATGTGACAAAACATATTCCTCTCAGTCTTTATTTCACTTGCTAGGACCCAGCTTTCCGTCAGTAAATACTTAGGGGTCTGCACACTGAAAAGAATTGAATAACAGTGAAGTAGTCTATCTCCAAAAATATTCTGGCTCAGCCAGTGTGGATGGAAGAAGGTAGAGATATGTGAAAGCAAGGGGTGAAACTAACAGGAGAAGCAGGGGATGAGGCACTCAGCAAATCTGAGAGGATATGTGAATATGGAGAACAGTGTAGCACTCACTAGAAGAGCTGAGTTCTCTGGAAAAAGGTGTGAATTCATAACAAGAACATCTGTGGAGACCCCAACTATAGTCTTTATCAACATCTGGAAGTGCTCTTCTCTTGAGTGCTCCCTGCCAAACCTCCAGCCACTGGTAATTCTTGGATTTGGGAAAATCAGACTTCACAATATTGAGAAGTAAATAAGTGAAAATAATTAATTTGAGGAAAGTGGCTGGTTTGGGAAGCTAAGATACATGCTTTTGTTTTTCCTCTTAAGATAATTCCTATGGCCGTAGGAAGGAAGAGAAAGAAAGAAGCAAGTATAGACACCTTGTTTGGTTTGTTTGCTCAATGAGCCAATTTAAAGCATTCTCTGTGTGCTTTGCCCTTGAAAATATGACATTTGAATGGATCAAGTACATTGGTACAAGGACAAAGGAGAGTTTGAGGTGACTGGGCAGAATCTCAGTAGGCTTTTCTGTTAAATAAAAAAAAAAAGATTAAAAAAAGGTCATTACTGACCTGCTTGTTGGTTTTGAAATTTACCAATCTGAAGGTGAAAACACAGCTCTATTATTGGCAAAATGAAAAAGAACAGAATAGCAAAGTAGCTCTTTTCCCTTCTACGAACAGCTGCTCTATTCCTCTGTAATCAAAAGCTAGCACCAGCTTGAGTTTTTTTCTAGCTATGGGGTATTCTTAATGGATTTTTTCATGATAAATTGTAGATGTGATTTCTTATGCCAGAATAAAGGATGTGTATTCCTGTTTAGTTAGTCTGTTAGACTCCGTTTCCTTCTCTCTTACTCTTTTAAGGGTTATGGAATATAAACCTAATTTTTAAGTCCCGTGATAATGAATCAAGCACGTCCTATTCCAGCCTACAGCAAACTGCTAAGAAATCAGTGTGTGTGGGAGGGGGGTTGCTAATTGGAAGAGCAAACACTTTGTAGGTAACCTTTTTTTGAACTTAAATCTTTTATCTGATTTAGTCTGTTTCTGCAATAGCTGTTTTCCCGTGAAGACAATCACTATAATATAAAACATTCAGTATTAACAGGACTATTATTAAGACTCTAGGGGAATTTTTTCCTATGCTAGACTAGAGTTAAGGCTAGACTTTGGTTATCAGCATGTTCTAATTTGACTGCAGACCTAACCACGATGAGTTATGTTAATCGAAGTGTGTGTGTGTACATGGTATTTGAAGGCAGATGCTGGTTGCTCTGTCTGACCTTCAAGCTATCCAGATGCAAACTGGAACTATGCAGCCATGCTTAAGAAAATGCTGGTCCTGAGTTTTATATGAAGCCTTGCAGAGCTGGACTAAACTGGATACACCATTTCTGGCTGGTGAAACGCCTGGGTGAAAGTGCTGCATTCTGTTCTCTTACTCTGATCTGCTCTCTCTGAGGTGTGGGCTTGAATATCCAGATTTGGGTCTTTCTGCTGTCTTCCAAATAATTTTCTTGTGAATTCATAAATACTTACAGTTTTGCTGTCAGCACATACATGCTGGACCTACTGACAGCCCTTTGCCTTTTGACCTTCTCCTAATTCCATGCCTTGTATCTGAAACAGCTCACTATTAAAAGGCAATGCATGTTTGTAACTGCCATATAAAATTTCATTATTTGCTTTCAATTTTGTTCTGATTGATATGTGATTGACTTGACTTTCACGGGGCTCTTGTTCCCTGAGCATGAACAGAAGCATGAATTAGGTGAAGCCTTTTTTGTTTATTGCTTTTTTAAAAAAAATTCTAACTTGTTCTTTGCATTTAAAACTACAGTGACAGGAAAACTGGCAGAATATTGTCATGTAATTGCAGTGTTTTTTTCAAATAGGTGTTATTTATGGTTGGTTCTTAAAATGGCACATCACATTTTGAAAAATCTCATCCTCAGAATTTATCTGCAGTCTAAATTGATGGAAATTGTGCAGCCTATAAGGTAAAATCAAGTGCAATAGATGTTTCATAAATTTCCATTGTTGGCTACATTAAAAATATTGCCAGTGGCTGATAAAGTATTTGCTAGTTTTGCATTTTTTGTTGCTTTTGAAATGTACAATTTTCTCTGACTAGTATTTGCATTATTGCAAAGTAATTAATGCACACTCAGAATTTTTATTTGACCTTAGCTACTCCTATGGGAAAATCAAAGGTTTTGAGACTTAAGCATTTTGTGTGTTCATCTGTTATTCAGTAACACTTTGTACAGCTTGAGAACAGCTGCAAAAGGATTTCACCAGGTAGTGGGATTTCATTAGGAATTGAAATTTCACGTAGACAAGTGAAACCGTAAGATAAATTCTTAGCATCTTATTTATCATGGTATCTTCCTTAGGATTTCTATTACCACACTTAATATTAGTTTTGCACTTGAAAAAAATGTTAGATCTGTCCTGCCATGTCATATTAAATCAAGTATTCTTGTTTGGTTTATTTAATCATAGGATGGTTTGGGTTAGAAGGGACTTTGAAAGATCACCTAATTCCAGCCCCCCTGCTGTGGACAAGGACATGATCAGTCCCATCATGAAGGAAAGAAAAATATCAAATCTTCTAATAATACTCATTTTTAAGAATGTATAGACTTGAAATAAATGTATATATGAAACAATGCCTGAGAGCAAGAGCTTCTGAATTTGCAATTGTTTTCTGATGCGCTCTTCATAAAGGGAAAACATGTAGCTTTCAAAGGGAGAAATCTCAAGAGATTGTAAAAATCTTGGAGATAAAAGATTCATTCACAGAATTCTAGTTTTAAATACGTCTAATAGTCAAACCCAGATGCTTTACTGTAAAATCCTCCTCTTCAAAAGATGCATGAATATACTTTGGACTTCTAGAAATTGAAGTTGTTAAAGTCTAAAAGGGATTAAATTATCCTCAACTTACATTGCTTAAAATGTAGAAAACATTCTCCTTTCTACTGTAAAAGAACCATATGGATTTTTTTTTAAATTTTGACTGCCTCTATTAAGACATATGCTCTGCATTTTTTCTTTATCTGCCACAAGAGGTAAGTGCATCATATATTTGGGCCAAAATATAATTTCTGTTGTGGTCAGCAGTAGTTTTGCCACACTGGGTACCACGCAGGAGGTGTATCTCTCATGGTGGGGAAAGATAAACTGAAACAAGGTGAAGGAGATAACATGAGGAATGGGTAGAGAGTATAGAGAATAAACAGTGGTGCTCAAAAACACCAGGAGATGCAAAGAAAGGAAAGAAAAATGAGAAATAAAGAGCGAGGTAAGCAAAAATACAAAGGATGAAATGAATTTTGAGTTGAGATCTCTTAATCATTGAGTTGATGTTTGATGTCAAAAATTTCAATAAAAAGATAAGAAATTTTATGCAATTTCTTTGCTGCTGTTAAGTAATTTAGGAAAAAGAACTCTGTAATGGTCCTTTTGAATTTTAGATCACTCTTGTATTTTAGAGCAGAACATATTATTTCCATAAGTAAAATGTGTTTTTCAATTCTGACCTTGCTACCTTAATTCCCACACGAAACAGAGATGTCAGTTTTGCGTGATTGAAAGCTGGGAATGGCAGGTTTTATTGATGCAATCAGTAAAGCTTGTCACGTATTTTCCAGAAGTGACTGACTGGTGGGTGTTAAGCGTAAATTATGGGATATTTCCATTGTTTATTAAGATCTAGATGATGAACTCCAGTCCTCCTCATGTACAACATACAATTGAATATTCAATTTTATTGCCAAGTGGTGTCCAGCAAGAGAGGCAATTTTGAAATATAGGAGTTGGGAAAGATACTAAAGAAATTAACTTCTTTATCAATGACTTTTTAAAAATTTTAATGAAAAATGGAAAAATCCAGATCATGAACGAATTCTTCAGTTGTTAACACTCTCATCCATTGTTAGTGATCTACTTTGAGAAGTTCCCTGAAAATTAACTTTTTCCTTCTTTTTGCTTTGAAAGGGCTTTGGTGTCTAAGATAACTTTTTATAATTCATCTTAAGCTTTTCAGAAATATGATTGAACATAATATTGTGAATCCACCTACAGCTCATATTATCCTCAGTATTTCTAAAAAACTGGATTTTTTTACAAAAGTCTATTTCCTGGAACTGCATTTTAAATCAAGTTACGTGTGCCTCCCTGTTAACTTTTCATTTATACTGGCTTCTCAGTGGGTATGTAGAAGTAATTGTTAATGGTTTCATTACTTTCATGCCTCTCCTTTTCGAGAACACAGGTGAAAACTCTTTGATTGTCACTGCAGGATCCTATTTCATGACTGTGATTCATCCCTTCCCTCCTTTTTCTTCATGTGGGGACCACATCTTATTTTCAGAATACCTGTGTCATTTTTCTTTTTGAACACAGAACTGAAGAAATAGTTATTTGTCAGCCAATGTGGTGAAATGCAGATGTGTCAAATTTTTTCTGCAAATAACCACAAAATCCAATCAGCCATTTGTTTAGCAAACAAACTTGGATTCAGTTTTGTCCTTTACAGCTTTCAGGTTCACATAAGTAGTAGCTTGTGTCCCTCATTTCTCCCCGACCTACCTCCCACAACATTTAGAAGTGAAAACTAATGGCAAAGGGCCATGTTTTAAACCGTATATATATATATATCTTCTCCACGAAATTGCTCTCCATGTTCTTCATCTGACCAGCTCTTCACATTACTTAAACAGTCCAGCCTTTTTCTATGACCTGAAAAGACAACAGTTTTCAGAGCACTGACCATTTTTCCATGCTTTGTATTTTTGTGTTGCTACACTGGGGATGTAGGGCTCCTTGCTGGGAGACAAGACAGGGATAGAGGAGGAAGACAAATTTCTGGCACAGGAATTGGCAGATAAGGTGGTGGAGATGAAATGAGTACAGTCTCTATTTTTAGAGCCACAGAAGGCCCCTCCTGATAATACAATATGTCTGAATACAAGGAACTCAATCCCAGATGTTTTCTTTTACTCTCCAGAATGCCTGTGGACATGTGCAAAAGCTGGTTGTTGTTTTGGCTTTCTTATTTGGCTCTATTTTATGTAGTGACTCTGGATGAGAGGACACTGCACCAGTGACAGATTGGTGTTCCCTGGGTAGGAGCTCTGGGATTCTGCCAATTAAGATGATGCTTCAGTGATATAAAATGGAATATGAATTCTTAATTATAATTTCTCTTAGTTGTAGAATTCTGCTTGCTTGCATATAACTTTTAATGGCTTTATAGGAAGTTTGTGCACACACTTCAAGGCAAAATCTGGACTAGTTATATTTTTCTCATTTCTCTGATGTGTTTCAGGAATGTTGCCAATGAATGGCTCTGTTGTGGGCTGTGGTTTTTTTACCTCTTGAGTTTGTGTTCCCAGAAGACCAAAGAAAGCTGTTCAAGTAGTGTATGAAGTATGTAAATGGCAGGCTGACACAAATTAAAGCCAGTGAGTATTTATGATGTATTTTAGGAGACTATTTCTGTCAGGTAGTTGCTTTTGTGAATCTAATTTGGAACCTGCATTGAAGAAAGAGTTAGGCCACCTTTTTTTTGTTCTACAAATCCTGAATTCTGCTACCACCTATCTTTCCAGCTACTGAAGGATGCAGATTTTGAGTAGTAGAAAGTGTTTTCAGCTGGCTGCTGCAGGTATCAGAAATTTCTATAGCTGCAGGTTAGTCCAGCTGCACTTGTAGGGGGCTTTTAGGGGAATCATTAATTGTACCATTACACTGAGTGTGAATTTCCTTCTGCTGGGCTGGGACAGTCTGCATAAATAATCCTGGGAAATAGTTCTTTGTTCCTTTACTGTGATACTTAGCACATTGTCATGTTAAATCCGGCAGGAAACACATAGGTACATGCTCCATAAAGTGTTTAGAGTATTTCTTCAGTGATACTATATTTCTAAGCTATAAAGGAACATCAGGAAAAAATAGAGATACAAATATTCAAAGATTTATTTATCTTGGAGCATGCTTCTGCCTGATACTTTGGACATATCACATAGCAGCTCTCTCTACTTGTTTGTAGAATAGAGCAGGCTGCTCAGGGGTGTGGTTGAATCACTACCCTTGGAAATGCCCAAAAGATGTGTGGATGTGGCATTTGGGGATTTGGTTTAGTGGTGAACACAGTGGTGATGGGTTAACAGTTGGACTCAGTGATCTTGGAGGTCTTTTCCAACCTTAATGATTCTGTGATTCTCTGTTTACTCTTTGCCTGTCTCAGGGGAGGGAATGGGTCGTGATGTCTCATTACTTTGCGTGGCTGGTTTAAAAATGAAGCACTCTGTATTTTGATTTACCCCAAACTGGATTCTGCTATAATCCTACCACTAAGCAGAGCTTTACCTTCCAAATAGTCACACACACAGACTTCCAATGCAATATGGCCTGGCAAACACAGTAAGGACAAGAGATTTGGGAACAGAAAGCTCACGATTTAGCTCAACTATTCCTAACATCAAAGCAAATTGGTTTTTGAAATAGAATTCTCCAGTAGTGTTTTAATTTGATGTTTTCAACATTATGTAGAGTTTTAAAGAGAGATTTTTAAGTTATCTCCAAAAGGGTAATGAGCTACGTGTTGGTAAATGATTTTTCTGTGGTTCAGGATGACTGTGAGAAAAGTCTGGGGGGATTTGAATTTTCTTTGTGCGATTAAGAAAAGTAACCAAGCAATTCCACTAGCAACAGTGATATGGAACACTTCACTTGAAACTAATCTCAGGCTGGAACTTATTGGATCTTTTCAATAGAGAATGGGAGATTAGGCGAAACAGCTTCTTTAAATTGCTTGCCTTTTTACATTTTCCAAACGATGCTCTTACTACTGCCTCCAGCTAGTCAGCTTCCTGAGATGTGCACAGACTTCATGGAGGTCAAAGTAGTTTAAAAGGAAGAAATCATTTTAACAAGAAAGTCTGAGTACATAATTTAACTTGAATTAAAAACAGTGTTCTGGAGTGCAGAAGTGTTGGCCCTTCCCATCTGAAACGAACAGCACTGGGGCTGACAGGACGTTTTGAGTTATCGCATGGCAACACTAACTCGTTTGGAATGCACTGTTTTCAGTGACATAACATGGTCATAATAAATTCATCTGGTGTCAGTGTGCAGGGCACAGAGGTTCTCATGTCCAGAGCTCCCACCTCACCCCCTAAGTAAGGCATTAGTAGAGGTACAAGCTGCTTAAACAAAGCTCAGCTGCTGACAATCTCCATCTTGTATATATCTGCTTTTACCTAGGGGGAATAGTAATGAGATTGTGTTCTTGTGTGTGTGCTTGTCTTCTGTGCTTGTCTACTATGCGAGAAAGAAGTGTAAAACACCTTTCTTCCTCTTTGCCTGTCCTTTTCTTTCACCAGTGAAGCACAAGAAAACCACCTTTTTATGTTTCACAGACTTACAGACACAGTGTGACTGAAGAACTAATACTACATTTACTGGATACAAAATGAATGCTTAATGATTTAAATGTTTCCTAGGTCTTGTAATTTGCACAAAAGAGCAGAAAGTAAAGAAAATTCTGAAACTGTAGGATTTATGGATCTTTGATGTACAAATACTAATTTGTTAGATTACTATTTAGGAGGGCTTTATAATAGCTTGTAACATTTAATTTGATAATCGGAGCCACCTAGATTTGGATAAAATAACTTTACTCATGTCTATGAATGCTATCACTGTTTTAAAAAAAAAGTCTTCTTTTGGCTCTGCTGCCTACGCTCTTCCAGGCTTTTTTGTGTGTGCTCATCATAGGAACAAGTTGAAAAATGTGGATAGGTGAGGTGAAAATCTTGAGTTACAAGTTGACATCAGTAGTTACAGATCACTTCCAGTGATGTTTCTAGGCCTTCTTATTTGTTAATGAGCCTTTGAAGAACCCACGATTAGTTACTAAATCAGCTCATTTTTGCTTCAAATTTTTTCATCATGTTCTTGCACTCAAAAGCAACAACAAAAATCCCTTAAATCAAATTAGACTGTGTATTGGAATACATCTCATAAAGCTCAGGTGACAGTAGCTGGTGACTGGGAAATACAGACCATTTGGACTTTGGGCACCAGTGAAGTCAGTAAAATGCATGAAGCCAGTCATAAAAAAACCCCTTGTTTTTAGCTGTGATTTTTTATTATTTTACAATGAGGATCCTGGAGGCAGAAAATGGATCTTTCAAAGATTCAGTGTAGAGTGAAATTCCTTCAAATAAGACGGGTCCAGGGGCTTGAGGGTAGAGTATAAGAGATGTAAAGGAGGCCATTCCTCTTGAGTTCTGGTATATTTAAAGCAAGCAAACAAACAAAAGCCCCAAGGAAGTGATGGGATTAAATCTCAAACTCCACGTTGTTCTGTATTTGGTGAAGCAGCCAGGAGAAGAATGAGGCTTTTTCCCAACAGAGCTTTGACATGCTCATTTATTTTATTACCATGCTCTTAAACAGGTTTATTACTGTATGGATTTGAGATCAGGACAGACCCATCTGAGGAGTCCTTTGCAGGGGGATTGTAGAGGTTAAGAAAGGAAACACATGAAGGAATCCCAAACAGCTCTTTCCTGTTTTCTCTCTGTCACTTCACCATAATGAACAGGGATAAATAAAGTAATAAAGCTGTCTGCAGCCACAGCTGTATGGTTCCTATTCCCATAGGCTCAGCAACATCAATCAAAAGTGAATTAGAGAGACATGTTTTACTTCTGTTGTATATCAAAGAGCTGCTCAGGCATTACCAAATGTTAATTCATTTTAGCAAGTTGAAATGAGACAAAAATCTGGAAACAGTGTATCTGAAAACTCTTTGCTGTGTCTTGGCTTTGCATCCCGTGTCCTCGGTTTTTTTCTGTGGAGTAACAAGGACACGCTGAATGTGGTTTCCATGCACAATGAATTACAGTGTCCTCATTTACTGTCCTCCTGTTACTGTTACTTCTACTTACTGCTGATGCTTGGCTGGCTGCAATCTGACATTTTCTACTCCTAAACTCAAAACTCAGGCTTTCCCTGGTGACATGCACAAACTCTTCTGGAGCCAACAAACCGTAGTACAGTTTTACACTGAGTGGCAGTGGAAGAAGTTACTGTATTTCCAACTCTGTTATCCTAGAATATTACAGTGTGGGTATATCTACATAATAAGCAAAAAATATCTGGATTTTTAACTCCCAGGAAAATGTGAGGCAACAGGCAGTAGAAGAACACTGAAATAATAGATTGCAAAAAGAGTTTGGTTGCTAAGCTGTAAGGTGATTTTTGGCCAGTTACTTTAACTCTGTGTTTTATTTCATCTAATCCTTTTCTGTAGTTCTTTGGGCAGGAACAGTCTCCTTGCTATTGCCAAGTCCTGCCATACAGCGTCGCCTCAGCCTAGAAACAAGTTCTTCCATTTTCTTCAAATAAGGAGTAGATTTAGAGGAGACAGAACAAGCTGCAGGTAATTCTGGATTATGATCTGGATTCAGAGTGCTATTAACCAAACATGAATAGGAATTTCCTTTTTTTATGGTGTATTTTTGGTTTGTCTTTCCACACAAAATGTACACATAGCAAGATGCAGTCTGAGCCCCAAGAAACACTTAATTCCAATGCAGAGGCTGTGAAATTCAAATTCACTTCTTAGTTCATATACCTGATGTGTCTCTTCTGCTACATGTGATCTAGCTGTTTATAGGTGTACATGTTATTATAGGGATCTGTGCAGGTATGCATCCATATATGTTTGTACTGATAAAGCCCCATTTGTGTCTCAGGTCTGTTATGACCAGTAATTTAAAACTGTAATAGTAGAACTTAGTTTTGTCTATAAACAGGAGAAGTCTTGCAAATCCCACAGAGGTATAATATCATTTGTGTTCATAAAAAGCAGAAATAGTGTGGTTTGGGTCCAGGACAGAGTCTCAGGCTTATTTTACATGTTTTACTCTGTTAAAATATATTTATTTCTTGCTTGCTTTCTGTGAAATAATTATTAGGATAAGTGATAAATGCTTTCTCTGAAATAATTCTTGGGATAGGTGATTTTCTTCTCAATGACAAGCTTGGAGTTTGATTTTTGTGATATGAATGCTGATAGTTGCATATGGGTAAAAAGGCTTATCTAGCTTTTATACTATACTTTTTGTGTGGGACAAGTGTGTGAAGATTCTTCTTCCAAAGAGAGAATTCATTTTATTTGACCGTGTCAGGAAGACAATAAGAGACATTTATCTGTTTCTTTTTTCATTATACAGTGGTTTTATCCCAGAACCAAATGCCGCATTACCTATGCTCTCTGTCAATTATTAAACGTCATTTTTCTGTACATTCCCTAAGTCTTCTGATTTAGCAAGGAAACAGTTCTTTCTATGTACACTGAATTCTAGCAGGGAAGATTTTGTTATGAGAAAATAAAAAAACTGGAATGACATTACAAGACTTCCACTGAATTTACATAAAAATTGAAACTGGTAGGAGATAAGAAACTGCACTGATTACTTTTTTTTAAAATAAAGTTATATCACCTATGAAAATAAATTGCTGGGTCCTTTAAAATGTGTAAATTTTATCTGAAGATAAAGATTTTCAGCCTAATTTTACATGTTGCAGTGTAAGAAAACAAGAAAGTGTTAGAGCACAATCAGGTTTCCTGCCATCATTCTTAGCATCTCAAGGAAGATCTGCCACAGCCCAGACTAAAAGAAACCAGTGGAAACAAGCTCTGTGCCAAACCTAGGGTAAAGTTTTTTAGAAAGCTGTTTTACAAAGGAGAAAGCTGATTAGATAGAGTATAGTGGAACTACACATTCATGTCATGAAATGATCACTGAGTTTTCTTTTTCGTGGTTCTGTTCTGTTTCCTCTACCGAGAGCAGCACCCAGTGGCTGAAAAATATCCCGCTCTGGAAAAGGAGCGGGGTCTGGGTGTTTGGTGAGCAGGAGAGAGAGACTTTCTGATCATGCACGGCATAATTCCGTAGCAATGACTGCACTATTACTATGACTCAGTTAAATGCTACAGTAATTTACATAATATTTTCTGCTGAAGTACCTTAAATGCAATTTGATTGCAAACACCAAAATAAGTCTCATGGAATCTTCAGCTCAAAATCTCAAACCAAGTGGGAAAAGACCTGATGCAGCTGGGAAGCACTTTGAAGTCAGTGAAACTAAAAAATGAAAAAAAAGTTGTAGATGCTCAGCAGGGTGCTTAACACAGTTTAAGATTTGTAACTATTTTATGTAGGAAAAAAAGGGGATTTGATGTTTAAATATTAAATATTATTTATGCAACAGCTATATTTCTAGTTAGAAACCAGTATTCACTTCAAGCCTGGAGTAATTTCCTTCTCTCATTCAGTTACAATGACGTTAAAATCCAGGGGTTTGTCTGTCTGTCTGTCTGGACATTGTCCTACTTTGCATTGAAGAGAAACATTTTGTGAGCTGTTGCACATAATTTCTGCACTGGGATTCAGTCACTGTGTATCTCCCCCAAACTTGGGATGAATTTAGATAGTAATACTGGGGGAAGAGCTAGAAAATGTCAATCGTATTCTACTCCTCTATTTTCTACTTTTATCTTATATGGCAGAGCTTTTACACTGCTTAAGGTAGTAGAGAGCCCTGTAGCTTTTAGTGTAACAACTTGCAAAAGCAAAAAAAAGACCACTGTAGTCTGTTTGGAAGCTTCTAGCACTTCAGCAGGATACAGGGCTAAGAATAGACTTTTTCTTTTTTTTCCGAAAAAAAAACCCTTCAGAAAAATCATATTCTGAACTCTTAAAAACCGGCATTGACTATCACAATGGCAGTTGATGAGTTGCAAAAGTTTAGCTTCATTTAAATGTTAAAGCTGGAACTGAGGGATTTTCCTCTCAATCCTTTCCAGTTGTATATGCATGAACATAGGTGTGAGCAATTTCGGAAATCTGGACACTTGTGAAAAACTAGAATCAAGACAGGATTTGGGGGCTGCATTAGATGCCACTCTGAAATTTTCTAAGGAAGGACTGTTAATAAGGAAAAAATGACCATGCCTGAATCTACAAATCTATTTCCGTCTGCAGCCCAACTGATTTGTTAAAGGCTCTTTGACATTGGCTCTGTTGTTCTCAAGGTTTGCCCAATTAGAGTTTTGTGCAGTGTAAAGCAGTAACTGCTTATTTACAGCTCTTTTGGAGGGAATTTACATTTTGAATAGTGGAACGATAGCTCTTGATCTACACTTAATTAACACTGACATTGCTCACATTTATTCAAATGGAGCCAAATACAGAGATGTATAATTTTTATGCTAATTATTCTGGTCAAGTGAGGTTAGTGAATGAAAGACTTTGTAACTCATAAAGGAACGGGTGTTTGTTTATTTGAAAAAGAAAACCTTCACACTGTTCCAACCCCTTTGTATTTGTAGTACAATACTGATTACAAACACGGAGCTCAAACTGTAGCTTTGACTTTTACATATCTGGGATCTTGGGGGAATCAGGGATAAGGCTACAAACCTGCCTTAAAAATTAACTGGAGCAGGTTTTTTAACCTGTGGCTGGCCAGCTTTGTATTACTGGGAATATAACACAGGTGAAGTTGTCAATTTTGGTTGTAAGCAGAGGTAAACAAAAGAACACTGAACAGTGGGAGAGGCTTGGATGTTCAGAGTGGCTGTGTCAGTGTTTTGTCATGAGACATTGCCTCAGATTTAGCTGTTGAGAATTCTGCCCACAGGAATTGCTTAGAATCTGAAATGTGGAGACTCATCACCCATGGGAAAGCCAAGGACTCCGCATTCTGGATATTTGGGGTTGGAGATGTGTTATAAATCTGGCCTGTGCTATTTGTCGAATTCTAGACATATATCAACTAAGGCAGAGAACTGGTCCAGCTGTTGTTACATAAATTGGTAGAGAAATCTATCTCTGTGTGAGCGGGACTCAAGCCCATAAATGGCAAGTCCTGTCAGTAATATTTTACATGTTATCTGTGTGCAGTCTGGCCTCTTCAGTCTATATACAGGCAGCAGGAGCATTTATGTTCACATCTTTGGGGCTTTGATTTTTAATTGAGGAATGTTCATTTTGTTGAAGTTGGACTTCTCTTCCATGTCTGCATTAAAACAATACTTCTGGCTTTTGAGATTTAGAAGGTACATTGGACACCTAAAAGGATTGTCTCCACAGCCTTATTATAGTTCAGAGACAAAATTAGAAAAGATTAAACCTTAAATAAAAAATAAAACAAAAATTGCTATTCCTTGCACACCACCTGCTGCTCAGTACCCAGCAACACAAACTTGCTCTGAGGGCGTCTGCACCAGGCTGGAAATGGTGCTGCTAAGTGAGCAAATGAGCCACTGGCTGTTTCCTGGAGCTGGCTGCACCAAGCAGTGTTTGCCAACTGCTCCCACTGGGAGAAGCCATGTTTTGGGCTGAAGTACTAAATGTCAGAAGATTTCAGCTTTTCAGTGGAAGACGCCTCCTTGATCCTCTTTCAGCTCTCTGCTCAGGCTCAAAACTTGAAAAGGGTCTGAGTAGCCCTGAGGGAGGATAAGCAAAAGTCAGGAGAAGAAGTGTAATATTGGTTCTGTTTGCATGGAGTTTAAAGGCTGCACAGCTGCACGAAGGGAGGATAGTTGGAGGCTTTGCTGGTCTCTGTGTGCCTGTTTGGTTGAACAAATGTCCTGTGAATAAATTAGAAACCCTAGAGAGCCTTTACTAAACCTGATCCTCCTGTGAACTCTCTTGGTAGCTGCTCAGAGCATAACTCTCACTGTCTGTGCAGCTGATGGGGCTTGGCTGGTAATCCACGGATTCCTGTTGTAAAGGAAACTGGGCAAATATTGGCATCTGGAAGCAATAATTGAATTTAGAGGTATCAGCAGTGAATTTCACTTTGATTAAATAATTTCTGTATTTAAGCTTCTTGTGCTGTATAATTTTGATCCTACCTAATTAACGCAGTTTAAGAAAAATACTATACATGAGGTATGACCAGTAATGTAACACTTCACACCTCTTAGTGTCATTAAACTGTGGAATTATATGCAACATTGATTTGGAATTTGATTTGAAGTTTCAGATAATTACAGTGGTCAAATTTCTTACTCAACTACATTAATTTCAATTAGTTCTGAATTTTGAGGCAGTGCTCTTGCCATGCAGAGTAGCTGCTGTGCCCCTCCATTTTCAGTAGCTGCATACAGGTTTCCTGGCAGTTTTAACATCTGGAGGGTGGTTAAAAAACTAAAAAGCAATACTTTTCTTTTGTTCTTTATGCTGATCGTGCTCCACTGTGCATTTGTCTGATTTTACAGTTGTGTCAGGTATCTCTGGCTGTATTGTACCACACACACAAAAATGAGAGGAGGGAGGCATGTTTTAGTTGTAGCACACTGGCACTAGTGAGAGTAGTCATTTAGTACTGCTGTGATAACCTTCGTGAATATTTATATGCCATAATTCATTTTAGTGCTTTTATCAAAAACAAACTGAAACCTCAAAGTACATCCTGTGTCTTTCATTAAAGTTGTTGCAAGTGCTTGCTAGATTTGATCATCTCTACAGCTGCTGAAAAGATATAAATTGTAGCTGGAAGACAAAGAGATAACCTTTAAAAAAGGCAAGATGCAAGGTAGTAAAATTAGATTAGTACCAATTATTTTTAAATAACCGTAACCATGCACTTTAATTTCTATAATACAGTATTTTCATTAACATTTTCCTACTTTTCTGCACCCAAATACTTACAGAACCTACTGGAGGAAAAAAGGACCTGCTCTTCCAGTGTCTAAGTGTTAACATTTTGGGAACCATTACAATTACAAACCTATATTTTTACATGTATACTAGCAGAATCCTAGATCTGTTTTCTCTGTACTTCATTTGATAATCTTTAAATATATTTTCTACTTGACTTGGCCAGCCTTTAGGAGAGTTCAGCAACTCAGTGTTTTGGGGTGTCAGGAATATATCTCAGAAATTGTGGGGAAAAGTCTGTTACGTAATGCATGCACAGTGCCTTTAATACTATGATCGTTTTTTCATAGAATTTAGAGTGTCTGTATAAACTGGAGTCTTGCTGCCATACTTACAGATAGGTCTTAGCATAATCCATTATCTCTTCAAATGAAGCAATTTTGTTTGTTTGTTTCACTTCCTGTTTTCTCACACACCTGGAGAAACAACTCAGCTATCATTTAAGGAGAAAAAAACCTCTGATATAATTATTGGAAAATCGCCTTCTGTTCATTTTAACTGTAATCGCTCTGTTGAGGAAAGAAAAGTGACTAATCTAAGTAAAAGGCTGCTTAAGAATGAAGCAATACAAAAGCTCATCAACAACAGAATTTAACAATAGACCCCAGGGCAATTTCCAGGCTATTAGAAGTGCCTGTGGAGACTGCCGAGCTGCAGGAGCTAGAAAAACATTTTTCACAGTTTGATGTGAAGTCTTGTGTTTTCCTGGCCTCCCTTCTTGCTTTAAGGACATACCATGTAGTTATTAAAAGGCAATAAACAGTACATTTAGTGCGAATTTTAAAACTAAAGATATATAGTAGCAACACTAACAATCAAATAGTAATGCTGCTAAAGTGAGTTTATTTCTCTAAGTTCCTTTTTAGTAGATATTTGAATTTTAAACATGAATAGAAGTAAGACTGAGTTGAAGAAGGCTAGGATGGAAAAAAAATGCTTATTACATGTACGGGTCTTATTATGATTTGAAATTTTTGCAGACTGAAACAGTATTTAAGAACAAAAATCCCCAAAAACTGAACACACCCCCCCCAACTGAGGGACTAACCTGAGATTGTACAGTAATGATAAGACAATAGTAACACACTTCTACTTATGAAGAAAGCCATTCTAATTCCTTTTTACGAAATGAAGCACATGGAGATTCATTTTTTCTCACGCGTTCCAAAAAAATTTACGGTTATGCATCCTAAACAGCCAGAGTTTTTTGGGATTTTTGTTATTTTTTTTACTACCAGCACATAAGGAAAGTAATCAGATTTGATATATGCTATGTTCAAAAATTGGCAAAGTGAGATTGGATTTCATGGTGTTAAATTCTTTTGAAGGTCTGTAGTGGGAATCAGTAGCATTCCTGTGACTAAATATAAAAAGCCCCAGGATTGTTGCAGCTTGTGTAGCATGGTAACACTGATGGAAAAACTGTTTTATCACTGTGTTGAGTGCGGTTATCAGCCTAGAGTATCCGCAATCAGCAGAATTTTAAGGCAGCATTGCCTATCTAAATTAGGGCAAAAATGAAATAAAGAATGTTCAACTCTATTTGTCTTACTGATTGATAGAGTTGTCTTTTTTTCATAAGCATGAATTACAGTGAGACCTTGCACAGAGGAGTCTGCATGAGACAGCAGTGGGGATCTGCTGGTTTTCATTCTCCTTAGTTCTTGGATAGTTCTCAGAAAAAACCTGAAACGGTAGAAATGCAATGTACGAAGTCAATGTGCCAGTAAAACCCCTGGCTGTAAACCACAGCTGATAATTTGTTAATGACACTGTCTCATGCATGTGATTTGAACGGAAATGTTGCAATGTGTGCACAGTGACAGCTCTCTGCTTACTTGTGCTGTATAATTTTGTCTGAATGTCCAAAGAATGCAGAACTCTGTGTGTTCTGGCCGCCGCTTTGATTTTCTTTATCGGCTGAGTTCTGCTTTTTAGAGAAAAATTAAGTTTTTAAATACCCTGCACCCTCAGAAACCTAGAAGAAGGTCGTCCCTGTATTTCCTGAGCAGAGTGACAATTTTATGTAGGTTTGGAGTGTAGAGTTAGGACAGTCTTACGACTTGCAGTTTTAACACGTCTATCTTAGGATGCCTTCAAAAACCTGTTTGAGGGAGTAGCTACCAGCACTTGAATTGGTTCCCTTCAGGTTATCTCAGGTCAGTTGGAAACTCTGTCTGCACTTGCTGCTTCTGTGCCTCCTTTGTCCCCATGTGCCCCTGAAGCTTTTAGCATAGAAAAATGTTGCTAATGCCTTTTTTGTATTCATAATCTCCTGTCATGTTTCAGTACTCATAATGCACTAATACCAAAATAATGCAAGATCTTTACCCTTGCAAAATCTCTCTTACATTATTTTGTGTCCTTTCATTAGTGCTGTTTTGGGAATATTGAAGTGTGGCAAAACATATAAGAAAAACAGTGAAAATGCTTTAATAGGTATTGCCAGAAGGGGAGAGACACTTGAAGAATAGCAGCACATCTAATCAAGAATACACTCTTCAAAACAGGACACCTGTGTTCTCTGGAGTGGTGATTGAACGGGAGAAAGTATCTTTGATTTTTCTAAATTCTTGCATTGCTGGGTGCTCTCTACCATGTGCTACAGCAGTGAATTTCCAGCCACTTCAGTCTGCCGCCCCTTCTAACCCGGCCTATTTCTGGATCTTTGCGGATGGCTGCAGGACTCCGGGTGAACAGGCAGCAGTGCTGGACTCCAACCTCTGTACTCACACTCTGCACACCTTCAGAAAAAATGGTTTAACCAGAGCCCTTTATACAGAAAGCAGAGAATAATTGACAGCTTGCCATGCTGAATGTGCTCACTATATAAGATACTTGGTTCTCCAGTTCTCAGCTTCTGATAAGCCTTTACGAAAGAATTGAAGATTAAGGCTAAAAATCAAAAGTATGCACAGTAAATTTCTGTAGGTCAAACAAAAAGGACAATTCAAACTGCTAAAAATATCTTGAAGGAATAGTACATCAACTTACTTAAGCAGAATAAAAAAAACCCCAAACTGATATCTGTGATGGCAACTGCAATTAGCAGAAAAAGAAAAACAAGAGTTTTTTGACTAGAATAAAAAAAATTTCAAACTGCTGCAAAAAAATCTCAGCGTGAGGCAGAAGGCTCACATCCAATTCATGTGTATTATCAGCAGAAATGGTTCATTAGGTTGCCAGTGGGAATTGTATCAGAGAAACTCATTGGACTCTGTAAAATCTGTGGATAACGGGAAAGAACAGAATCAGATAGTAGAGTCTGAGAAATTATAGGAGAAGCAAACAATTTTATTATAGCTTTTACTATATCAGCATTTATAAAGCACCATTTGTAAGTAATGCTTTTGAAAGGAAAATAAATTTCTTCAAGTCTGAAAGTCTTCCTGTCGTTTCCATAAGTAAGGAAAAATAAAGAAAAGCATGAGCCAGGATATCAAGGATTTGATGATTTCATAGCAAAATATACTACTCCACTTAGCTCTGTGGCTTGTACACAAATAACAGCAGCATAAGAGAAAGCAGATTAGAGAGGCTGTTATGGACGTAGCTTACACAGAGTGATAGCTTCACTGAGACACCTTGTTAGACTTTTAGACATTTTATGAAGATTAACTGAGTAAGAGCTTTTATAGGTGGTACTTTTTGTCTTATAATAGAAAACCTGATGTAAAAGGCTGTAATTCATATAACTGCTCCAGGTATCTATAATGTAGGTGTCTGCAGCCAAGCCTGTCCTCTAAGCTGTCTTTACAATCAGTAGTTGTATGTTTCAGGCATTTCATCTCAGGGTGGGATAAATCTCAGGTTGCTGGTTTTCTCTTTCAGTTGTTAAGGAAATCTGGATAAACATCAGATAACTATTTTCTACTAACTGTAAAGAACAAGGTAGCTGTTTTACCTCCTAAAATAAATTATCAGGTAGCATAGAAGGAATCTTTAATACTGCCTCTAGGAAAAATAAACCCTGTAACAATACTTAGTATGATCATGGTGACCAAACTCCTTCCATAGACTGGTAGAAAAAAGTACTTCCTAGCACAACAGCTTTTGTTATCCACAACGCTGTAGTTTTCCTTTAAAGAACACAGAAACAGAACACGATTTCAGTCTTCACTGACACAATGATAGACAACAGTGGACATAGATAGGGGGGCTGAAATAGAAGGCACCTTTTTTACACTGCTTTTCTTTTCTTTAAATTGGAAAATGGATCTGAGGAAGACTGGTATATAAAGCAGTTTTAGGATATCTCTCATAGTAAATCCTTCTACCCTATGTTGTAAATGCCTTGGATCTATAGGCTTTATACAAGTCTCTCATATCACACAGATACCATATTGTTACTGCATTGAGTTATGAAACATTTATAATGATTTAGATAGTGTTTAGTTTCACCATATAAAACCTGCACTTTGACCCAAATCACACTCTTTTCTTTAAATATCTCACTTTTCATTTGATATAAATTTTATTTTTTCTTCAGACTTTTGGTTTAGGTTTCTGGATAGCTTTGAAATTTCTAGCATTTCCTCCACTAAACAGGGTGAAGTTTTTTCACAGAAGTTTTTTCACATACAGTTAAAGTTACACAGGATAATTCTCTTGAGTTTTTAAAGGTGTATCTCAGTTCCATGTTGTTGCAACCAGATTCAGATGGCTGTGATGTATTTCTTGTTGCTACATCTCTTCCTCTAGAAATAACATATTTATTTTCATGTGCCTCCTATGCATTTGTCAAGTTATATAGAATCATGGAACAGTTTAGGGTTGGAAGGGACCTTTAAAGCTCAACCAATCCAACTCTTCTGGAATGAGTAAGGACATCTTCAACTAGATCAAGTTGCTCAGAGCTCCACCCAACCTACCCTTGAATGTTTCAAGGGTGGGACATCTACCACCTCCCTGGACAACCTGTGCCAGTGTTTTACAATCCTCATTATAAAAAAAAAGTCTTCCTTACATTTAGTGTCCTTTAGTTTAATACCATTGCCCCACATCCTATTGCAACAGGTAATGCTAAAATATCTCTTCCCATCTTTCTTATAGGCCCCCTTCAAGTCCTGCAAGACCATGATAAAGTCTCTCCCTGGAGCCTTCTCTTCTCCAGGCCCCAATTTTCTGAACTGTTCCCCATAGGAGAGGTGTTCCATCCCTTTTGAACTTTTTTTGACCCTGTTCTGGACCAGTTCCAATAGGCCCATGACTTTATTGTGCCGAGGAGCCAGGAGCTGGATGCAGTGCTCCAGGTGGTTTACAGGAGCTGCGATACAAAATCCTTTGTAGAACTAGATGTGATTGTTTTTGTGCTAATGTCAGCCAATATTAAGCATATTTTAGCAAATAACCACATAAAAGTGCCTTTGTGCTAGTTATTATACAGGAACTTTTTGTCAAATGTACTTATTCATACACAGAGTCTTTTCCTTTGCTAAATGCTGCTGTATGGTAGGTACTCCTTCCATTTGGTAGCAGGTATTGACTGACTAACAAATTATAATAAATTATATGTACTTAGAATGATGAGTAGGTCTGCATACAGAGCTGCATTGATATTCCATTTTCTCCCTTCTCATCCTTGACAAAACAAAATCTCAATAGGAAGAAATGAAAAAGCCAAATTTTGTTCCATGGAAAAGTAGTTATAAATCCATTTCCCCTTCTGCCTCCCCCTTTTCTATTTTTCTGAATTGAACTGGCAGGGCAGAATTTTTATAGATTAAAAAGTTATTTGTCATCTTGGAATGAACCTTCAAGCTATAAAGAAAATTGCTGTGGGATGATGTAACAGAGATCTGAAAAGATGAGAACAAACTCAAGAAGATGGGTAGGAATTAGATGGTCAGTGATAATTGGGATGCCCAAAATAAAGCATTCTGAGCCAAAGGTGATGGGTTCTTTATAGCATAGGCAGTAAATCTCTAGAATTTACTGTCTACAAGTTCAGGAGGAAGAAATCTATAGATTTCGTGGATTACTAAACACAGAAACTACATTTAGTTAAGGAATTGCATAATATATGGCCTATAAATAGCTAAGCTCAATCCCACAGCCTGTGTCATTAATGTAATATTAAAATAATTTTGATCTCATAAAGACCTGTAAGGGGTTTTTTGCCATGGGAGGAGATGAAGTGGAAGTATGCTTCTGCCTGTTTATTGAAACTGTAGGAATATCAGAATCCAGGATTGTGTTGAGGCAAAACAGGAGTCAGGTCAAGCTAGTGTACAAGTTCAAAGAAATCAGTTGTCAGTGAAGACAGACAGCTTAAGCTTTTGATTAAACTGTTCTGGAATGATTGGTGGGCAGAACACACACAGGTGATGTAAGTGGTAAATATTTGCTCTCATTTAGAGTCCTTATTTTACCTTGCTGATCCAAGAGAATTAGTTAGCTTGCCAAAAAAAAAAAAAAAAAAAA
>VXAZ01004989.1:1737645-1806514 GCA_013399875.1 Gymnorhina tibicen | reverse complement strand
AAAAAAAAAAAAAAAAAAAAAAAAAAAAAAAAAAAAAAAGGAAATGTTCTTTTTATTTAATTATTTACCTCTCAAAACAGGTGGGCACTCGGATATTTGTACATCAGCTAATTGTTTTTTGAGGACAATTCTTTTACTTTCTGAAAGGCGCTTGCTCTTTGCAAACACACAAAGGCCATGAAAAATACTCAAAATCATAGCAAACAAATGTGAAACCATGTAGATTGGTCTTTTCTTGAGATGAGACTGACAGAACTCATAAGCTCTGTTCATTTCAACAGGTACTAAATGTGAAGTTAAAATCAGGTTTTAATGTTAATATTACCTTGTTACTGATCTTCATAGTGGATTGGTCACAAAAATCTCTCTTCCCTTGAAAACTTAAATGCTTTGTATTTACCTGCTACTCCCTGTCTTCTACCTGCAATACAGCAATCTGTATGTATTGTTTGTTTTCTCTTCTATTTCTAAAAGGAAAGTGGTGTCCCTCTGATACTTATTTGCATATATTGTTTGAAGAATTGTTACTATTTTGTAACAATATCCATATTTTATACCACAGCATTCATAAGTGAAGGAAGAAGACCACTATTTACCTGCTGCAGTTGATGCATTGCCAACGGAATTTTTATTTATTTTTATTTTTCTATTTAAGAGCAGCTTTTATGCCTTGTTCCAAAATAAGCTTTCCAACATGTGCATTTCCAACATGTGCTTTTCCAACACACGTCCGGGAGTGGGGTGCCACCTCCTAAAACTGCGAACTCCACAGGATTTCTCCCAGCCCAAAGCTGCCAGCAGCTAGGACTCTGGCTGCCCTTGGAGTGTCAGATGCCACCTCCGAACTGACATCAAGAAACTGGGCGGCTGAGTTTTGTTTCCCATGGAAAAGGGCCAGCGTATCCTTCTGACAGCTACTTCTTCAGCCAAGGAAAAGACCTTTCTCAGCACAGGTCAGGTCAGGGAATAACTGATCCATTATAAACTGGCATATAGATGTCTCCTCTTGTGCAGTTTGGAAGTGGGTCATTCTCATTCCAAGTTTTTTGCAAGAGAAGGATGAAATCTTAAGGGAAACAAAGTAGCTGTGTACCTGGGTGCTCTGATTGTATCACTTTTGTGACTGATCACATTAGCATTTGCTCTGATTATTAGGAACAACTATATAATTTGAAATGCGTGCCTCTGGAGTATCTGGATTCGTTTAATCAGTCATAGTATAATTTTTCATTTGCATTTTGAATCCCTTAATGCAGATCAGGGATAAGTCACTTTAAAAAAAATTTTGCCTAATTTCAAAACATTTGGGAATGTTTGCTCTTAAATGCATGATGAGAGAAAAAAAGGCAATATTCTGTACTTAATTCACCATTTGGAAATAACTGACCGTAACATTCAGTAACAGATGCTGAGCAGCTGTAATATAATATAGCTTCATTCACTTCAGTCCACCCCAGCTGAGACACTGGCCCTTGTTAATAGACTGTAAATGACTCAGGCAGTCACCACACTGAAATGGCAGAAGGGAATACAATCATTCTGAGCCTATTAACGGGAGTTTTCTTTATGAAGATGCTCAGTGAACCTCTCTCTATTTCATTGTTTTACCAGCTTGGTTGCCTAATGTGACAGGATGTGATGTAACTTTATTAGCAGGAGTAGAAGAAAAATTATAAAAGAGTAAAGTAAAACATAGAGCTCTTTAAAAGCAGTAGTACCTCCAAAAGGTGTAGATGCTGCATAGTTTATTTGAGGTTATTAGAGGCAAATCCACCACTATCAGGAAAGTATATCCCAAAGCTGATCGTGCTTAGGAGAGCACATGGACACAACAAAGGGCATGTTGAATTCTGAGGCCTCCTACCATGGCAGGATTCTGACAGGCTACAGACCATCATGTCTGAAACAGACTCGGGTGCAATTGAACATGTGCTGCTCTGCAGAATTTTCTAAGAAACTTTAAGTGCTTAAAAGAAACCCTGAGACACAAAGTAGGTGGCTATATTTAAAGCCTTTTCTTCATAGGGTTAATTTTATTAATAAATTTGCTACAATAAGATTGCTCCTACAATACAGTTTTGGGTTCTTTTCACTTAAAAAGTGAAAAGCAATTTCAAATCTAGTCCTTTTTATTCTTTCTCCCTTTTTCTTAATGGCATTATAATTGCTTGCATTTTAGTATGAATTGTAATACTTACTTCAGTTGGAGCTCCATGAGGAAGAATTTCCATATCTGACTCCAGGCTGCATATAGACCACATAATTGTATCTGAGAGTTCAATATTTCTTATTTTTCACCATCTGAATAAAATCTCATGCATTTTTGTTAATTGTAGTATGTGTGCTCGGAACCATACAGATACGTGACTAAAATTCAGTCCTTCATCTTGCTTTTATGTGTTCTTTGTAAAATTGCAGCTGTTTCCTACTGTGAGACCTGTGGTATTCTCTTTAGTTCTAAAATTACGGATTTGTATGAGAAGAAATAAATTGTTACACTTTCCAGCTTACATTTTAGACAAGAAGCACTCTTTGAAATTTTGAGCACTTACAAGCCAACAAGTTATTGACTTGACATTAGCTTTTACGTAGTCTATACAATGCAATGGATTTGGTTCCTGCAATAGGCCAACCTTAACAGTGGGGTTACGGATTTATCAAGTGAATTATTTGCCTTTTTCATCCCATTTTCACAGATGCTGTTACCTTTGCAAGTTATCTTAAGCCAACATGGGCATGATAGCCAGTTCTACATTTACAATAAGACTGTGTTGCTCCTTATCTATCAGCATTTCAAGATTGATGCTTGTTAGGGAAATTGGAGTGAGTTTAGAAAACTGCATGAAAAGTTACTTGGAGAATAAGGGAATAATTTGTGAGGAAAGATTGAGTTAAATATGTGTGACTTAAAGAAATACCTGAGTTTTTCCTAAAGGTCTACATATCTTTAACAGCAAAGAGGTTGTGAGTAGAATTATTAAGGGACTGTCAGTCACTTGACCAGAATAAGGAAAAGAAGCAGGTTTGGGGTTTTTGCAAGTATCTGAAAATCAGAGAGAAATTAGTGGTACAAAAAATTAAATCTTTGGCTAGCACATGTGACCTTTAGCATGCTCCAAGATCAGAGTTACAAAATTTAAAGTCTCTGAAGAATCATGTGATTTTGAGACTGTTTATCATTTAATTGTCTATCATGGTTATTAAGACACAGTCTGGATTTTAAAATGGTTGGAATTATGAGTATGATGAGTTTAGGTGCTTGGAACACTTGAACTGGATGTGAATCAAGTACTAGATAACAGGGAAAAGCATGAGAAAGCATTAGCAAAACTGAGATTGGTGTTTTGGCTTGGTTTTCTTTTTAGGTTTTGTTTGGTTTCATTTTTGTCAGGAACAAAACTGTAACAAGATTGTAAAAAGCCCCCAGTGATTTAGGAAAACTAAACTCAGAGGAATGGAACTGTGAAAAGAAATCTGTAGTGCCTGAATCTCCAGATCTGTTACAGAGGACTTTTGTTCCACTGGGATGGAGCAAAAAATACTACTCTCTTGAGATAATTTCTGATGTTTTGTTCTCTGCCTTTTATCAGGAGAGAGACCTCAGAAGAGGAATGTATAAAGATCCTTCTTTATAAAATGTTTCAGAAACTACATTAACTCATCTTGTTTCTGTGAACTGATATTGGACAAAATCCCAAAATTGCAATTGTGTTCACTATTTGAATCACAATTTTCTATGCCTTAGGTGTTTGTTTCAAAAGCTGTTTCCCAATAGTACATTGTAATCAATTTAATGCATGTTAAAATCTCATTCTTTATTTGGGTACACTTATCAGTTAATGAAATTGCTGCTCATTGAAATTCAGTTGTGAATTTAGCCATCTTCATCTGTAATCAAGCTGTAAAAGCCTTGTTAAAATATTTCCTTAATACTAAAATATCTGGAAAAAAATTAACATAAACAAAGATAATTGAACATGAGTGTTACAAAGTAGAAATGTTACAAACCTTGTGCCACAGTTTTAAAAGTGATATTTGTGATATCTCTTTTCATGCTTATTTTTCTAAGCATATATGCTCCCAGTTTAATCCCTGAATATTCATTCGTTCCTGTGACTTCTATTACATTTTATTTTTTCTTACAGTACCCTGTTGCTCACTAACAAATAGTCAGGGTTCCCTTTTTATAATCATTGCTGTATGCAAGTGAAAAAAAGCCTTAAAAATAAAAAAGACTTGTTTAATGAAAGAGCTGCATGCTAATAACTGCTTGATTAGGAATATACATATTTATATATTGATAAAATATATTAATATTCCTAAGAGATACATACGTGTCTCTATATATATATATATATGCTTTTAAAACCTACAGAAGTAGAACTACTATGAAGTGAATATGAAGTGAATTTTTGCACAATAAGTTCTGCTGTATGTTCCAGAATTTTCTTGGAATTTTATCCTGCATCTTATGAGTTGTTAGAGACAGTAGTAATATGAGCACTAAAAGGTGCCTCCGAGACTCTCAGGGTATGTGGATGGCTGATTTCATGTGCTCTGTGCCTTGCCTGCTGCGGGGCTGCAGAGTCAGGCACGCTGGCCATGGCCAGGGCTCTACCGTTGGGCTCCATGGCTGCTGACATCACGGAGGGCAAGCCATGGAACGCTGTCACCGGGCACCCCGGGAACACCAGGCCGGTAGCGTTGACGCCTCAGTGCGTCTCAAGGCAGCGGTGAGTGCGGCAGGCAGGAGGAAGGCTCTGCTGGACAAGGGCTGGGGCAGAAGGACTGGGTGCAATGGAGGGGGTTTGGGGCTGGGGTGAGGGTGCAGGGGCAGCGGGCCCACCTAGGGCGGAGCAGGTGCCACCCCAGGGGTGCAGGGATGTGGCCTCGTTCCTGCAGTGCTTGCTGACCTACCCCTCGAGCTCCCTCTCCCACCCATTCCAAGGGCCCTGCATGTCCTGCCCCACTACCCCAAGAGCCATCTCCCACCCAGCCCTGCTGAGCCCTTTCTCTCCCTCCTCCTCCAGACCATGTGTAGCACTTTAACCCAACTCCAAATCCTGGTGGTGCTGGGCACTGCCCAGTTCACACTGTGGACAAGTGACCGGACCGTGGAGGTCACTGAGGAGCTCCTGCACCAGCATGAGGAGCAGCGCAGCCAGGAGATGGCCTTGCTGCTGGAGATGGAGCAGAGGAGCCAGGAGTCGCCCGGAATTACCCAGGGGAGCATGTTGCTCTCGGCCTGCGAGTACTGGTGGTTCTGGGCCTCTGCGGAGATGCTCCTCATGCTCTTTGGCTACTACTGGCTACCCAGGCAGGGCAGCTCCAGCTATGACAGCTCAGCCTGTGGAGAAACTCCAGCAGAGCCTAGAAGGAAGAGGAGGAGGCAGAGGAGAAAGAAGAGCATGTGTGGCACAGCAGACAACGGTGACAAGCTGGAGCAAATCAGCTCTCTGGATCAGTGTCTTGAGCAGAAGGACATGGAGAATTTAGAGGAAGAGGAGATGAAAGGCATGATCAATGCCTCTGCCAAGCCCTTCCCACAAAAACCTTCTGGAGAGACCTGCTCTGGCTACGACAGCTCAGCCTGTGGAGAAACTCCAGCAGAGCCTAGAAGGAAGAGGAGGAGGCAGAGGAGAAAGAAGAGCATGTGTGGCACAGCAGACAACGGTGACAAGCTGGAGCAAATCAGCTCTCTGGATCAGTGTCTTGAGCAGAAGGACATGGAGAATTTAGAGGAAGAGGAGATGAAAGGCATGATCAATGCCTCTGCCAAGCCCTTCCCACAAAAAACTTCTGGAGAGACCTGCTCTGGCTATGACAGCTCAGCCTGTGGAGAAACTCCAGCAGAGCCTAGAAAGAAAAAGAGGAGGCAGAAGAGAAAGAAGAAAATGCATGGCATAGCAGACAATGGTGACAAGCTGGAGCAAATCAGCTCTCTGGATCAGTGTCTTGAGCAGAAGGACATGGAGAATTTAGAGGAAGAGGAGATGAAAGGCATGATCAATGCCTCTGCCAAGCCCTTCCCACAAAAAACTTCTGGAGAGACCTGCTCTGGCTACGACAGCTCAGCCTGTGGAGAAACTCCAGCAGAGCCTAGAAAGAAAAAGAGGAGGCAGAAGAGAAAGAAGAAAATGCGTGGCATAGCAGACAATGGTGACAAGCTGGAGCAAATCAGCTCTCTGGATCAGTGTCTTGAGCAGAAGGACATGGAGAATTTAGAGGAAGAGGAGATGAAAGGCATGATCAATGCCTCTGCCAAGCCCTTCCCACAAAAAACTTCTGGAGAGACCTGCTCTGGCTACGACAGCTCAGCCTGTGGAGAAACTCCAGCAGAGCCTAGAAAGAAAAAGAGGAGGCAGAAGAGAAAGAAGAAAATGCGTGGCATAGCAGACAATGGTGACAAGCTGGAGCAAATCAGCTCTCTGGATCAGTGTCTTGAGCAGAAGGACATGGAGAATTTAGAGGAAGAGGAGATGAAAGGCATGATCAATGCCTCTGCCAAGCCCTTCCCACAAAAAACTTCTGGAGAGACCTGCTCTGGCTACGACAGCTCAGCCTGTGGAGAAACTCCAGCAGAGCCTAGAAAGAAAAAGAGGAGGCAGAAGAGAAAGAAGAAAATGCGTGGCATAGCAGACAATGGTGACAAGCTGGAGCAAATCAGCTCTCTGGATCAGCGTCTTGAGCAGAAGGACATGGAGAATTTAGAGGAAGAGGAGATGAAAGGCATGATCAATGCCTCTGCCAAGCCCTTCCCACAAAAAACTTCTGGAGAGACCTGCTCTGGCTACGACAGCTCAGCCTGTGGAGAAACTCCAGCAGAGCCTAGAAAGAAAAAGAGGAGGCAGAAGAGAAAGAAGAAAATGCGTGGCATAGCAGACAATGGTGACAAGCTGGAGCAAATCAGCTCTCTGGATCAGTGTCTTGAGCAGAAGGACATGGAGAATTTAGAGGAAGAGGAGATGAAAGGCATGATCAATGCCTCTGCCAAGCCCTTCCCACAAAAAACTTCTGGAGAGACCTGCTCTGGCTATGACAGCTCAGCCTGTGGAGAAACTCCAGCAGAGCCTAGAAAGAAAAAGAGGAGGCAGAAGAGAAAGAAGAAAATGCATGGCATAGCAGACAATGGTGACAAGCTGGAGCAAATCAGCTCTCTGGATCAGCATCTTGAGCAGAAGGACATGGAGAATTTAGAGGAAGAGGAGATGAAAGGCACGATCAATGCCTCTGCCAAGCCCTTCCCACAAAAAACTTCTGGAGAGACCTGCTCTGGCTACGACAGCTCAGCCTGTGGAGAAACTCCAGCAGAGCCTAGAAAGAAAAAGAGGAGGCAGAAGAGAAAGAAGAAAATGCGTGGCATAGCTGGAGCAAATCAAGTCTCTGGATCAGCATCTTGAGCGGAAGGACATGGGGAAGAGGAGATGAAAGGCACGATCAATGCCTCTGCCAAGCCCTTCCCAGAAACAACTTAGGGACAGAGCTGCATCCAGGGAATACATTAGTATTCATTCTTAGACTGTATGTTTTTACCTTCCCAAAAGCAGATTGCATTTTAGATGTTTAAGAATTTGTCATTTTAAGTATAGAGTATAAGAATATTAATAAAATTGTTCATAACTAGGAAGTAGAGCTATTAAAGCAACAATGCTAAGTAAATGTGCACAGGGCTGCATCTAGGGAATAGAGTAGTGTTCATTCTTAGACTGCATAGTTTACTTTTCCAAAACCAGATTGTATTTTAAATTTTTAAGAAGTTTTCATTTTAAGATTAGAATATAAGAATATTAGTAAAATTGTTCATAAACAGGATGTAGAGCTTAGAGCTATTAAAGTAGCAAATGTAATGCCAGCTAAATGTGCATAGGGCTGCAGCCAGGGAATAGAGTAGTATTCATTCTTAGACTATATATTTTACCTTTCCAAAACCAGATTGTATTTAAGATGTTTAAGAAGTTTTAAGTATAGAATATAAGAATGTTAGTAAAATTGTTCATAAATAGGAAGTAGAACTTAGAGCTATTAAAGTAGCAAATGTAATGCCAGCTAAATGTGCATAGGGCTGCAGCCAGGGAATAGAGTAGTATTCATTCTTAGACTATATATTTTACCTTTCCAAAACCAGATTGTATTTAAGATGTTTAAGAAGTTTTAAGTATAGAATATAAGAATGTTAGTAAAATTGTTCATAAATAGGAAGTAGAGCTATTAAAGTAGCAAAAGTAATGCTAACTAAATGTGCTATGACATCCACTAAAAGTCTTGTTCTTTGTGATGTCCATACTACTTTGTTCAATTAAACCTTTGTTTTGGTTCAGTGTTTGCAAGCTGTACTTTTCAGAGATCTTAGAATCTGTGAATAAATAATTTTCCCTCGTTTCAAAAGTGAAATATGTGATGGAATTTTTTCCAATACCCAAATGGTGTAAGACACTTTTGTAGGAAACAAATTAAGAAATAAAATTCATTTCTTGCACTGTCAACCAGTTTATTTGAAAATGTCTTTAGAAGTAACATACAGAGCACATTTTCACAGAGCCACATCTCATGAAATGAATTTATTAAGTTCTTTAAGGCCCTGAGGCTGTGCTCTCCCACCTTTCCCTTGTTGTGCCGGCAGAGCTGGGGCAGCATAAGGCACCTGCTTCTCTTGCTTGTCTCTGAGAGGGGCTTGCTTTGGACAGGTTTTGAGTGGCAAGAGCAGCAACCCGAGAAGCTGCATTTCCCAGTCCAAACTGTTTCAGGGTGAATTTCACAAGGCCTGTGGGCAGCATGGGGCCATAGCCGGCTGGGGCTGGTTTGGGTGCTTGGGGAGACCGTTTCTTCCCCCCTCAACGCCCCAGCGGCCCAGGGACGGCCGCACCAACAGCAATGGGGTCAGCACGGGGCAGACGGAGGCAGCGAGTGGCAGCTCTGACCCCACACACGGACGCCGCCATGGGCACCGAAGGGATGCGGGGAGGCTCGCACCGAGGGGCCGCAGCTCCCAGGCAGTGCCAGCAATCCCCATCTGCTGCCAGAGCTGCTTCACAAGCTCCTGCCTTCCCGGTTTTGTGTTCCAGGGAAAGGCTCAGCCCAGTGGGGTTTGTCCGCCATTCTCCCTCTGTCTCCCCGCACACGGGCACCACCTTGGGGAGGGGTTTTGCCTCTATTTTTGTTCCTCCTTGATCCTGGGGAGTCCAGCAGATTTCAGAAACTTTATAACTACTTATTATCAGTTATTTTTTGCCTGTTGCTGTTCCGTTTTTTTTTTTTTTGGTTAACTGTTATTTTTCACTTATATCTACTAGCATTTGTCTCTCCCTATTGGTGAAAGGGGAGTGGATAAAACTAAAAGGGGATCTAACCTGTTTTGGAATGTCCACCTCTTAAATTGTCTTAAACTGAGACAGTAGATGAAATAACTTATTTTTTTTTTCCCAAGCCCTATAGTGAAGTCACAGAGTGCTAATACTGAAATGAATGTCTGCCTCTTGCACTAGAAACAGCTTTGGATTTGATACTATAAAATTCTGAGCTTCTGACCCTGCGGTGCTATGAACATGAATTTAAGGTTATAAATAAATATTACAGTATTCCTAAGTATTCATGCCAATCATGAGCAGGACTTTTGGATCAGATTCAGGCTGGACAAAAAACATTTGCAGCTTCTGATGGATTTTGGTTAGGACCATATGCTGATTTGGCTGGCGAGACATGCAAACTGATGAATTTGGAGTGGAATTTTTCATAGCTTTTTTCATTATGGGTAGAGACTAGATCTTCTTGCATAATGTTTGTGGAGGATTGAAGCAAACCTTTTTTACTTTTATGTTTGTTTCTCTGTTTTTCTGTACAATATTATACACAACTTCTAGTTATCTTTCATATGTCAAATACATTATGTTCTTCCCATCTCTTTTTTATTTTCTAAGAATAAGTTAGACAATGGGAACAGCACAAAACTCTTGCAGCTAACAGCTATGACTATATCCTTTCATCATTAAGGGTGAAAGCCAATAATATGTAGCAGATGAGATTAATGCATTGGATTAACAGCTAACTCAATGGAAAACAGAAGATACTGAGTATTCACCAAGTTCCTTTTATGGTTGTCAGACTGACCTTAAAAATGTTAACTGTAGAAATGTATGTGTTCTGAAGCATATAAAGCTATTTTGACACTTCCAGATAGGGATTAGCATGCATTTTTAAGGAGCATGAAGAACAGCCTGAATACACCACTGACTAATTAATGGTAAGGTAAGGTCACACTCAGGGGCTATGAACGAAGCTCTTCTTTCCAGTGGATGCTGCCTGCTCTGTTTCTGAGCCACCAGAAACTCCCCTTTTTGAAGAAAACTGGCATTTGCTACACATAACCTGTGTCCTTCTCATACTGCTACAGAACATGGATGGAGCATTAGGACATCTGCTCCTACTACCTTTCAACAAGGCAAAAGTGTCATATTCTGTGAGTTTAATTCAGCTCAGGTTGGGACTAAGTATTATCTTGGCAACATACTGATCCACTTAAAAAAAAGCAAACAAAAGTAAGACACTATTTCATAATACTGTAGCTAATGGCATTTCATCTGTTCTGTATGTTTCTGCATTTAATTTTTCAGTTACAGACGCAACTTAGTTTGCTATGGTGGGGGTAGGAATCATCATTTTAAAACTAGGATAATATTTCTGAAGAACAGAGCTCTTACTTACTTGTCCATCTGCCTTACGTGGTGCTGAATTAGTCATTCTGTCAATATTCCATTTCCAGAGTTTCTTGTCCTTGTTCAGACTATTCTTTGGAGCAAAAATTGAAAAACCTTTATAATTAGCTTTGAAAACTTTCAAGTAACTATTTAAACCTGGTGAAAAACTCCCTGGGATTTTTTCCAGTCATGACAAAATGTTATCTTTGGAGATGAATATGTAAAATGTTCCAACAGAATATATGTTTATATGTGTGTTTGTATACGTTGCATCTTTGCACATACTAGGGAATTAGAAGCCACAGTAATGGGAATGTTTAGAGCGCCAATAAATAAGGACAGTTTCAAAGCAACATTTTGTTACATTGATCTCCAGTAACAATACAATACACATGGCCAGTGGTTAGTTCTTAATTGCTGTCAGTCGTTATCAACACATGCTCAAATTATGACTCCTTACTTTCCTATCAAACACCAGTGTAAGAAAGCCCCTAGCTTGATCCCATATGGTCAGCACTGATAATCCTCACCGGTCTCACTTGCAGAAATCAGGGTGGTCAGAGGTGAGAGCTCTTCAGCAGGAATGCTGGAGCTGAAGGAAGCTGTTTCCCCCCCTACAGTAGTTCCTCAGTCTTTATGTCAGCTCAGTCAGCTTTATGTTTCCCACAGCATCTTGTCATAGTTCTTTTTACTTTGTTGTCTTGGAATTCTGGCTTTTGCCAGGCATATTTCTTGCTTATTCTGCAGGATCACTTTGGTTTTATGAGACACTCTCTGCTTTTCCTGCAGGATAAATTTGGTTTCCCTGGACATCTTTCCTGACTGCTCTCCATGCTTTGTCTTTTGTGCTGATTTTAATGCTTGCAGATGTTTTCCTCTACACCATTTGTGCAGTTGTACCATAAATTTCTGCATGCCCATTTTGCAGTACGTGTGTACATATATATATATATATAAAAGCTGTGTTACATAAGTGGTTGCTTGCTTGGTGTTGTTATTCCTATTGTTGCTGTGTTACAAGACCCTTATTCACTCCCAGTGGTTAGGTTTTAGTTTTCTGAGGTCTAGGTTGAAAACAAACAAGTATTATTTCTATTTTAGTCTGGTTTTGTTCTAGAAACTCATCAGGCCTCTGCCTGAAGTCTGAAAATTCTGAAAAGTCTGCTTTTTGTTTCTTACATGTTTAGTTAATCTTTATATTTTGTTATTTGATACTTAATCGACAAAAACAAATGTTATATCCCTTTTTGTCTTACTGCTGAGTTAGGATGACCTTATTTCTTGTCTCTCTTACCTTTCTGTTTTGCTCCACCCACACCATGCCTAAAAGCATCCCTTCAGTGTCTGGATTGTGTAGATTCTAACTGGAATCTGTGAGATTTTTTCCCAGTAGTGCTTTGGAATTAAGCCCCCAGTCGTTTTATTTGGCTTACATTACCTCATTTATTTAGGCAGAATTCTCTGCTCAAGAGTCTTTGAACTGTAATTAGGGCCAGCCTGTGCCAAAGCTGTATTTCAGCAGCTAAATTGAGTATGCATATGGGTATGTAGGTGTGTGTATATGTATACAAACAGGTAGTTCATGACGATCTACATGTACACACACCCATATTTACAAACACTGCAGAAATCCCACTGTTCTGGAACTGGTTCCTAGTGCTTCCCTGCCACCATAATTCTGTTGCATCAAGTGCCATATCCTTTTCCTCCACAGAGTTTTAGATCACCTGCATATTTGATCAAGGCACAATACAGCTCTTTCCAGTCTTCATAAATATTAATTATGTTAATGAAATATTAAATCAAATAGTAAATCATAATTAAAATTAAAATATTAAATATTTATTGAAGGAGATCTAGTGTTGGTGACTCAGAGCACATATCCAGACATTACCTCCTAGTTAATGTTGTGCCATTTATAATTGTTATGGTAATGGTCCAGCAGCCAATTATGTGTTTCAGACTGCTATATTCATGCTCAAGTCACATCATTCTTTATATTTGAAAGAGATTTGTTGAGCTATATTGAAACCAAATATTGCAGAAACATTTCTGCAGCAAATTTCTGGTTTGGAGAATGACGATTATAGCACAAGACCAGAGAATTATTCTGCTCAAAGCTCAGCTTACTCCCCAGTTCAAAGGCTGCTGGCCCTGGAACTTGGTCTTTGAGTAGTTTAGAGCATATTGAAGGAATGTTATACTTTAAACCTAATCATCACTGGGATGGGAAAAAAAACCCCACCTGATTATAAACTTTCCTGATTATAGTTTCTACTCTTGGAATTCTCACAATGGAAGAGACAACTTGTGCTGGACATTCATCATTTGCCTTGACTAGTGGATATTATCTGAGCTTACAACTCTTACTCTAAACTGTATTTAGTGTTGTAAAAAGGACTGATGGTCTTTGTTTCCTACTGAAAAAATCCTGAAGGGGTATCACCTGGCCTTGTATGTTCAGTTAAATTGCCAGTATCCTCACACTTCTGTTTTCTTATTAAATCATCATTAGAGCTAAACTTGTAGCATGGATTAACATGAATTTAAAATACAACTTCACAAGTTAAAAAAAATTGGTAAAATGTTACTGCTAGCAGCATTCCTTGCATGTGCTGCATTTTTCTGTAACAGTATTTTCTGTCTCTTCTCTGTGAAATGTTGACTGCTTGGGGAATTTGAGTTGTGAACAAGCAGGGGCAGAAGAAATTCTGGTTTCCAGGTTGTTTCTAACTTCCAGCCTTCCACTCTCTCAAACTGTGAGTCTGTTTTTTCTGCAGGGATATTTTGTTCATAATTACAGGGAGGAAAAAGGAAAAATAGCTGCTAATTGGGAGACAGGAGAGCATTCAATACTCCACAGAGTTTGATCTTCCTCACCTTGATTTCATGACACAGTAAGGTTTTCTTAGGAAGACTGATTGGCTCTGATAGGAGACCTGCCACTGGATCAAGGGAAGTGACCCTTCCCCTCTACTCGGCACTGGTGGGAGCACATCTGGAGTTCTGTGTCCTAGTTCTGGGGTCAGTGGTACAAGGCAGGCATGGACATATGGCCAAGGGACTTAAGGTTATTAAGGGTTTGGAGCCCCTCTCAAGAGGAGAGGTGCTGGAAAAGAGAAGGCTGGGAGATGTTATCAATACGTAAAAACACTTTATGGGACAACAGAAGGATGAAGATATGTGAAAGGAGGAGAGGCAGCAGGCAAAACTGAAAAAAACAGACATTCTTTTTAAGCAGAAGGAAAAAAGAAAAAAAAAACAACCATCTGTGAGGTTGATCAAACACTGGACTAGCTTGTATAGAGAGGTTGCAGAGTCTCCATCCGTGGAGATATTCAAATCCCAAATGGACGCTGCATCCTCCTCTAGCTGACCCAGCTTTGAGCTGGAGGTTTGGGCTGGATGGTCTCCAGGAAACCCTTCCAAACTCAGCTATTCTGTGGTTATGTTTCATACCACCTATGGCACTGGAGTTGGATTATTATTGCAAAATTGACATTAATTTACATTAGAACATGTAAATGATGGTAGGATAGGAAAAAGTCAGGTATTAATGCCTCTACTGTTTACTTTTTCTCTATTTATGCTGTTTATTTTGAAGTGTTACAGTTTTCACATAATTAACAGATTTTGAAATATTCAAAAAACCTGTCTTAGATTATTTTCACTAAATCACCATTCCAAAGAAAAGTGTGAAGAACTCACCCAGTTCCAGCATTAGAAACATAGTGTCTGACAAGAAATTCTGCCTCTTGTCTTTTTCTTCCAAGTTTTATGTGATAAAGTGCACCTGAAACCTAGAAATCCAGCATTTCTGAAACCATTTCTTTTTCATGGGACATCACAGGCACATTTGAACAAAGCCCTTGATGCAACAGGAGGAATACTGAGTATGCAATAAATAAATGTGAGCTCTTTATTGGTGAAACAGGTTCTGATGCCAAAAGATATTTGAATATCCTATCCCGAGACCTCAATTTCCCAAATCAAATACATCTTAGAAGAAGTAGGAAAAGTCTGCTTGCTTTCTTTTTTTTTTTTTTTTTTTTCCCTATTGGTGTTCATAGACCTGATTTTATTACTTTTTATTTCTGGCCTCATTTTTGTTCCCATGTTCCCATGTTTTGTTCCCAAGATTCTATTCCACTTGAAATCATGGAGACTGAGATGATAATCCTCAGCCTAGCACAGATACCTATTTGAAATAGCTGATCTAACAAAAAAATGAGGCTAGAAAGAATCAAAACATGTAAGTTCTGTTAATTTTTAAATTATGCATTTGCAATGTATCTGCTGTTACCATGTTTTGCCAGATAATTTTGTGTAGCCTAATATTTCCTGAAAAGCTTGCTTGCTGTTTCTTCTGTTCTTCTTAAATGTAGCAATTTAGAGCTAAAAATAATTACCCCCTTAAATTATGTCAAGTATTTGCTTTTCACCAATAATGCTGTAAATGTTTTTAAACCCACTGTGGGATTAAATGAGAAAGAAAGATGGTGAAATACTCACACTGCACATAATACACATGCCACCTACTGTTGGATATTTTGATTCATATTAGAACTATATTTATTAATCTAGTATAGGTATTATTTATAAATATTTATGTTGAAACAGATGAGGCTAAAGAGAATACTCCCTGCATTTGCAGTAAAGCAGTCAGGCTTTCCATCTGTTTCTGTGTGGGAACTACTTTTAAAATATTCAAATACAAATTCTAAACATTTTGTAAAAAAAACCCCAACCAACAAACAAGAGTTAGGTAGCAAAAAGAGATATTAATCTGGGCCTAAATTAAAAGAAAGAAAACCAGAAGTCCATTATTAGACATTTTTATTTAGCAATGGAGTCTTGGTTTATCAGTAGCCAGTCAGTGTGTGGCAGCTGCAGAGCAGGCAGTGCTGGGTGAGAGTTTTCACTGCTCTGCCTCTTGCAGCTGTGGCACAGATTCCTCTGGAATGTGCATGGCACAGCCATTTAACCTGCTCCGGGCTGAATGAATGGGTCAGAACAAAGCCATTGCTGCCATTAATATTTGCATGCCAGAATCGAACCTACTGGGCTTTCCAGAATGCAACTGACAGAAAATGTGCTGCTCCCTTCCTAAATAGCACATAAACAAACATGAAAAACCCAGCGTTTTTATTTCTCCTGTTCTGCATTTCCATCCTTTAGGGAAGAATTCCTTATGTGAAAAGGAACCTGCTTGACATGTTTTCACTCTATCAATATTAATGTTTTCCAGAGGTGACTAGATATATCAGTAGAGATTGTTTGTCTCTCTGGCAAAAGAGGCCATAAAAGTAAATGACTGTGAGGAGAACCAAGTGGAGTAAAATGTCAAGATTTATGCAGAGGTGTGGGGAAATCAAGGTTGTTTCTTCATCTCTTTATTTGTAGTCCATTTTGACATGCATTCAGGATTGGTTTTTTCTTCATATCCTGAAGAAATAATCCCAAAATGAGTGATTGAAGGATAGACAGCAGTAATTTTGGAATCATGTCTTGCTGTAGTGGATGGTACCAGAGAAACTGCTAAATAAATGGAAGACTCTTTACTGAGCTCAGTTCTGAAGTGTCCTGTACTCTTCATGCTCTATCATGAAGCTACAATGTCTGTCCAGAAATTAAGAAAATTATGCACATGAGAGTGACTTAGTAAATCTCATATTTATAAATCACAAAACATTCTCACCTATTTAATATCTACTTTATTATGCCCAAGAGTCCTTTCTTTTCATGTTTCTATTCACAGCAGTTTTTTGGCAAGACTCCCAGGATTTTTTGAAACTGATGAGCATTTTTAGTTTTTATAATACATACTGCAGATAAGTTCGTACACATGAAAGTTTTACACATGAAGAGGCAATAGGTAAAAATAGATGTACCTATACCTGCCATGTATATTGTATTTTCTCTGTCACAATATTCTACCAGAGGGCCAACAGGGAAAAAATGGAAAACTGTGGATGCTGTTGTGCTTAGCTAATACAATAATTTCTATGAAAAATAAGGTGGCTTTAACTCATGTACATTAGAGGAATCAGCATGAAGTAGCAGTGTTGTTGCCATGTACACATGATATGTTTCTGCTGTGGAGATTTCAGAATTTCAGAATTTCAGACAATGAGGTCAGTGGCTACCCGACCTGAGTTTCCACAACAATATTAGAGAGGAAATTGGTTCTAGTATATAATTTCCTGGAACAGCCTCAGGGAGTACACAGTTATGATTACTCAGTGGCTTTAAATCAATGCAGTGGCTAGAACAATATTTATAATATTTGGCAGCTTAAGAATCTTTTCAAAGATGAAAGGATGGATAGCGTTTTGGCCAATGACTCCATTCAGTTTGTATCGTGGTCAGAACTGGCACTGAAGGGTTGGGTGTCTGTGTGGCACAGCCCCTGCCTAATGGCAGAGTGCAGATACAACAGCAAACAATGAGAAGGATTATTTTGCTAATTCACAGGTAGGTAACTGCTTCTGTTAACTTTCATTTTTAAGGGGTTGGCCTCTGAACAATTGAAGAAAGTTGCTAAAATTTGGTTGAATAACTGGAAGCAGAGTAGGTCATGCTTCATATAAGGAATCATTATCCTGCAGATTTGAAAGGGATCAGGTAGAAAAACATTCTTGAGTTGATTGACCTACAGTGTGCAGTTAATACCCTCTCAAACTGTTGGAAACACAGAAGAGTGACTAAATGCAGACCAGGCAGTCTATCCAGTTGCTAAGAATAAAAAGCAAAACCCCTGCTCATTCCCAAATTTTACTGCATTTACGTCTGTGTATTAATTCTGGGCTCTGTCCCATGGTCTGTGTGGACTTTCTGTAAGGTCAAACCCTAACATTACTCCAGAACATTTGCATGCAATTTTTAGGTGGCAGTCAGCAAATTTCATTTGAACAATGGGAAAGAAAATGCTCCCTTGGGTACAGGAACATAAAAATGTGATTCTGAAGCTCCTTCAAACCGTTGCTTCAGTAAAATATTGACTACAAATATGATTGAGTTTGACTTGGAAGAGTATTAATTTCAGTAAGCTGTGGCAATAACTCCACTATTTTCCACACTCTCTTCTTTGGTGGCAATATTCTTGTTTTCAGGAGAAAATTTACTTCCCTTAGTTACAATCCAATTTTTTTCCACTTTATGAGGTTAAAAAAAAAGTGGGTTAAGCTTACAAAACCTTACCAAAAATATATGAGTCTCAAATGTAGCCTTTTCAGTTCTTTCATTCAGTTGCATTATACTGAGGAAACATATTTTTATCTCTTACTAGCAGTTCTCTAAAAAGGCTGATTTGCCAGTATGCAGATTAAAGAGGAAAAAAAATATTCCAGGTAGGATGGTATTGTGTGCAGCAAAACTAAGTTTGAGTGAAATTCTCTTTCAATTCCTTCAGCTGTATCCTCAGCAGCACAGCTCGACTGATGCCATTTCTTTAATTTCCCATGGATATTTCCTGTCCGGCAGAAGTTCCTCTGAATCCTTATTTTTTTGTATATGGATGCATCTGGTGTGAAAGCCCTGTCTGGTTAGGCAAGGCAGGTGAGAACTCTCTCTGGTCCATGCTATTCTAGCTCAAATTTCAAATTTTAACAGTAAATTTGAATTTCTTTTCCTGTGTAGCTCCCCCTGTCCCTTCCTTGGAGCTCACTCACACTTTTGAATAAAAGATTAAGCCTTTAAGTTCAGCTGCTCTGGTGAAGTCTGTTAGCACTTACTCCTAAAACGCATTTTACAGTTGCCATAAAGAATCCTACACAGAGCTTCAGAAATGGCTGAAAGGTCTCTCACTGTTAGTCAGTAATGTGCTGCCAGCAACTCCTGCCATGTGTTCCATGTGCTGTTCTTACATAACCAACTGGGAGCTTATTAATCAATCAGGATATGATAAAAACCAAATTCTTTTGTGTGAAGAAGGAATGACTGAGGATACAAACAATAACAAAGACTACATTAAAAAACCAGATTTTTAAATTTCCACTTCAACCTTACAGTGAGTAGAAAAAGTGGACATTAAAATAAATGCACTTTAAAATGCAGTTCAGTTATATTACGACATCCTTTCAATAGCTTTACATAAACCTCATTCCTAACTGTTGTATTTTAAAGATTTTTGAGGTATTTGTGATGCATGCCAAGATGGTAGGGAGCATCTGGGTTGGAGGAAATATTACTGAGGAAAATAATCTAATGAACAGACAATTTATGAAGTCCATCTGTGCACAGACCATGCATCCATATAATCTCTCACCTCAGAAGACACAAAATGTATGTTTTATCATCAGATGCATTGCAAAATCCTGACAGTTCGTTCTTTATATTGCACCAGGCTTGTATATTTCTTATTGGATGCCTCATATTAACTGATGTATAGGAACAGACCTTGAGTAAATTCAAAGCATCTTTTCACAGCATCTTTAAGAATAAGTGTTTTGTTGGGTTTGGAGCCAGATTATGTAACTGTTAAGAGAGGCCCTTAAATTTTCACACAGTAGCGAGAGAATTTGAAAAGAAAATGGGAAAACTTTTTTCTCTTTCATTTATAGACATAGCAGTTGGGACTGGAGAAAAATAGTTCCTAAAGAACATCACTGCATCAAACAGTCTGTAAGTACAAAATAGAAGCAGTATGAGAAAGGGCACATCTGATGACAGATTGAGAGTCTTGTTTTATAAAATAGCTGCAGAGGGCTTGAGAGCTTTAGAGAGTGCCAGTGAGGGGGCAGAAGAGAAGTGTGTGCACATCTTAGGGGGAAATTACTGAGCTTTAATCTCAAACATATTAACCTCAACTCTTCATTGTGAGGTAGCTTGGTCTTGGTTTTTGGAAGTATTGAACTCTCTCACGTTTGTGTAAACAGAAGAAATAGTGCAAGGGTGGGGGCAGAGGAAAAAGTTATATGAGTTTTACAGGCATAAAATAAAGATACCTGTGAGTTGCAATACTTTTTAAAGAAATAGGTCTTGAGAAGATCATTACTTCAAAACCATTAGTATGCTCTTCCAAGGAGCTCAGGAAGAGCATGGCTATCCTGTCAGTCTCTGAAGCATATGAAATGAATAGCACTACTTACATGCTTAACTGGGACCTAAAACAGTGCCCAGCTGTTCTAGCAATGAAAATTCCGTGAGGTCCAGTTGTTGTGTTGGTCCAGCTTCAGAGAGTGGAATCAGGGGACTCTGCAGGGCACAGATTGATCAAATGGGGAGCACAGGTGCACGACACCATCTGGCAGAGTGTTCCCTGTCTTTACCACAGTGCACTGACACCCATCTCCTTCACCAGGCTTGTGCTGCACCCAGACCAAAGCAGGAGGACCTGAGCTGTGGGAAGTGGTGCTGTACCCAAACAAACTTCACACTTGATTTCACAGGAAGGGAATATTAAATGGAAACACAAAGAGGGTATTACTCCCTTTATATGACATTCGCAAGACAAGTACTGGAGTTATAGGCTACCCACATTTAATAAGGATGAGATTTTATTTAAAAAATTAGAAAGATGGCTAACAGAGAAGCTCAAAGTTAAGCTGTGGCTCAGTCATGGAGCACCGGTCGTGTTCACTGAGGAACGATTTTTATTATAGTAGGCAACTCTTCAGTCTGTTGGATACAACAGGAGCCAGTCTCTGGAAGCTGAGAGTATAAGTAAGCAAGGTGCAAATTTTAACCAGATAATCAACTGCTGAACAGCATACCCACAGGAGTGGTAGATGCTTTCTTGCTCTCACTTAAAACCAAGGTTGGATGCCTTTGAGATACAGTGTAAGTCAAAAACTGTGGACTTGATGCAGAAGTTGCTGGTGAGAGTTAGAGGAGGTCAGACCATGTGGCAATTGTCCCTTATCATCTTAAATTCCCTGAGCTGGAGGCACATCTTAATAGTAACTGCTGGACTGCTTCTCCAGGTGTCAAGAAATGTTCAGCTAGTCTAGAAAAACATTCTGAAAGGCTGTTGCTCAAATGTGATCTGTTTGTATTTAAGCAAAATAAAATTTGGGGGATCAAGTACTATCTAGACATCATAATCAGGATGTGATCCTGTTGTATGGCTTAGTACACACAGCAAAATACTGTGGTTTTAAGAGTTGTTCAGGAGGAACTGAAAGGAATTTTAAAGCAGTCATTGAGATTTTTTCATACAGCTCAGAATTAATTAAGAAAGTATTGTTAACGACCACAGGTACTAGTCATGTCTGAAGGAAGTAAAAAATGGTAGTCTCCAGAATAAACATGATACCATTCCTAGATTCTTTTTAATCAAAATACTCAAACAGAGAAAATTAATCAATAGACATGATGAGCAAATATTTAACCTTTAGGTTTGGTTTGTGTTCACATTCCAAACGAATACAGTTGGAGATGCCTAAATATTTGTAAGTGTTGAACATATGTTTACAAAGTAATTATAATTCACATTGGGAAATTCACAAAACACTTTCTATATGTGTTATGTGCCCTTTTATATGAATGTTTTCTAAATGTCATGTTAAATAGTATATTAAATTCCTTCTTCTTTCTAAGGTATCTGAAGTGGTAGCTTTAGAAGAGACTTTTCTCAGCTGTAATAACTTCTTTCATTTAAATATATTGTTGGTATTTCCATATATCCTATTATCTTGCATTTTCCAGTAAACCAACAGATCAAGGTTTTCATAAACCACATGATTTAGCAAGGTTTTTACTGCAGCTATCCTTTCGCATATCAAATTGTCAGTTTGTTGCTACTGTGACTTCCCCTCTGTACAGGATTACCTTTGCTCAAAAGGAATCATGCAAGTCAGTGATTAACAAGAGATTGGCTAACATAGTTCACTGCATTATGCAATTTTGATATTGCACCTCATTTCACCAATGGGAAAAAAAAATAAAAGCAAAGTTTGTAAAAGCCACTTTTTCATCTGAACTCTCCATAGGGCCTCGGTGCTTGGAGCCCTTTCAGCTGGGCAGGCTGTTTTGGCTCACTGTCCTAGTGAGCTGTGCCCTGCTGGTACCTCCAGGGCTGCTGAACATCACTATGGAAGTGGAATTCCCAGGGTGTGAGAGAGGCCTCCACAGGCAGCCAGGCTGGGAATCGGCTGGGAATGGGGAGCACCAGCCGGGCTTTTCTCCTCGCTGCCTTTCGGGGCCACGCAGGGAGATGTCTGGTCCTGCGTCTCCTCCCTCCGCTTTGGGGCTGCCAGGAGCACGTGGAAGGACACCTGCGCTCACCTGCGCTTCCTCAACAGGAGGAACAACTGCTTCCCATGGTGGGTGGCAGAGCCCTGGAACAGCTGCCCAGGGAGGCCGCGGAGTCTCCCTGTCCGGAGACACCGCAAACCCACCTGGGCGCGTTCTGTGTCACCTGCGCCAGGTGACCCTGCCTCGGCAGCGGGTGGGACTGGGGGATCTCCAGAGCTCCTTCCCACCCGAACGGTTCTGTGACTCTGTGAAACAGGATGCTGAGCCCTTTGACCCGGAGCACGGATGCAGGAGAGCAGATTTGTGTAAAAACCAACCAAAAAATGGATTTCGCTTCGTAACCGTTCCATTTAGCAAACGATAAGATTTCTTACACGCTCCGTCTCCAATGTTGGAGCACTCGTTCACAGCTCACAGCCCGCACCCATTGCCAGTGTCAGCCTGACACCTGCCGGCGGCCGAGCGGGGGTGTCCGCGGGGGACTGAAGGGGAACCGGCCTGGGCTCGGTGTTTGCAAGGAGACCGGACCCGAGAGGCCCCGGGAGCGGCGGGGGCGATACGGGAGCGGCGGGGGCGNCGGCGGGGGCGATCCGGGAGGGGCGGGGGCGACCCGGGGCTGAGGCCGGGGGCAGCGCGGCCGCCGCCGCCAGGGGGCGCAGTATGGCGGGGCGCACTCGCCCGGTCCCAGCCGGGCCCCCGTAGGGGGCGGGGCCGTCGCGCGTGAGGGGCCGGGCTGCGATGGCGGCGGGGCCGGCGTGAGGGGCGCGGGGTAGTGCGAGGGTCACGGGCAGCCATGGCGGCGGGCAGCGCTATCCAGATCCCGACCCGGCTGCCGCTGCTGCTCACACACGAGAGCGTGCTGCTGCCCGGCTCCACCATGCGCACCAGCGTGGACTCTCCGCGCAACATGCAGCTGGTGCGCAGCCGGCTGCTGAAGGGCACCTCGCTGCGGAGCACCATCATCGGCGTCATCCCCAACACCAGCGACCCCACCTCCGACTGCGACGACCTGCCCAACCTGCACAGGTGCGGCCCGGCCCGGCTCTCCCTGCCGCCCTCGCGGCCTGCGGGCCCCCCGGAGCCCGGCCCGGCCTCCCCGGCTGGGGCTCGCCATGGGGTCCCCCCTCGGGGCCGTCCGGTTCCGCCGCCCTCGGGAAACGCCTCTGCCCTCCGAGAAGCCTGGTTGCACCACCGGCCCAGCGGGCGAGGTGCCGGTGACGGGCTGGCGGGCGGCCGAAGGGGAAGTTTGAAAAGAGACTAAGGTGGAGGAGCGAAATAAGACGAAAGAACGCAGCTCTAGGGCTGTCGCAGCTGTTAACCATAGCATATTCCACCTAATAGGTAACACGGATATTGACTTAGTTCAGAGAAAACAAATTGTATTTCTGTGTGGTGGAACTAACGTGCTGTAACTCTTACTCTCTGAACTTTGTCGTATCAGTGAACTTAGTAAGATATTGCAAGAAAGCAACTTTTGTTGTAAATCTGCTTAAACAGGTATAGTGATCTAGAACATTGGTTCATTACTAGGCTGGGAATTTCAGTGAACAACTATAATTTACAAACACTCCCATTTCCCAGGACATATTGTTTAAGCAGAAATGTCAGTGTGCTTGTCCACAGCTAGATCCATTATTATGAAGAAATTACATATGTTTCTAAATTGCATGACTGTATTACAGTATCTTAGTTGAGTTTTCAGTTAACTCATTCGTGTTCAGGTTTTAGGGTTTGGTTTTGTAATATGTGTTACAAAGGAAATGGGATGATTTGATTTCATTTCACAATAGGAACCATGACCCAGCAGGGTCTTGCAACCTATAGCTTGATTGCTTCTGATAGGGAGCACACAAAATGTTCTGTGGAAGGTGGCAAATAATACAAGGATTTGATCTGTTTTTAGGATTGGCACTGCTGCCTTGGCAGTTCAGGTGGTTGGTAGCAATTGGCCCAAGCCCCATTACACGCTGCTGGTGACAGGCCTCTGCCGATTCCAGATCCTGCAGCTGCTGAAGGAGAAGCCGTATCCTGTTGCTGAAGTGCAGCAGTTAGATCGACTTGAGCAGTTCACTAATGGCCATAAATCCGAGGAGGAGCTTGGAGAACTGTCAGAACAATTCTACAAGTACGCAGTACAGGTAATTTGTTTTATTCCTGTGTATCATATAACCTGTGTGTACACTTAGGCTCTTTCTTTGTTTCCTATCTGCCCTTTCTCCAGTTCCTGTATTTTTCAGCAACTAGTAGAGTTTCAGTATTTCTGCTACAAAATAAATGTTACTGTTACAGCTTGAGGTTTCTGTGCGGAGTTCCAGGGTGTCTATACAGCTCATTGCAGCTGAGTCTTAACTACTTGTGTTAGTGCTATGATAAGTTGGTGTTTCATATATAGCAATACTATAAATACATTCTAGTAAAAGATTTGATTAATTTTTTTGGAATTTTATAGATGTGTAAGAAAATACATACAATGGAAGTATAATGAATTGGAATTTAAAGGATGTATAGAAAAAAGAGTCATGGGGAAGTTTTTAATCTGGGCCTGTGGGGGAAATAAGAGATATAAGTGTTGAAAAAAATGCTGAAAATAATAATGATGTTTTTGAACTTCTCAAACAAACAGAAAGCTCAAAGTCTTGGTGCTCTATGCTGAGTTAGAGCCTCATTTGTGAACTATTTGTGAACTTATTTCAGTAGCTTTTTGGCAAACTACCTAGACTTGCTTCACTGAAAGATACAATCCTGTTTAGGTCAGAGAGCCACTGAGATAATTCCAAAAGAAACACAGCAGCCATTAATGTTGTTCCTTGTGTGTTGTAGCTGGTTGAGATGCTGGATATGTCAGTGCCTGCGGTCGCAAAGCTCCGGCGTCTCCTGGACAATTTGCCGAGAGAAGCTCTGCCAGATATACTGACCTCTATCATCAGAACAACCAACCAAGAGAAGCTGCAGGTATCATGTTCTTCAGCTTTTTTAGTGGCAGTTAGGTGTTGCTATCTTTTTAGAGTAAGTCACTTTTAGATAATTTTGGAATTGCTTGCACTTGTGACTGTACAGTGATAACATGCCAGCGGGGATTTGTGTTACAACTGAGCATGGATGCTTGTGAAACGGCTTTATGATATTGCTTAAAGTGTTTATATATGCGTATGTCAGAACTCACCTTAGGTAAATAGACTTGGTTGAGAAATCTTGGAAATGGTTCATTTTATTAAAAAATAAGTAGAGCATGGACTTCCCGTAGTAAAGACAATAAATCTTTGTTCAGACTGTGTTGAAATGTTGCTTTTTTACCCTTTGACCCGACTGATCATCTTACTTCTTATTATTAAGACTGATATCTTAATTCTAATAACCTCAGAATAACTTTTTAAAAATACTTTTAAAAACATCTTGAAGTCTGGGTTTCTTTAAATACTGGGACAGTAGTTATATTTCTATCATATGTCATGGTAAACCTATGTAAAAATGATCTTTGTGGCTTGGTGCTCATTAGTTTGATTCCTGTATTTGCTTACTGCGTTTGGAAGTTTTGCTGTTCCTTTTCTTCCGTGACTGCTTATGCTGCACCTGGAATTGAAAGCATGTTAGGTTCTTTCAAAGCACCACAAGTAGAAATTAATGCCGTCATTTGAAGGCAAGGTGTGTACTATAGCTGAATATCCTGCTGGAGGAAGGTACATTAGTTATTAGTGTGTCACTTTTTTTTTATTAGAAGTTCTAAAGGAAAGAGCAACTGGTGGAAGTTGTGGAATTACAGAGGAGCAGAATCCTACCTATTTCCAGATATTAACATCATTTAATATGAAAATGGAGTTGTGTGTAAAATTTTAAAAAGACAAAATAAAAAAATCTCTTAACAAAAACCTTAAGGCATGACCTGATTTTTTTTTTTCCTGGGTTACCCAAGGAGATGATGCTGTAACTTTCTTAACAGGGCCATCTCTTTCTTGAGGCCCAGTAACTGAAAAATAGAATGTTGATAGATGTTTGCCACAGAAAATGCAACTGAAATATTAAGATGCTTTAAAACTTTCTCTAGTTTGAAGTGTAGTTCAGGCATCCAGACCCTTGAGGCTAGATTTTATGTGCTGTATTCTCCTTGCTTTTCTTGCTACCTCTTTTCCTAATCCATCTGTTCTATGCCTCTGGTCAAAACACAGCAGCAGTACCTCCACATTCCCTTCCCTCACAGTGAGGATTCATCAGTGTGAATTTGTTGGCTGCTTACAACTCCTTGCTCTTAGATTTTAGATGCTGTTAGGCTGGAAGAACGGTTCAAGATGACCATACCATTGCTTGTTAGACAGATTGAAGGCCTGAAACTGCTTCAAAAAACAAGGAAGTCCAAACAGGATGATGATAAAAGGGTATGGAGCTTTAAATTTGGGATACTTAAACATTCCAAATAAGTACTGAGATATTCTTTTTAAACAGGCTGATGAATGTATGATTTTAATCTGTGCATTTCTGATGTATAGCCATAGTGTGTCACCATAGTCTGGAGCTGCAAGAGAACACCCAGCTGGCAACTTTGTCCGTGTAGATATGCAAAAGACAAAATATTTGTTTAAAACTGCTTAGGCTTTATTTTAGTTGTTTTAAAATTTATTTTTTATTTTAATCTGAGCACTTTGTGACATTGAATGAATGCTGAGATTCCTCTGAAGACTCAGTGGTATGCACACAGTGAGTTTTGGCCTATGCTGTGAAAGATGTAGTTTTTACTGATGGCATTGCAGAAGAATGGCAGCTTTTGAAATACAGATAAAGAATGTGTGTTGTAAAATGGAGCTTATTCACCTTTGCTACATCTAACTGCACTTACATAGTTTAGTAAATGGGAAGTCATTGAGAAATGAAAAAAGAGTGATTTACCCATTTTGTAGAGATTAAGTTTATTCTGCTTGATATGATGGGCTGCAGTGCTTGAAATATCACAAATAGCTACTTGCAGTTTTGTTTCAGTTTTGTTTTCAGTTTTGTGTCTTTGTGTTGTTTGCTAGTTTAGGGTATATGATGATCTTACTTAGGAAATTTATAAAGAACTGTAACTATTTAAAGTAGCACCAATAACACTTTTTGAAGTTAATTTCTGGAATTAAAGGTGTTTTTGTCATGATTTTCATTCTAAGCCACAGTACACACCTTATTTTGAAAAACCAAGACCTGGTACAATTCTCTGGCTCTGTTTCCATTGCACAGGTTGTAGCTATTCGTCCTAATAGAAGAATAAGTCATGGAAGCATTACAGAAGATGAGGAGGAAGAAGAAGATCATGATGATGTTGTCATGCTAGAAAAAAAGATTAGAACATCCAGTATGTCAGAACAAGCTCTTAAAGTTTGTCTTAAAGAAATAAAAAGGTAGGAGGCTTTTAAATGGTGGTTTCTTCTTTTAAAATTTAAAACAAATCTTGCAGACCTTTTCCTGTTTGATATATGTTTGTATTTTTGAAATTATTTTAAATCTCTGCTTTGTTCAATTGCTGTTTTGTGGTGCAGTAGACTCTTTCTTTGCATTTAACTTCTGGTTGGCCTTTTGAATTCTGTACTTACATTTCCAGATTAAAGAAGATGCCTCAGTCAATGCCAGAATATGCTTTAACAAGAAATTACTTGGAACTGATGGTAGAATTGCCATGGAACAAGAGTACGAAAGGTAAACCCTTCTATTACTGGTGATTCTCTTGCACAGGCATTTTAGGACAAGTAATTCTCATGTAAACACTGTAACTTAGTGCTGTCCTTTAAAAACATGATTGATATGTTACTGTTAGCCATGTGCACCACTACACTTCAGTGAGAGCTGTACACTGAATAGCCTGTGTAACTCAGTTGTACATCTAAGAATGTGAATTTAAAAAGTATTAGGAATGGTTTCATTAAAAAACGAAGGTGTTATTAATTATAATTTATGCCAGTATGTATCAAAAATAATAAAGAAATGAGCATGTAATTATTTTTATATGTCAGACAAAAAAACTTTTGGACATTTCTGTAACATTAATCTTCCTGAAGAAGGTTCTGGTTTATCTTAAGTTAATCAAGTTTGGTAAGGAACAAAAGCACAATTGAAACTAATTTTAATAATTACAACTTGAAGTGCAGTAGAAAAACTGAGTCTCCTGTCCATTTTGTACCATAGTTTTTGGAATTGTGAGTAGAGGGTGATACTGTTCATACAGATAGAGTGTGCAAAAATGGAGAGTGAGGGAAGAGTAGGAAACCAAACACGACCAACAGACATCTGCTGACCAACACAAGTAGGTTAAGTGGGCAGAAGGACTTTCCACAAGGTGGACTTAGCACACCTGTCCCTTCTGCTGGTATTTGTAGTGATGAATTGTTTGTGGTTTGAAATAGAGCCCTGGCTGTTTATAAATCTTACTGTAAATATTTTCTTTAATCATTAAATTGGAAAAAGATCTGCCTACAGATACTGTGCGGTATTATTCAGAGAATCCCAAAATGAGGAAAGTGTTGCTTGTCAGTCATGTCCTAGCAGAATGGGTTTTTTTGTGAAAGTTGCTCTTTGATCTTTTAAAATCACGCCATGTCACGTGAAGTTTGGTGTTTTTACTTTAAGCAAAGTTCGTGAGTGTGATTCATGTGATTGCTATTTTGAACTCTGTAGCTACTGTGAATAAAAACACACATGAATACAGAAATAGAAGATCATGATAATTATTTTAGCCTTGGAAGTCATTATGAGTACTGTGCCATTATCAGTACTATAATCTGTCTATCTTATATCTAATTTCCTTGTTAAAGAAGAATTGTAATACCTTTGTTTTAGAAAAGCGTTGTCTGAAATGTGTGTGCGTTGGGGGATTGCCCTGATGAAGGTGTTTCTGCTGTGGAATGAATTGTTTCCATTTTTAAGGTAAACGTGCTGACCTCTTTGCTGTTGTCGATGCCAGATCGCCTGGAAATCCGTGCAGCTCGGATTGTTTTGGATAATGACCATTATGCCATGGAGAAGTTGAAGAAGAGAGTTTTGGAATACTTGGCTGTGCGACAGCTTAAAAACAACCTCAAGGGACCCATTCTTTGTTTTGTGGGGCCCCCAGGAGTTGGTAAAACCAGTGTTGGAAGATCAATTGCAAAGACTTTGGGTCGAGAATTCCACAGAATTGCTTTAGGAGGAGTCTGTGATCAGTCTGATATTCGAGGCCACAGGTAATTGCTTCTTCCTTTCCTAATTGCAGTTCTTAATCTGCAGAATGTATTGATTATTTTCACTGTTTAGCCAATACAGAGAAATTTTGCTTCTTTGAAACAATGTTAGGTATTTACTGATTTTCCTTGGCATCCGGTGGTGTTACTTGGGAGAGAACTTTAATGGGAATGGATGCTTAGTGTTGAGGTACAGCCTTTTTTCTTTCCTTCTGCTGCTGCCCTTTATTGTCATAGGGAATGGATTTCGTCTTCAGTCATTTTAGCACTTTGAAGTAAAATTCAGTAGAAAGTCTAATGCAAACCCTTGATTTTTCTGTTTTTTAAGAGGGATGTAAAGTTTTACTTACAGAATATCACCTCTGGTAGCAATACATTCCTTCATAACCATGTTTGCTGCTAAAACAGGAGGAGAAACTTGGAGTGATACGTGAAAGTTGCTGGAGGATGGCAGTGGACTTGTTTGGGCACTATTTTCCCATTTCAAAAGGAGATTTATGCAAGAATACCTAAGCTGGCAGGTTTCAAAAGAGATTTTTGGATGACATTCCTTAGGACCGTTTTTAATGTTGTGTACCCTTCTGTATCTACTTCTTTTAAACCATTGGTTTGTATGAATCCATTCCTCAATCCTTACAGCTGGAAGTATAATGAATGGGTAGTAGAGATAAGTAACTGCTAAGCATCAGTGCAGCATTTTTGCTTCCATTAAACAGATTTTATGCTTCTTGCATACAGTGTAGGAAATTTGGAATAATGAATTTTAGTCTTTTTTTTTTTTTTTTAAGTCATGTTATTGAATAAAATTTTGCCTTACAACGGTAGGAGGATATCGTGAATTAAAGCTATCGGTTATTTTTTTGATGCCACCTAGCAGTTAATTTTGCCCAGTGGCTATGCAGCTACTCTCAGTAGAACACACCTAAAATAGAATGTCCTAAAAACAACTTAAAATGTAACTCAACATGTGCTATTCGAAGTGAAGCCACTAGAGGCTGTGGAATACTCAGCGTTGTGGACACGAGTAACTTCTCCAGAGCAGAGCAGGACTCGAGCCTTTACAACAGGGAAACCACATCTTGAACTTGACATTATAAACAAAAGTCAAACTTTCTATCTTGTTCTTCGACCTCATAAAGAGTACAGACAGGTAGAGTCATGTGAGAGAGCCTCTAAAAAGCTTTTAAATTCGGGTGTTTGTGGCTTTCACACATTTTTGAGGGCATTATTAAGTTATTAATTCATGTTAGAGGCTAACCATTACAAATTTCATATTAAAATGTTTTTGAAATTAAATGGTGAGAAGTATTTGATAAGAGATTTTATTTTTCACCAGCAAAGGAAAATGTAATGTAGAATTAGCAAGAATATTGTTTGGTTACTCTTCAACAAGCAAGTGTATAGTTTATAAATGAGCTTCAGAGCAGTTGGTACCAGGAGTCCCTTGTAACCAACTGCTTTTTCAAGTTTTTTGTAGCTAAAATCAAACCCACCTGTTGCTTACTGGATTTGAAATTCTGCTTTGGTTTGTTTTTCTGTTTCTCAGAATAAGATTTAATCAGTTTAGAACTACAGCTTTTCTGTAGAACTCTGTAATGTCCTTTTGTGTGAATAACTCCTTCAGGTTATTCCCAGTCAGGTGAATCCATGTTGTGCATCTGATGTCAGTTAGAGGGAGGTGGTCTAGAAGTGGAGGAGACACAGACTGTTGTTTTCTGAGTTTCACTGTTGAGTAGGCTGATTTTCTAATATTACACCTTAGAAGACATTCTTCTTCTCCTAAAAGCTCCTTATTAGGCTTTGGGGCTTAAGTTAAGGATTCCATTAACATTGCAGAAGAACAGTACTGTATGTACCTACTGATGTACTGAACATGTAGAGAAATGTACTAAATGTACTAGAACATTCAAAAGGAACTGTTTCAGTTTGACTTGCAAGCAAACAGTGCCTGAAATAGCATTCACTTGGGCCACCTTAGTGAAAGATGCAGACTGAGAAACTCAGCAGACAAATCTCTTGGAGAGCAGCAGGGTGGGGTATGGTGTTTCGGTAATTGTGCTGTCCCACCTGTGTGTAAATGGGACAATTGGAAACGCCCAGTTTTGGCCATTTCACTGGGGATTGTCTGCACCTGGGGTTTGGGAATCCTTTATTGATGGGGTGAACAGCAAGTACTGTTCTGCATTCCCAAAACGAAATCATCCTCTTGATACAAAATCAGAACTCCTTTATCAGACATCCTTCAGCTGTTGTCTGCATTTATCACTCATCTATGCCATATGTTAAAGTGTGCTGGTTTACATTTGTTGTTTACTTGAATTAAAAAAACCCCACAAACCATTCTGAAGGATGACTCAAAACTTTTTTCCAAGAAGCTCATTTCATTTAAAATCTCCTGAGTATTGATATTTTGTGTCACATAGGAACTATATGTTCTTCTCTGTTGTGTGTTTTTCTATTTCTGAAAAGGAAGGATGTAATTGTGCCATTTATTTATGGTGGTGCTGGTGAGGTAATTGTGAAGCTCTTCTTTCTCGCCTTCATGTGAAGCACTCCTTCCTATGTTACCATTGCTTTGCAGTTTCCAAAGCTGGGACAGTTCACTTCTGGCTTAGGCCTTTGCTGAAGACTTGTTTAGGTGCATCTGTTTGAGGAGAGGTGGGATTCCTCACCAGGACAGCTGTGCTGGCAGAACTTCCCTGCACTAGCCTTCTTGCACCAGAAAAAAAACAAACTGCAGGCAGCTTTACCCGTGAGAGGAATGAGCTTCATTAGACGAGTACAAATCAGAGATAGATTTGTAAAGCCTTTGAGTGGATGCAACCTCTGGCCTTGCGGGGAAAAAAAAAGAAGGCTGTGACCTTGTGCAAGCAAGTTCAGAAACAGTGGTGTTAACTTTGTTATCCTTTTCTACCCCTGCAGTTAAAAATGATGTAAAACTATTTGTCTTGAGATCACTATGAAGAAAGTGAATCCTGTTTCTTTCTTTCAGTAATACTAGCACTGCTTTAAGGGTTCCAGTTCCTATGCTGTCCCAGTTTACCTTGGGACAACCAAGAAGGTTGGATTTCCCAGCTGTTTTTCTTGCATTTTCTAGGATACATAGTGCCTGACGACATACTGTGCAACTCTAGTGTTTTGTTTAAAGGTACTTTTTCACTGATCTAAAATTATATCCAAAGGTTACTAAGTTGCAGACCTTCTCTGACTGGAGTTCTCAAGGGTTTGGGGTTTTTTAAGTGTTGCTACACAAGTGAGATAACCAGGAAACTTGCTCTGTACTTCCTGTTTTGAGTGGGGAACAGCTGACTGTCCTCTGCATTTAATGCAGGGAAAGAAATTGCATCAACAAATGAGCAAAGCAATGTAGGATATTGTTTTACCTTCTTTCAACCCTAGCAAAAATAATGAAATAAATCACATTCAGTGATAGTGTTCCCAAACAGTAGTATTTAGTTTCACTAGTTACAAGGCAAAGGTTAACAGCCAGACAGATAAATGGCCATATCTGCTTGTAATTTTAATATATTCTAGCTGGTTTTATATTTAAATACCTGCAGGGCCTGTCTTATCAAGGATTCTTTTGTTGAGATGTGTTCAGTAATAACTTTGGAGATCTTGAGTATTTGATTAATAGTATAATAAAATAGCTATTGGTCCATCTGTAATAAATGAAGAGGTCTCACAGATTTAGACTGTTGCATCTGTTTGCCTTCATTTAGTTTATAAATCAGCCTCTTACTTAAAACTAGATGGAACGTGGATAGCTCAAATTTTTACAGGATTCAAAAGGATCAAGTAAAACTTCGTGTATCTAAAAACACAAACATGCATTAAAAAAGTGTAATGTCTTTAAGCATGCACTTGAGAATAATGTACCAAGCAAGAACAAAGAATGTATAATGTTTACCTAATTATGTTATCCTATTACTGGCATAAGCAGAATTTTGAAACAGTTGGGCTGCATTGTCTCTGAAGCATATAAAATTATTCTCTAGGGCAGTGAGCACCTTGTGGTAAAAACAACCAAGAGAAGAACAAAACTTTCACCACCAAACAAAACCCAAACCCGCAAAAAGAAAAAAACCCAAACCCATAACTGAAAACAACCCAAATCCCCCCAAAAAACCAAAGAAATGCCCAAATTGCTGCAGTGATAAATTTGGTTGCACTGGTAAATGATTCCCTTCTGTGAACTTCAGCTCTGATTCAGTCTCCTAATTCTCTGATTACATTTTATAGAATGCTTTCGCTCTCTTGGCAAGGCTGTGGGTGTGCAGATGGAGAAGGAGGAGGCAGGCTGGCTGTGTAAGAGCTCCCCATGCAGAGTCCTGATCTGTAATGAATGTTACACAGCACAGCCCTCGGTGAGAGCAATCCACTCCCTTGCTGCAGATTAAGACTACACAAAAGCAGTGAAGTGAGGAACTATTGCCTGCTGGCAGTTTCAGTCTTTAGCAGCTGCCTCAGGAAGGTGGTAGCAGGCAAACTGAATTTCTCTTGCGTTGCTGGTTGTTTAGAAGATCTTAAAGCCTTTTATTTTTTTCTCAGATCTAGAATTAAATACAGTTACTGCAATTTGTTTCCTCAGTGGTTAAATGTTACATGGAACTGACACCATAGCTGTGTGGTTTGGGTTCTGCTTTTGTTGTTTTCTGGGTTTTTTTAATATATTTAATGTCATCTCTAGTATCTTTTGAAATTAGTCCCGTGGTGTTTTTGGTTGCATCTTTGTAAATGTCATGGTGTTTATTTTGGACAGTAGTAGACCAGATCATATGGCAAAGCAGGCCTGTTCTGCTTATCTGCTTTGTAGGGGTCATGAGCTAGATACTGTAATTCAGCACTTAACGTATCTCTTTTTAATTAGAATTACATACTCTTAATTATAGTATTTTGAGTAGTTATGGCACAAGCAGAAAAGACTGTGATAAATGCAGCAAACAAGGGTTATATACACCTGTAAAATGTAGTTGTGCTCTCTGTGTGTTGAGGAAAAAAAGATTTTACTGATTTTGCTGAATAAACTCAAACTCGTCTTTTGTTTCATTGCAGTGTTCAGCTTTTCATTTTATATTGAAATGACATAGTAAATACAGTTATTTGTGGTGGGTATTTATTAAAGCGTGCAGTCCTGGGGACATTGACAGTTCAGCATAATTGGAATTTTGCTCTCTTTTGTAACATGCTGTGTGAACTCTGTTGTGATGATGAAATCCCTGCACTGTAATTATGAAAATGTTTTTATTAATGAGGTTCCCAAATCTGCTTCTGCTTGTTCTTACAGTATAAGGATGCTGGTACTGGAACATGTAAGATGTCCACAAGCTGTGAAGTTTGGATACACTTTAATGCAAATGAGTATCTTTGCAGACCAACTAGTTCACCATGGAACTCAAATTTTCATCTGCTGCTATAATTGCTTGTATTAGCTCAGTTGTATATTCCATATTTTAATCAACTAGTTCCACAAATTTTTGTAAAAAAAGCAAATGTTGTTGCAATCCTCCTTGTTCTTATGTTTTGCCTGGAGTTTTATTTGTGATATTTTGGATGTTCCTCTTCCTGTTCCCCGTGTCACCACTCTCTTTCCCCATACCCATTCCTTTCCAGGCGCACCTATGTGGGCAGCATGCCTGGCAGGATCATCAATGGGCTGAAGACTGTTGGGGTGAACAATCCTGTTTTCCTCTTGGATGAGGTGGATAAACTGGCAAAGAGCTTGCAGGGGGATCCTGCAGCAGCCTTGCTTGAGGTAAGAGGTGTTAAACTGCAAGCATTGTTTCATTTGTATTTTAAAAGAGTTGAACTGGACTCCCAAGATTCACTGGACAGAAGAAAGCCTGACAGTGCTGGCTTTGTTATTCAAATATCAGCTATTGAGTTTTGACACGGGTGGGTTTCTGTCACTTGCTTGGGCACACTGCAGATGCTGTCACATTGTACTAAGTAACATAAATCTCAGTGAGCTGTATTTGAACACAAGGACAGATTTTCTATATTTAAATACTGTTCAAGCTCTAAACATCACTTATTTGAGGGACTTCAAGACATTGATTTTTAATGATCAAATGTTGTTAGCTAAGAAAGAACTGTAGAGGATCTAGACAGTAACTCGACTTCTTCAAGTTTTGCCTTTCTTTCTTGGCACAACCTTAGTATATTTTTGAAGCTTTTGATGGTACCAGCTTGTATTGAAGCTAAGCCTTTTACGCAGTGCATAATATAGTCTAGCTGCATGTTCTTTTAGGAGCATTTCTTTAATTAGTGTTGTAATTAACTTTCTGAACTTAGATTTTTCATGTAAGTCACAGATCCCCACTCCTTGACTGATTACAGTATGACGAGTGTTTGGCTCGTTATGGTGTGATGAGTGTTAGCTTTCCATGAGAGTCAGGTTTTCCATGAGTGCATTTTTTCTGAAATTTTGGCACTCAGACTAAGATACAAATGAATCTAATTTTGAAGCACATATTACAGTTATTTTATCACAAAGGTTTTAGAGTTGTCAAAGTTGATTTGCTTAAAGACAAATAAAATTCAGGAGATACAATTGAGGACTTTGGTGAATGAGATACTGTTGGAATATTTTGTAGATCCCATCAAGTGTTGAGATGTTATTAATTAGGCTAATTGGGCTTTTAGGAGGCTAAAACTGGAGTGATCATGAAGAAGATGAATTGAGACCTGTGCCTTGCAAGCTTCATGTATGATGTAGAAGGCAGCAGTGATGAGTTGTCAGAACCTTCTTCCCAACTTCCATTTTCTGGAATGTGACATGATATTCCAGTACAATTCCTTCTTCCACTGGCTTGTGCATATTCAGTGCTTTTATTCTACCAGTTTGCTGGAGAGAGGAAGGAACACCTCCTCAGGTGTGGGGAAGAGACAAAGCATTGGCCTGGGCAGAAGGCTGTGTCCATCTTCCTGTGCCAGCCTGGATGGCAAAGGAGAGAATGAGGGAGAGGAATGCAAAGGAGAGAGTGAAGGAGCTGCTGGCACGCCTGGGCCAGGCTGAAGTGTTGAGGCTGCCAGGGCTGATGCAGCACTAATGCACTTAATGGTTTTAGTATTTTGCATGTTTAGAAATTCCTTGTACAGCTGTAGCTTTACACTCTGCCTTCTCTTTTGTGTTCTGTCTGGCTGTAGGGACTACCATGCTCCCACTGTTGCAGCTGCACTGCTTCTGTCATGGTTCTGTACCTGTTTCAGTCAAAAGCAGGGGCATTAGTAAAAAATACCCACATTTTTTGAGCTAGCCTGCCTCACTGTCACAAAAATGACTTAGAGCATAATCCTAGAAGCATCTCTGTTACCAGACTTGAGGTGTGGTAACTTTGGTAGGTGGGGGTGAAAGTGGTTCTGATAGTATTTGCCTACAGAGTCATTCTAATGACTCTCTTGACTGACAGCGCTTAATGCAGCGATTTAAATATGAAAAATGCTACTTAAATTAAGGTGTCATGAGCTCATCTGGATGCTGTATGACATTCTGCAAATGAAGTGTCAATTGACTTTCTACAAACGTCATTATTTTCTTCCTGCTAGATAGTGGAAAATTACTGTTTTGACAAGGCCAACGAGTTCTTTTAAAATCACTGTATGAACAGGCTGTGGTTTGAGAGCTCTGTTTTGATCTTTGCATGTTAACATGAACTAGTAGTAATTTAAATGTGCTAGAAAATAGCATGGCTTCACTTCTTTAGCTTTTAGAAGTGACAGTTACGGTCCTTTACCTGTGCATTTCTCAAGTGTGTAGTACACTTTCCTAGGGTGCATGAAAAGCCTCAAAGTGCAAAGAAAACAAGCAGGGGAGTGTAATAAATACAAGCATTTTCCTTGTACTATTCAGCTGTGGGGTTTTATTTACACTTTGCTGAAAATGTATTGGTCTCTGTTTCTGAGTTTGCTGATACCTCTGTCATTTGTCTTTTAGATATTTGAACTAAGCTGTCCTAATTCTAGTCAATGCATGGATAAAAATACCTGAAAATCAAATTTTTCTACTTAGCTGGCTGTTGTTTGCTACGCAGACACAATGATTTCACATTTCTTGGAAAGAGTGTTTCAATCATGAATCTAGCTCTATATATTAATATTGGTAATTTTATTCAGCCTTTGCTGGTTTTTATAATTTTTTTATATACTGTCCTGCAGTAGAGAACAATTGTATGCTTCTATCACATGAAGTTTGTGAGGGCAAACGAATTTAATTAATACTTGTTTAATTAGTTTTGTTTGAATTCTGGATACTTCGTTGCTGCTTTGAGATGTTTCTGTTTTCCATCTTTTAAAACCACATTCTCAGTGATACTCAGCTCTGCTCCTGCCATGGATTTTTCCAGCTGTGGCTCATAAGATTCACTTCCCACTGCCTGCCCGAGCTGCAGGCTTTATGTAAGCCCTGCTAATTGACCATTAGTTGCATCTGGAGAAGTAATTGCTCTATTAACCATGGCTGGGCTGCTCCCCTGTGAGATCTCTATATCCCTCTACTGCTGGCTAAACATCCTGAAGCAGGTGCTTTACCTCTTCTAATGGACAGTTCATGTCTGGACATAATAGCTTAATTTTCACCTGCTTCTCGTGGTTTATGTTGTTGGAAAGTCCATCTGGAATGAGTAAAGGTGGCTGTTACGTTGGAGAGCAAACAATAGTCAGTGGTCACCTAACTGGTACGTTTGCTGTTCACACTGCTGCTTGTTGGTAAGTGCCATCATTAAGTATGAAAGGCATGTCCTTTTTTCCTGAATGTGTAGGTGTGTTAAATTCTTGCTGTCTACTACTGGGCATATTCAGGAAGAAAATTGCCATCCCTGTGATCATGGGAGCAAAGGTTGATGCTTTATAATTGCCGGATACGCGTTTAGTTCTAATGCTTCTGCAGAGCTGTTTCTTCAGCAAGACAGAATGTCTTCCTATTTCCAGTTACTGCTCATTAACAAAGGAATATTTTAGTCTAAATTTAGATGACCTCTGTTAAAAACAGAAGAAAACAGAAATGGATCCAAGTGCCTGATAGTGACTATTTGTATGCAGGGAAATTAGACCAGGAGCATAGCCAGGCAATTAAATGTTCATGGAATTTATTCTGGATTTTGTGGTAATAAAAAGCTGTTACAGAGAAGCCTTTGTATGCATGTGAGCTATCTGTCATAAATTAGCCAAGATATTTTGTGCACTGAATGTTCTTTTTGTACTTCATATTTTTGTATTAGTTGAATATCTTGGAAAACTTTTGAACTTGAACTTCAGCATAGATACCTAACTGAAGAACAGTTCTATTTGCTTTGGAAAATCTGTTTGAAATACATAGGCAGGACATTGGCTTGTATCTTATTCTAAAAAATAGTTACCATGACAAAGAATTAGAAGTCTGGAGGAACTCCAGCCCTTGTAAAAAATCTCAGATAATTCACATTTTTAGATATAATCTGAGTTAGTTTGGATTAGTTTTCTTTATCTTTATTGGATAGTATTTTGCATATCTTTGTAAATAGTGTTCTAATTACCAGCTTGGCACTTAGTAGGATTCAGAAGGATTTCTAGTTGCAGACTAGAAGGAGAAAGAAATGTGTGTAAATAAATGTGACAAAATGCCACTTTAGTCTGTCAGAATACGTTGTTTTTCAGCAGCTTTGGAATTATTTGCAAACACTTCAGCTTATAGACTGGAATTCTGTGGAAATACTGTTATCAGTATAAAAACAAAGGGGGCAGTAAGTTGAATTAGGATTAGCTGTTTAAATAACTTTTGAAAAATTTGCCAGAGTAGACTTTGAACAGGAGACTAATATTTGGTATAAACCTACTTGTTTTGAAGACAGTTTGTAGGTGCCGTGCTTGCATTCCCTGCCTGTTGTGTCTCCCTAGAGTTTAGGGCTAGACTGTGGGGCTGGCTGAGGTAAGGCGCATCTCTAACTGATTGAATTATTCATCAGTGGACTTGGCTTGTCAGGATACTTCAAGGCCTTTGCCTTCATTGGTAAGGAAGGGAGTAAATGACAGCAGCTGCTTGCTGAAGAGGGTAAGAAAGCTTTTGAATAGCTTAGAGCCAGTGCACAATGGCATTCACTGAGTTCCAGCCCTAGGTTCAGAATTGAAGCATGTGCTTCAGTATGTTTTAAGATTTCACTATTAAGGGGAATGTGTAACTGGTATTTTATTGCAGCTGCAATACAATTCCAAATACTGCTCTTAAATCTGTGCAGTACTTCAAAATAAAATTAGAATTTATTCTGGTTTTTGGGAAAGTCTGCTGTGTTTTTGGCATTCTGAAAAAAAAAGGATTTTCCTAGTTTGTTCTGATCATAATTTTGTTCTAAAGATTTTTTCACTTTTCAAAGCCTGAAGAGAATTTAAGAGTAATGAAAATTCAGAATTGTTTCTTTTATAAGTATCTAAGAAGTCCTCAAATTCAGTTGTTGTTTTTTAATTATCAACACTGTTCTTGGCTATAATTCAGATTGTGTGCATTCATTTGGGTGTAGGCAGATAAATTATTTTGACAGTGGTGCGCTGTTTCTCAGGAGATGCATGGGTCCCATTATTTGTGTCATGAGAATTATTCATGTTGGTGTAGCACTGATTATTCATCATTTGGGAAGGAAAAGCGTGGCAGTACTTTAATGGGATGCGAAGCAAAGGTGGTTCACAGGTGATATAGAAGCCAAAAGTACATTGCTATATACTGTGAACTTCACATTTGTGGCACTGTTAAAAAATCTACAAGTATCTCAGTACCCTCATGTTCCGCATGTATATTGAATATTTATCACTTAATCTTAAATATAGGCAAGTGTTGCATTAACACACATAAGCAGTACTAAAAGCATTAGGAAGACAACACAGTTATTTAAGCCCTAGTTTGGCTTGTTCAGTAAATTTTTGAGGTTGGTCAGACTGTGTGTTTTTGTTCTGCAGTGCTTGTTCAATTTCATCTCCATTGTTTTGGGACAAAAAGAAAAATGATTGTGTTGGGAAAGCCAGGGCTCACCAAGGGTCAGAGCTTTCCTGGGGTGTTGTGGGCAGTAAGAACTTGTACTCCTCCATCAGTTGTAAAAGCTCGACAAAGCAGAATAAGTGGGGCATGTGATTTAGTGACAGCAGATAAGGCTTGGGATTGTGTTCTTCCCCTTGGTCTCACAGAGAGCTTTCACGGGTAGGTGTGAGAGTAAGAAGTAAGCGTAGAGTAAGAAGAGCTGCCAGCAGCAGGTGAGGATTGGAATCAGGGATTACTTGGGAGAATTCTCCTTGTTCCATGGGACCACATGGGCTGCTTTTCCAAGGTTACTGTGAGTCCTTGAAGGGTCACTCTACCATGTGTGAAAGGTCATGGCGATACAGCTTAGGGGAGGTGCTTGATGGCTGGAGAAATGCTGCAGCCACCTCTAGAAAAGGGCAGGAACAGCTCATGGGGAAATGACTTTTTGAACTGTACATGTGGTGTGAAATGTAGTCACAGAATAATCCAGGCAAGGCCAGGATTTAGTGATAGCCATAATGTATTTTATTACTGTAAAGTCAGATTTGACAGATCCAAATGGAATATAAATAAGATGTGCATATTTTATTTACTTCTGATTGAACAATTGCGTGACTTTTGTGTTCACTGTTGTTAAGGTCTTGGATCCAGAACAAAATCACAGTTTCACCGATCACTACCTAAACGTAGCCTTTGACCTGTCCCAAGTGCTTTTCATAGCTACAGCCAACACTACGGCTACGATCCCACCCGCTCTGCTGGACAGAATGGAAGTTATCCAGGTGCCAGGTAACACTGCAGTGCTTTCATTACACTGGCTATTGCTGGTCCTTACACAAGTTTGAGGTGTTTTTGCTGAAATGAAAGGCAGCTCTTTAAGGAAGGCCTGCCAGGAATCTGGAGTGCACGGCCAGAATCGTTAAAAGGGACAAGGCAAGATGCCTCTGTTGTGGCCTCTGTCACGAGAATAGTATTTATCCTTGCACTTAGGAAAATTCAGTTCCAGGTCTGTGGTGAAAAATGGATACATTCTGTATGATGTTTTCCTTCACTGATTTGTTTGTATTCTGACTGTCTGGTGGCTGATGCATCTTTTTAAGATTCCAATGGAGAAAGGGGTCTTTGAAACACTAAAATCTGTTCTTGTTCACATGAAGTTATGAATAGCCACAAAGGATCATTTACCAACAGCCTTGTAAATTATAGCTAGGGAAGGTTTTTTGTTAAATTCAATCAGGTAGAATTATAAAAGGTAAGAAATCTGATTATATTGTAGTGTCTAAGCAAAAAGATTGTTAATAAATACATGCTTTTTTTTTTTTTTGAAGGATACACACAAGAAGAAAAAATTGAAATTGCACATAGACACTTGATTCCCAAACAGCTTGAACAACATGGTCTGACTCCACAACAAATACAGATTCCCCAAGTAACCACTTTGGGTATAATTACCAGGTAAATCTGTTAGTTGCTTTCAGTTTAAATAACTTCTTTTTTTGCAACTAGTAAATCAGTTTATAAAGTGGTAACACAAACATGTCTTAACGTGTATTGTCCTTAATAGCTTCAGCAGTTCAGCCATTGGTAGTTCATGGAATTGCTCTTTCCTTAGCTCTTGTCCCCTCTACAGAACATCCTTTCTGTAGAGTTCCTTGCTCTTCACTCCAGGAGTGGCTCACAATCAGTTGTGCTGACACAATTGCCAAGGCCCTCTGAGTAAACAGGAACACCTGAGGCTGGTGTGGCTGCAGTGTGTGAAGCCATGGCCTTGGCATCAGGCAGCATGTAGTTGAAAGAACCAACTTGTATTTCTGTCATTTTCACACAAAAAATGGAAATTACCTTTCCTTTTTTGTGACTTGATGGGCACATTTGTCTAAAATTTGGAATTAGGTTTAAAAAATTAAAACACGGGGGTTTTAAATAGCTTCTGTTCATTAGAACTGGGGTTTTTGTTCAACATGACAACAAATACATTGATCAGAACATCATTTGAGCTTTAAACTAGCTCATTTCCAGTAGAAAAAGTGTGTTGGGATTCAATGAATTGAAGTATTTTATGACCAGTGTTTTGGCTGTTTTGTGTAGTGCTGCTGCCTGGTGCTTCTTTTTAGTTCATAGACTAAAACAAAATACTCTTTTACAGCCAGTTCCTCAGCTTCCAGTGAACTATATATTTTAAGTTTTAAAATAATTCTTCCTTTTAATTTTTATGCATCCAAGAAGAGCTCAGAGCTATTGGATGTTGTTTAGCATTTCATGAAGGTTTGGCACCAGCTGTTAGTCATGTCTTCCCACTCAGTAATTTGTCTACAATTTTATCAACCACAATTATTTTGATGAAAACTAATTATTTTATTCCTATTTATTAGAGCCGTCCAAGGTTTCAGTGCCTTTCCCATCCCATTTTATTTGGCTGTGTGTTTAGTAGGAAAGTGTGTTTCTGTTGAAAAGAGCTCTCTCTTGCAAAGAACAGCCCAGCACAGCCGTTGTCTCCCACAGGTACACGAGGGAGGCAGGAGTCCGTGCCCTGGATCGGAAGCTGGGCGCCATTTGCAGAGCAGTGGCTGTGAAAGTGGCAGAAGGGCAGCACAAAGAAGCAAAGCCAGATCGTGCTGAAGTGGGGGAAGGAGAAGGTGTGTATCTTTGGCGTGTTTTGTTAAAAAGGGGACTTCTAATGTAGTCAGTAGAAAGCTAATTTAGCAACTTTTTCTTCCATTTTATTCTTCATTAAGGGTTCTGTTTTCAAAAGCATGGCAGGTAGTGTGACATTATTATGTACAGTTTTAGTGCTGAATTATGACTTAGGACATGAGTAGTTTCAGCCTGCTAAGTTGGTAATTGAGAAGTTCAGTGCATCTGTTTCATATCTTAGGGATGCAGTTATGATTTGTGTATGTCTTTCTAGGCTTTTTAATGCAAATCTTTCACTTCTTCTCTTTAATGAAAACTAAGCATGGCTGTAGTTCCTACTAGCTCAGAACTCAATCTGGTTATTTTGTTGTACACTAAAAAATTGTCTGCTCAAAGAGCTCTGAATTTAAAATTGTTTTTATGTGCCTTTTAAGACTATGCTTATTCAAAGTCTCTCGGAGTTTTGGTGACTTCTCAGCCTCAGTCTGGTCTTGTTTCCCATGTGTACAGACAGTGTTTTATCATTTCCAGTCATCTAACAGACTGAAAGAAAGCTAAACACAAAACTCTCAAACAGCAAAAATACTCAGGTAACTGCTTCACCACTAAGGTAGGTCTCTTTCTAGTCTTGAAATAGAAGAGGGAAGAATGAAGTCAGGCCCTACCCAGTTCACGTGCAGCATACAGCAGGTGATTGCTCCCTTTTTCATCCTCCCAAGAATGTTCTCTTTAATAAAAATGAACATCCACAGTGTGTTTGGTGAAAGATACGATGGAGGGTGTAGATGGCTGTGCTTTTGTTCCAGCCAGATGCTGATGGAGGGTGGTGCTGTACACAGCAATTTCCTGTTGGAGCTCTGCAGTGCTCATTGCAGCACTGGATGTCTGCAGGAGCCCTCAGTGTAAGGTAAGTTAGAAATGTGAAAGGACAAACCCCAAACTTCAGGCTGAAACTTCTAAAATGTGGATAGCCCTTAGTCTAATAAAATCTAGCAGGCAGGGTGTTGGGTGTTTCATTAGTTTGTTTTTTAAAGACTGAAATGAGTTCAGGTGACAAGAAACTCTGCCAGTCTGTCAGAGAGCAACTGGGTGTAAGAGGATCCTGAAAACTGCAGAATGGCTGCTTGCTTTTGCTCCAGGATACTCAACAGACTTAAAATACTAAACAGGGCCCTGTTAGTTTGATGTCCGGAAATTTTCCACAATTTAGTTGATGTGGAGAAAATGTTTAGGTTCTAAGATCTGTACAGCTGGAATAGGTCTGGTCTGGATTGGAGGAGTCCAAATGAGGAGACTCATTATCTGTTCCTTTAAAACAAGGCAGCAAACAGGTCTGAACAGTGCCCGCCCCTTTCAGAGAGTAAATCCCAGGGGAGGAAATACAAGGGATATTTTTACAAGCACTGGTAATAATTAGAAGGGTGTTTGAAGAAGAGTTTTACCACAGTAAAAACTTATATAATTTGTCTCTGAGAATCTGTTTCTTGACAGTCTTGGAGCTTTACCTTGTCTTTTTACCTAGTTCAGTATTTCCCTTCTGAAAATTAAATCTTCTTTTACCTTGTTGAGTTTTCTAAGATCACCGTAATGTCTGTGAAAACTGCAGTATCAGAAGGTTGAGTTTGGCTGTGTTTGCTTAAGCAGGCTCAGCTTGGTTTTCTCTGAATGTTTGGCTTAAAGGCAGTGAGGTCTCACAGTAGCAGTGACTGAATGTGAACGGTCCTGCAATTTAAATCATCCCATTTACATTAAAAGGCAGAGGTTTTAAGAGCTGTTTACCAATGCTTTCCTTTTATATTATGTGTGTGTTCTCTACCTTCTCTGCTCTGATGGACTTCGTGAAGTCAAACACTGACTCCTTGATGTTTCTGTGCTCTCTTTGTGAATTCCACCGCTGAGCCTTTGGGCTGTGCTGGCCCAGCTCATCAGCATGAGGCAGTGTCAGGTGTCCTGGCTACTTCACCTTTTGGATAGTATTTTTGACAAGTCATATTTTCAAAGTAGGTAGCTGTGTCTAAAATGTGTTTCAGAGGTCTAATGCAATTGCTGAGTAAAAAGAGATGTCATTCTGCTCTTCAAGCATTCTGGTAAAATAAATGAGAGGTAGGTTCAGAGCACAGCTCGTGGCACTGTAAGAAGAAACACTTTATTATTAAGGCAAGTAACAAAAAGGAGCTGTATTAGACATCTCAGTCCAGTGAGAGAGTTATTTACCATGTTAAAATTAGCGCTGTGCTTGCGACTTAGGTATTTACACTGTTAAAATTATACACTGTTAAAATTAGTACTGGACTTGCAACTTACCAAAGCTAAGTGAAAATAGCAGGCCAAGTGCTTCAAAAGAGGGCAAAATGCTGGCATTTTTGGTTGACCCAGTTTGGAGTTAAGAAAGAAATGAGCTGTGAAGAGGTTGCCTTTCTACTTCTGGAGTGAAAACTGTCCATAAGAAAAAGCTGTATTAATAAAAGGGAGTCTGAGGGACAGGTGTCTCTACAGTTAGACTTGTACAGAATGGTGCAGTCTGCAAAGTGTGTTTTATTTTATACTAATACTGTGCTTGCACCCTGGTGTGTTTTTACAGAGTGTGTCATTTGCTGGGAGTATATGAGAGTAGGAGCCTTTAAAAAAATATTTTTATTTTCATTCTGTCAGTTGGAAACAACTAGGTGTTCAAAACAAAGCTTGTAAATATCTCCAAATACTTGCAAGTTGATGCAAATAATGGGATTTGTAGCCTGAGTTGGTTTATTTGGCTTTTTTTTTCTCCTCTTGATTAGTGGACATTTGTGCAGTTGTGCATCATGATGATGAATTTTTGTTACATGTAGTGAATGACTCTGGAAGATTAGTTAATCAAGTTGCTGTTTCTTAATAGTTTCATTTAGAATTATTTCTTGAATTTTTTTTCTTTATCTATAAAAACATACCTAGAATTCACTTTTGCTTTCCACGTTTGTGTGTTGCTGATGTGAGATTGAGACTCTACAGTTAGTGCATTGGTATGCCTTGAGTTGTGTAGGAGAGGGCAGTCTGCAGGCTTGCCTTGCTTGCTAAAACATAATTTATACTTGGTTCATAGCATAGCCAAATAGTACCATGGTGCCTGTTGTGTTTATGCAGCTGAATGCCTTGTGGCTGGTGGGTTGTAGTAAGAGTTAAGGACACTAGGTGGTAGAATCACAGAATTTCCACCATGACATTGATAAAATCAGATTATTAACTCCAAGGGGAGCACCTGTTTTCAAGGCTTTGTAAAGATCAGGCTTTTGACGCTGTTTGGCACTGGGCTCTAGGAAGGGAGGGTGCTGCCCTAGCAGAGCTAGGGCATTCTAGGGCAGACCTAGGGGATTCTCTCTCAGGCTGGGTTTAGCAATTCCCAGCAATGCACCACTGAAATGCACTGGCAGCTTTGTGGCGCCTTCCTTGCTCCTCTGCCTCCTGAGCTTTCTGGAGAAGTTGGTGAGTGCAGGAGTGTTGGTTTGTGTCAGTTGTTGACTTTGCACAGGGAACTTCAGCAGAGGCAATTGCAGTCATTTTTCAGAGCTCTCTGGGGAGTCATCCCTGTGTACAGTAATGCTATCTGATATTTCACTGAAACACTACCTAAGGTTTATGAGACGCTCCTTGAGTCTTTTGACAATTAGAAGAAATTCTAGGAGTCACAAAATTATGTGAAACTCTCCTTCCTATTTTAGTGCAACTGCCTTGAGAATACAATGCAGCAACTGTGCACTAAGGCATCGTATCATGATACAACAGTTGAAACCCAGAGTGAAAAACAATTTGTCTAATTCAGACCCGAAGGAAGATTTAGGACAGGTAATATTTCATAACTAAAAGTGATGAAATGAGGATTGTATTTATGTTGAAACCAAGGTTTTGAACATACTTAAATATTTCCATAACCCAGCAATACAGTTCAGTTTGTTCTACTCCTTGTGGATGAAACACTTGGTTTTAAATTAAATGCAAGTTTGACTGCAGTTGTCAGTGTGAACTGACACATGAAATGTGATGAGCATCAGTCCCATGGTGGTGTGACTGCAGGTACTGAGGTCTGAGCTCAGCTCTGCTGGCCATAGAGAGCTTCCCAGCTCTGCAGGCTGCGGTGTGGGCCCTGGCTGAAAATTGCTTGGAATGACTTCTCTGTAGGAGGTCAAAAAGGCATAAATGTTCTGAGAAGTTGGGTTTATATACAAATTAATTTTTAATTCTTTTCCCATGTTAATTTATCTAAATATTCCTGCATGAACACCTCAAATTCAAGTGCTTCAAGTACACGTTGTTACTGTAGATCACAAATGATGGAATGTAATTATTTTGTGGAAAGATAACTTTTCTGATGCTGTGGGGAGAAATACACATAGCATTAAATTTAAGGATATAAGTAAGTGTAAACAGGATTAGGGTCCCAGGAAATTGTTTCCTTCCTAAAGAAAATCTTGTGAAGTAACACTTCCTAAAAGTTTGGTGCATAAGATTTAGGTTTGACAGTGAAGTGTTGTTTTTAGGGTGCAGTTTCATTTTATGGCTGGCTTTGAATGTGAACTGTTGTCAGCAAGAGCAATCCCATCCTTTTCTATCTAAATGCAGCTTTGGGGGGTTTTTTAGTTTGGAGGGGCTAAAAGAATTCTGAGTCTGTCTGTTGTGTGCTGAAGCATCTGCTGCTAAGTCAGGTGAGAAAGAAAGGACATGTTCTTTTCCCCTTAATTGCCCACAAATTAGATATATATTTTATATATATATATATATATATATCTTTCCTGTCATGCTGATGCTCTTTGTCATACTTCTTCATAGCAATTCACCAAATCAAAATGTGTTATGTTAAAAACTGCTTAAAAATGTTAGGCTTCTATTTTTCTATCTTGGTCAGTAAGTATGGCTAGAAATCTTTGGGTTTAAGACTTGTGTTGCTAGTGCTTAATTTAAATCTGTTTAATGGGGAGATGAGAAACTGCTACATGTTGGGGAAGTTTTAGGCTTTTGTATTCTCTCATTTCCATTACAACTAGAAGAAAGTAGCAGTCTTAATTTTTTAAATCTTTGTGCCATGGAATGTCTGGTAAGATTAAATCTTTAATTATATTTAATAGTTCATTGTCGGTGTGTTTTCTTAGGAGTCCATTTTCTTACAAATCCAGTATTTACATGCGAGACTTTGTTTTATTTTGGGAACTTGAAAAGGCAGATTCCTGAGGAACATTGTGATCTTTGAGTAGCTGCAGATTCTGCTTGGAAAATTTTACAAACATAATCTTTTTTTGGTTGGTTGTTTTTTGAACTTATTTTTGGTTACTTGAGGAGGGCTGTGTGTTGTTGTTTATTTTTATTATTACAATTTTTGAATGTTAAAACAACTCAGTACCATGCTGCTTTTGTGTCAGCAGACATGTAATAGCAGAGCAGCAGGTGGTTCCTCTAGTGCAGTTTGGAGCTCTGCTAAGGGCACTTTTTGACCTTTTAGTTTATTTTGCCAACTTATCTCAAACTGTAAGATGCTTAAGCTGCTGTCCTAACCAGAAGTTCTGTTTCTGAAAACTTGAATTTAGTCTTGTTTTAGATAAATGTGTCATTTAGCTTGAATTGTGGTTTATGGCTGTTAGTCTGGGGTAGGCAGAGAACATGCATTTGTCATTGTTAGTGGAAATCTTAATTACTTGTGTCTATAGATTCCTCAGAGTCAGCGCTTGTTTAAAGATGATAAATAAAGATGGCTTTTTCCTTCAAAGAAAAAGTTAGTGTTTGTAATTACATTTTGGGACATCACTTTATGCTTTTATAGAAAATTAGATAATGCCGGAATTTAGGTTAACATTTTTAGAAAAAGTCTGGAGTTTGTTATTGTTACAGATAATAAAATGGGATCTACTCATTAGATTAGATAAACTCAAGGAAAAGAGTTTCTGATTTTCTTAATAGGACAGGTGTCCTCAAATTCCCTGATTTGTTTATGAGGAGTTTGTCTCTTCAGCTGTATACAGTTAGGTGAAATAAATACATTTGTGTTTGTTAGGCGGTAAAATCTTGGAATAGAACAAAAGCAGCTGGTTTTAAACTCAATTTTGTTTTGAAATATGAATTGCATCTCAGATTATCAAATAGTGTTGAAATTGCAGTCTGAATTGCAAGAATAGCATGCAGGGTTATGTTTCTTAGACTTGCCAGTATTTATGTCTTTGAATTTATTATGTACAAAAATAGTAGTTTAACAAAAACAGAGAGACATGCTGGAACAACAGGAGGCATCTGACTAAGGCAGTGTTTACAGTAAAGGAATGGGATTTAGCTATGGAGCAGTGAGCTGTACAATGGAAAGATTAGTGGCTGTTGGGTAAGAACTATTAGACTGGAGTCCTGAATAGAAGCTGAATTGTTGCTGTCATGTTACTAGTGATGTAGAATGTTTTCATTGATACTCTATTAAGGCATTAGTGAGAATTGCACTGTCATAAAATGATCTGTGAAAAGGCCCTTATGTATCAGGATTAATAACAGGATAGTTTGTATCTTGTGAAAGGAGACATCCTCATTCATCCATTTTGAGAATTATTTTTGCACCACTGACCACCTCTTCACATTATAGTAAATAGATTAGCTCAGTGATTTGTGTTTTTCTGTTTAAACTCCTGGATTTTCAGTTACTGTGCATGCATTGATGTGCAAAGGAAGACCCAGAAAGTTTCTTTGCAAACTGAAATTTGAAAGAATTCAAGGAAAGTAAGCAACCCATATTTAGGTCCAAAACATGGTGCAGGAGTCTTGAAGCTCAGTGTACATTCCTGTGTAATGCAGACTTCAGATGTGTGTTAGGCTGGTGTGTGGTTTATATATAAATACCTGCACTCCGTGTGTGCACGAGGGCAGCCCCAGGGCAGGGAGGGAGGCACTGAAACTGCCACAGAGCCTTAGAAACAGCTGGATTGTCCAAGTAGTTTTCATTTCTGATACATGTTTCACTGAAACACTGCTTAGGGCTCTTGAGAAATGCTAATAAGCCTCTTACACCTGGGTCAGATTCTGTGGGGAAATGATTCCCTGCTTGCATTGTCCCTCTGCTCCCAGTCCCTTGGTGAACGCGCGGTGTTGGCCCCTGCAGGTAATGTGCAGGTTCTTGAGCTCAGTCATGCAAACAGCTCCTGTGCAGGCTGGGTTTGAGACTTTGACGTTGGCACGCTTCCCATTACACTTCACTTTTGTATAGAAAGAGAAAGCAGAAATTTGAAGGCAATTCTGCTAAGGAAGCCATTGTACAGGTAAGAAATCTAATCATGCTGTAAGTGAAGGAAGGGAAGAGCCCACTTCTGAACCCATAACTATTGCTTTAATTGTGTGGTCCCTCCTAGGTGACGCTTGAGTATACTGCGTTCAAAAGTGTCAGGCTGCTGGGGTTTATAGCCCTTCCTGAAGAGTATATCATGCCTGTAGGTGTCTGAAAATGCCTGATAATTGGACCTTGGATGAATTCTTTGCCGCTTCTGGTTATTGAGCGTGACACCTTTGCAATATCTCATTCAACGAAGAAAAGAACAGAGCTCTGTGTGTGTGTAGTGTTTCAAGACAAAAGCCACAGATCGTTACACTGAAATTGTTGGAGGTTTTTCTGCCGAGCAAGGCCCGTAGGTGGTGTGTTCTGAGCTGGCTGTTGAACAGACAGGAGATGCCAGTTTTGCGAGTTATAAGCAGGTGGAAGATGTCCCTGCCTGTGAGGGGGAGTTGGACTGGATGATCCTTAAGGGTCGCTTCTAGCCCAAACCCTTCTATGACTGAGTAAGGGAGACAAAAATCAACATGAAAAGTGTCACATCAGAATCTGTGCTGCAAGGGCTGCACTGGAGGTCTCTGTGCTGGGGCACAGTGGTAAACACACATAAAAAGAACAGGAGTTACTGCACTGTCAGAATTGCCCTGTTCAGCTCCATGTTCTCTATTACGCTACATTGCACAGGATTCCTCCTGCAGGAATAAATCCTTCCCTGTGAGGGTGGGGAGGACCTGGCACAGGTTCCCAGAGAAGCTGTGGCTGCCCCATCCCTTGAAAGTGTTCAAGACCAGGTTGGACGGGGCCTGGAGCAACCTGGGATAGGGGAAGTTGTCCCTGCAAGACGTTAAAGCAAGATCAGCTTTAAGGTCTTTTACAGCCCAAACCATTCTGATTCTGTGAAATACTAGTTTTCTGCACAAATCTGGTGAAAAAGTGCAAAGTCTTAAATGAGCCTAAAGTGTTTGCTATTTGAATTAGTTTAAAATGCACTTAAGCTGATGAGTTGCATCTCTGTCAGTGCTCTAGATTTAATTTTATCTTTAATGAACAGTTAGAACATATTTAGGCTTAATAATTAAATTTCATGCCATATTATCTTTAATTTGACAAGATTTTTGTGAAAGATGGTTTGAGCACAATTTTGTGAACTTTCTGACCATTTCTTTGCATATTTTATTTTTCTCTGTCATGATTTTTTTAAAAATTCCTCTGTCTAGGAAAGACTCTTACAAATCCTAAATTAGATTTTCTTCTCTTAGATTGCAAAGAACACATCACAGAAGATGCCAAACCAGAATCCATCAGTGACACAGCTGACCTGGCTCTGCCACCTGAAATGCCGATTTTAATTGATTTGCATGCTCTGAAAGATATCCTGGGGCCACCCATGTATGACATGGAGGTAACATCCTCATTTGTTTCTGCTTGACTGCTGTTTCTGGCTGCTGTGATTATTGCTATTAACTGAGTCTGTATAACGTTAACAACTTTAAAATGTGTTAATACAGCACTGTGTTCCTTTGTGTTCCACAAAGTGTTTCCACCTAAAGAAGTCTTCATTTTCTTTTCATTCAGGGTACAATAAATAACATAATGCCCTGACTTCTCTGTTAGCAAGGTTCCTGCAGCAGTGCTTAAGAATGTGGTGGTGTTTTTTCAGTTTGAAACAACTTTGCTTTTGTTTGGGGGATGTTTGGTGGTCTTGGGAAAGAAGCCAAAAGTAGAACCCAGGAATTCTGTCTCTGCAGCAGCTGTGCTAAGGACTGTCCCACATACCTCCTTAAAGCCAGGCAGCATTTTTGGGTATTAAAACCACTTCAGTTTGCACTAGAAGTTCTCAGACATTCTTTAGGTTAATGTGACTCTTAGCTATTAAAATGTTTTATGATCAGTCAGGCACCTCCAGCTCTGTTCCTCAGTAGGCATATTTCAGATTTTTTTGTTACCCCCATCTGTATTTTGCTCCATTCTATGCAAATGCCATCAGTTAGAGTAGTTTGTAGTTTGGGATTCTCATTTCACCAGTGACATTGCAGTTGTGCTCTGTTTCTGAGAACTTTCCTCTTATAATTCTTTTCTCCTAAATCAGAGGACCAGACTTCCAGTGGGATTTGGAGAACAAAAAGGGGACAAGATGTATGGGGGAAGCAGGAGAAAATGGATGATTGATAAGGAATGAGTCAGTTTCTAGACCTGAACTGAGGCTTTTGGATATGAAGATTTTATCATGGAAGAGATTCTTAAGGAAGAGGCAGAAATGAGGAAACAAACTGAAAGGAGACAGTGCCATTGATTGTGACAGAGGATGGTGATGGGAACAGTGGGAGGGGGAGTGGGAGGCAAGGAAAATAAGTGACCAACAGGCCAGTGCTTGGTGACTCTGGGCTGGGTGTATTCTCATGGGTTCTTTGGTGATTTTTTTCTTTTTACTTTCAGAAATTAGAAGAGTTTGCTCTTTAGGCAAATGACTTAATTGCCAGCAGCTTACATTTGTTCTTTGCAACTCTCAGAAACCACTGTACACAACAGTGAGATCACACAAATTTAAAAATTCAATGCTAATAGGGAACTTTTCTTAGGTGTTCTGCCTGGTTTCGATTTTGTTCTGGAGTTGATTATTCATTTAAATTTGGTAGTGTGGCTGTTTTGGAAAATAATTTCTGCTATTTTGTCTTTTTTCTACAGATTAAGTAGTGCAAGTAAAAGTTTTAAAGTGTGGTTCTTAATTTCAAGTATACAAATACAGGAATGCTGGGTGGGGATTTGCATTTTTGAGTTTTTTGTTTATTTGTTGTGGGGTCCACAATAGATGCCATAAATTTGCAGATAAGCATTTCATGGATCTGCTGGCCTGTGTAAACAGCATTAAGACTGATTGAAGCTTGTGACTTCTGTATCAAAAGGTTTTCTTAGCATTTCTGTATTTAGAAGGCAAATTTAGTGCTTAAATAGAAGTAGAGACGAATCCACACAGATCAGTTCCCCAAGCAGCCCAGGATTTCTTTTCATGTACTATTTGCTGTATTTATTAATGAGTGAATATTTTTCAGTACACACTTTGGTTTTTTCCATGTAAATTGCTCAGATAACAACATAACTCCTGTTTTAAGGAATTTTCCCAACTAACCTGTTATTCCTTAGAATTTTCTCAAGCCCCCCCCAAGACTCTTTGAAGCAGCACAGTTCCCGTGTCTGGCAGGCGTTGGAGCCTGGCTGCTGTGGGTTGCTGCTCTGTGGTCACAGGCTGTGTCTCCTCTCTGCATCTGGCCTGAGAGCTTCACCCCGGGCCTGTGGTTTGCCATTTATCAGTAGCTGAAACAAAGACACAGAGGAGGCAGCCACTGTGTCAGTACCTGCATGAGACTGAGCAAATGGAACTGAAAACATGACATGACTTAATTGATCTGTTGTCCTTCAGGGAATTCCTTATGCAGGGATTCATCTTTCACCTTTCCAGTGCGTTGCTTGGCTATTGTCTGCACAGGTCTCCCAGCAGGAAGACATGACAGAATAATCAGTTCCTACTTGCTGGATTAATTCATTTATCACAAATAAATAATCTTACGTGTCTCCCTACAGAACAAATGTTGGAATAAATCACATAGTGAGGCTCTGAAAGAATAATCTCGACAATTTAAAGTGTAAAAGATTTAATGAAATGTTTCAGCACAGCACGCTTTTGGGGAAAAGGGTTCCTATCATATCCAATGGGTTTATAAAGAACTGTTTGTATTTTTGGCTTGGATTTTAGTTTGGGTTTTGGGGGGTTTTTTAGCTGTTTTTCCTTTTAACCCTTAATTCTGCTCAAGTAACAAAACATTATTGGCACCACAGGAAGGCCCATCAGGATTAGTTTATATCCTTGTAACTTGAGTGAAGTTGAAGGGACAGAAGCTGTAGGTCAGTGAAATTGCCTATTCTAGGGAATGAAAGTGCAGATGCCATAAAAGAACAGCTCTGTTTCATGGGACGTGCACAGTTCTAATTAGGGAAAAAATTAGGGTGTCTTTCGGAAGCAAAATCTGTCCAAAGCACAGGTTTAGATTGGCATTTTTTATCTAAGAACTATCAGTCTTGTGGTGATATTTCTGGGAAATCCTCCTCCTTCAGAGGGAAGCCATTGTTAATGTGCTTTGACAACAGTGATTTGCCAGGGAATGAATCAGAAGAGTAGAAAAAAGGGTTTGTACAGTCAGGCTGGGAGAACTTGTGGAAGGAAAACAAACATGCTAAAGGCCAGCAAGTGACTGAACTGGTTCTCATCTTCCCATTGTGAATCAGGGATTTAACAGCTTTTTGTCCATTACACTGGCTTAGTGTAGCTCCAAAATTGCAGATGATAACCTGAAATATTTTTGAATACATGACTGTGCTGAATGTTAAGACTTTAATTTTGCGGTGTCCAGACAGCTAAAATGCATCTGACAGTATGTTCATGTACTCAGGGTACAGCTACATCACAGCTGGGTTGGTCTCATCTACAAAAATTTTCAAACCCCAAGACTCCATGTAGGAGGTCAGTGACACCTTCATCATCTGATAGACATGACAAGTCATCACCTGATTCAAATGGTCATTTTCAATTGAAGCTGTTTAGAAAGTGCAAGAAAGGATTTATTCTAGTTTAAATTCATCTGACTTTTGGTGAGAAGAAATTATTCAGAGGTGCCAGGAGTGATTCAGTCTTGCGGAGCTCCCTGTAACTCTTTGTGGGTGTCTAAAATGTAGTGCAATGTGCTTTCCTCTGAGTGTTGGGGGTTGTGTGGTTCTGGGTGCGTTTAGGGATTTTCAAGGGGCTTTTCTGCAGGCAGATCTTAAAGCTGCCAGGGCATTTGCCATGTTTGACTGTCACCAGGCCTCAGTACAGGCTTGGCTGAGGAGGTAGCAGCAGGGGTGGTCCAGTCTCTCTCCAGGACAGCAGGAGAGGTTGCTTGGCTTTGGAGGTACCAGTTAAGGCAAGGAACAATGGTCCGAAGGTGATCAACACCTACTGCGCTTCCAGTTTCCCTTGTCAGATCTCAACTGACTTGTGAAAGGAGGAGGAGGTACCTGCCTAGTCTGAGGATAGAGGAGGGAGCTTGTGCTAAGCGATGTGTCTTTAGAACTATCTGGGTTTTGATGTGTTGTCCCATTTGCTGTTTTCTGCCCGTGAGCTCTCAAACAGTCTCTAAACTGTTTTCAATTGATCCAGAGTTCAGTCCACAAAAACTGAAACAAAACCCCCAAACCAACAAACCTTGTTGATGGCTGCTTTGGGCTGGGAGAGGGTGTGGACAGTTAATTTTGTTCATTATACCTGAAGTGTTTGAAACCATGGTGGTTTGCCAAAACACCTTTGTCTCCAGTGCAAAGGGGAATGTTCCAGTGTTGTTGGATTCCAGTGTGACCAGGATGAACTGACTTTGTTAACCTGAGTTACTAAGCACTTACTAAAATAATCAGAGTAAATCACTGTAACTAATAACACACAGGGAATGAATACAGAAACTGATGTTAGCAAAAATGAAAACGCTTGGTGAGGTATTTTGATACCTTAAAAGTGAAACACACTATTCTGTGCAATTTTTTTAAATGCTAGAGAAAGAAAGAGCCTTCTAAGCTAAATCATGCTAATGAAAGCAAATGACAGGAAGTTGATGCCAGTGCACAGGTCAGGGAGAGCCCCAGGAGAACCAGGAGAAGGGGCTGTGTGGCTGCCTTGGCTTTAGCTGCCAGTAGAGCTGCTGACTTGCTTGGCTGCTTGTAATTCCTCATGGGACTCTGTCAGGTGTCCCCTCTGCATGGCCTGGGAACACATTCGTGTTTCTGCTATTCTGAAGTGTTTGTAAATGTCTGCAGGGAACAGCATCGGGGCCTTGTGTGGCCACAGCTCAGGCAGTGCCACCACCTTTAAAAAGGCGTTTAGGGAACGCTGGGAGCAGAACTGGCTTTGTCACAGGAGCTACAGTCAGGGCAAACACACTCCAGCAGATGGGTTAAGTCACATAAACATTCAGTCAGGATTGGCTGAATACTTGGTTCTTTGAAGAAAAAGATTCTTAAAGTGCTTTTGGGGATGGGGAAGGTTTCAAGAACGACACGCCCAGATGTCTGCCATGGCTTTAAGCTAAGCTGCCACATACAGCTCCTGTTGTGTAATTAGTGTTTACACATACCCAGAACTACTGCTGCATTAAATAATAAATTAAAAAATAAGAGATCAGACACTTGGCTTAAATTTTGTGTTTTAATGGGTGCAGTTGTTTCAAAGCCAACTACTGAATTGTTTTTGCGATGTCTTTTTTATGGCTGTTTCCTAAACTGCTTTGTGTGTTTCCCTTCAGGTGTCCGAGCGCCTCAGCCAGCCTGGAGTGGCCATAGGGCTGGCCTGGACCCCCCTGGGAGGGGAGATCATGTTTGTGGAAGCGAGCCGGATGGACGGGGAGGGCCAGCTCACCCTGACGGGGCAGCTGGGGGACGTCATGAAGGAGTCGGCTCACCTGGCCATCAGCTGGCTGCGCAGCAACGCCAAGAGATTCCAGCTCACCAACGGTGGGGCAGCAGGGCCGCTGCAGGGCAGTTAGAGCCCCCAGCTCTGTGTTAGCAGTTCAGCACATTGTAATGCTGTGGTGGAAATGTTTTAAGTATTGCATTAACAGAGAAAGGGTTTCAGCCATCAGTGCTACAGTGAAGATGAGATCAGCTCCAGAGTGCCTTTGTGTGGTTGTTTCCCGGTTGCTGCCAAGCCAAGGTGGTTGTGGCCTAGCAGAACACGAGTTGTGTCTCCCTGCCATAGCCTGGAAGGTTGTGGACAGCCTCAGTGCCAAGGTGCTTCTCCTTGGCTGTGGCAGACACTGCCTCTGACTCATTTTTACACTCAAGCTTTCCAGCAGTATGGAAGACAGATATGGAAGTCAGTGGTTTTTCCTAACAGGTTCTGTTAAAAGGTTTTAGTAGTCTTAAGTTTTAGTATTTTGAGAATGTTGGGTTTGTATGGCAGCTGTGGAACTGCACTGCAATAGGACTCTGTGCAAGAACATTTTAACTCTTTTTTTGTTTGAACCTCCCAGGACTTGTGAAAATGTGCTTTCTAGATTGATCATCTGCTGATCAGGGAAATAACTGACCAGTATCTTTTCACTATTTGTGGAAGTTTAGATAAGTTAAAAACCACAATGGAATTAATGTATGAAATGCTGCAGGCATTACCTATGTCCATGTTTACCTCTCTGGTTTACACTCCATGTACTCCATTACGGGTGAAAGGACATAAATGAGAGTTTCACTTTATTATAATTGTGGGTTTCTGTGGAGTGTTCTCTGAGCACTGACACGGTTTGGGACATAAAAATTCTATGTAGAAATTCTTTGGTTTCTACATTAATCCCTACTCTGAATTTCCCAACACATGCAAATGCCAAGCTTATTGGTTATCGTGTTACAGGTTTTTTTCTAGGAATATGGATGTAGGAAAGCTCATTGGGTTTTCTCTTTGTTGTTTTTTCCTAGGGTCTCTGCAATATTGTGTTGTTTTTTTTCAGCCTACTGTTAATAAATAGTGCCAAGGCTTTTAGTTCTTGGTGGGCTTTTAGAATAAAGACCGGGAACAAAATGGGTTTAGATTTTTAACATTCAAACCATTCTTTTTTTCCTTAAGCTTCTGGAAGTTTTGATCTCCTTGACAACACTGACATCCATCTGCACTTCCCAGCTGGAGCTGTCACAAAAGATGGACCATCTGCTGGTGTTACCATAGTAACCTGTCTTGCTTCACTCTTCAGTGGGCGGCTGGTGTGCTCAGATGTAGCCATGACAGGAGAAATTACACTAAGAGGCCTTGTTCTTCCAGTAAGCATCATTTGAGAAAACAGCTAAGTTGTATTAATTCTCCCTATTTTGGACATAAAACCTGTTAATAGCCACTTAGAAAACCAGAGTCTTGCTGGATCATTCCTTAGCAGCAACGCAGTGTCTGCTGCTGCAGTTGGAAGCGGCCATTGGAGTCCAGGCTGCTGCAGGACTGCCCCATTCCTCTGCTTTGCCTTTCAAGCTAAAGCCAGCCTTGATGTGGCTTTTTGGGAAAATACATGAAAATGTGTAGTTGGAAAGGAAACCTCAAAGCCTTAAAATGCAAGCTGGCTCCAAAGTCTGTAGTGTGATTTCTAAATGTGCTTCCTCAGACCGTTGGTATGGAACTACCTCTGGTGTCTTTGAAAAGTTGTGTCTTAAAGCTCTCACAGTAACTGCACACAGGTTACTCCTGAAGCCATGGATCTGCTTTTAGGTTTCTCTTAAATGTTCCTTGTATAATAGCTCAGCCAAATGGGGTTTCCATAAAGCTTTGTCAAAGCATGAGGGTAAAGAAGGTTTTCAAACAGAGTTAAATTAAAAGTGTCAGTGGAGCCTGGCACAGGTGCTGAAGCCGATATGGGAGTTATCAGCTCATACCCAGTGATGGACTGAAGGAGGATGAAGATGGAAATCAGGGACAGGATTTTGTTTCCTGCAGAGGAGACAGAACCAGAGGTGCCATGGTAAGGAGGGGCCTGAGAGGCTCTGGGGGCAGTGAGCCTGACACCACAGGGCATTGTCCAGTGTTCTGGAGCACCCTGCAGTAACTCAGGTGGAAGCCAGCTTAGCCCTGCAGCCAGACTGTCCTTACTGCCCCAGGCAGTGACCACACTGTGCCTGCAAGTGCAGAGATCAGGTACCTGTAAATATTAAGCCACATTCTCCTCCTTCCCCAAGGTAGTCTGGAATAGTGCTGTTATCAGTCACTGAATTCCCAGGAGTGTGCCAGGTGCTGCCCCTGCTGCTGATTGTGCAGCACAGCCCAGACCCATGGGGTCACCTGAGGATCACAGTTCACTCCTGCCGTGTGCCACACCAGGCTGATGAGGTGCTGTAATACGGGGCCTTCCTCTCCTCTAAAGCAGTGTACAATTACAAGTTTCTGCTCTGAGATGGTCCTTTAGGAATTGAAAGGAGTTTGGGGGAAGAAGCTACAGCTGTAAGAAAAACTTATTTAACCCCCCTGTAACCTGTTTACATCTCATTAGCAACTCAGCCAGGAGGCTCAGTGGAGCAGTACCTGGTGTAGCACAGAGCGTCTCTCCACTCATGGAGCACAGGTTTGCTTTGCTGTACATTTTCTGCTGTACAGTGTTTTTCATGGGACTTTGCTTCCTTAGGACTCTTTTCCCCCTAAATCTAACACTGCCTTTATCTGAAGCATCTTCTGTTCTAATGCAGGTGCTGGATTTCAGCACATCATATAAAAAAAATGGAGTGAAGGCCACTTCTGTTAAAAATACTCCAGAAAAGCAGTAACTTTTCCACTATTGATTTTCTTGTACCTGCACTCCTAGATTTATTTTTCTCTTGTTATTAGCTGTTACAGAAAGAATACTATAGCATATTAACATATTTCCCTCATTAAGCACATAAAGAGCTACAACTGACTGCATTTTTAATTGCTTTCCTAAATGACTGAGGGAGGCAGAACCTTTCGTTAAAATTTAACTCCTGGTGTGATGTTACAATAATTACTTTATTAGATTAGTTCATTGTTTTTATATATGTATGCATTCTCCTCCTTAGGTTGGGGGAATTAAAGACAAAGTGCTGGCAGCACACCGAGCTGGACTGAAGAGAATTATCATTCCTCAAAGAAATGAGAAAGATCTCGAAGAGATTGCAGCGCACGTGCGGCAGGACCTGACCTTCGTGCTGGCCGGGTGCCTGGACGAGGTGCTGAACGCAGCCTTCGATGGTGGCTTTGCAGTTAAGGCCAGGCTTGAGCATCTGAATAGCAAACTTTAGGCAGACAGGCCGAGGTTCCTTCTCTCTCAAATTGCATAGTTCTTGATCTCTTTCAGCTACATTTAGGTATCAGGTACCACTATGAGCTAAATGGGGGTGTCAATGCCATCAAAAGGAAGGTGCTGCTGCAGCAGTTACCAACCTGAAACCGACATAAAAACGCATTTTATGGGCATTTGCTGCTTTTTATCAGTAAAGAATCTTGAATCTCATTTCCTGATCTAGTCAAGCATGAGAAAGAATTCCTTAGCCTGTCTGGCACCTATGTATGTACACAGCAGCAGCTGCTCACAATCTTAAAGAGGGAATAACGTGCAGCAGGAGAGGCTCATAGGTGGGGTTGTTACAAAAAGCCAACTGATTTAGTGCAAGTTTACTTATTTACAAAGTATCTGTAATAATAGTGAATAATAAGGTGCTAAGGAACAGCAGTATCGGGGAAAATAGTTTTTGAAATCTAAAAACTACACTTAAGGGATCTGAAGAGAAGCACTGTGGTCTAAATGAAGTTATTAAGTTCTTTCAGCACTTGGTTCTAGTTTGTAGCAAAACCACTGCAGGCACCATTTTTCAAACCCAGGAAGCAATGCCAGAACTGAAATGTAGGAATTGTTGTGTATGGAGGGAGAGAACGCATCAGTTCACACCTGCATAGCTGTTCCTGGTGGGGGAGGGAGCATGCTTGAAGCCTTAATGAAAAAACCCAGGAATATTTTGGAGGGACAGAATGCATGTCCTTCATTCTTCCCCACCACAAACTGACTTGATTCCTATGCTTGGATGCCTATGCTTGGAGGTTCACCTATGGAAATTAAATCCATATAAACAATGCCAAGAAAATTCTGAATTATTATTCACTCTGAATAATGTAAGGTGCAAGAAGTCTGGCAGCCTCTCTGTCCTTCGATAGCGTTGTTTCTTATCTCCCCTTGACCCCTGGTGAGAACTGTGCTTCAGGGTGTGATCCGGGCCTTGGCGTTGTTTATTCCAGGGTCAGCCCCACAAGCAAATCCTGGATGTTGTTACATCCTTCTCTTGTTCGCTTGTTCCAAAGTGCTTATGAAACACAAACTCTACCAGTGACAACAGCCTGTTCTAGAAGCTGTCTATAAATCAAAAGTATGAGTTTGCTTTGCTTTCATTTCCATAGATAACAAAGCTGATTTACCTGGAACGTAACAGCACTGATAGTAATCAAGTCAGTGGGAATTTCAACACCTGTTTTACAAAAGATTTTACAACTTTGACAAAAGACTTGATCTAATAAAATGATAAAAGTAAAACTGGCTTCTGTGTCACTATTGTAAGAACTCTCCTGTTAGTTACTCACAAGCCAGGTTCCAAGACTATGGACAACACCCCCAGTCTCAGAACGTGTTCTGCCTCACGAGAAAATACAGGGAAGAAGTGCAAAGAAACTTCCCCCTGGGTAAAACCCCAGCCTGGTAACTGTGCTGCTGCTTTGCTTTTGCTCAAACCATGAGGGAAAAATCCTTTTCCAAACAGATGGAGAAACAATCCTGCACTGCTTTGCACTGTGAGAGCACTGACATGCTCGGAATTCCAGCACAGTCTGTTTACACATGGACAAAACAAATCTGCATTTTTTTAAAAAGAGCATGAAGACTACTAAAAAAAGTTTCCACCACAGCAAAAGAGAGAGCTGCTCCCCAGAAAAGTTAAAGGATGACTTTCTGTCTGACACATCACTCCCAATTCCCAAGTCTTATCCCCGTGGACTCCACCTGAAGGTGAGGGTTTTAATGCTATTCTGAAGATAATGCCAGGCATTTACTGCCAGCCTTTCCTGGCCCTACTGCCAGAGCCGAGGAGGTTCTGTTACTGTGTTGATTTTTTTTGAACAAAACACAAGCATTACCCATTATAGCAGACACTACAGCCACACTTTGGTGCCTTTTGTTTTGCCTTCACCAAGCAGAATAATCCTGTGCAGCAGCGAGCCAGAGCAGTACAGAACTCCTGAAGGGATGGCAATACACTGGGGATCATCTGCTTAGGAACTGACAGTTACATGGACCCAAGATTCAATTGTGTCCCTCAGAAAAATAGCCCAAGATAGCGGAAGCTTATCAAAGTTTAGCAGTGGTAGCTCCTTTCCATCAACACTCTAAAGTGCTACAGACAGTAACTATCCCACGCGTGCAATTCCTGCACATCACAGCTTGGATCACAGCAGCTTGGAAAAGACTGGATAAAACAACAGGACAGGCAGCCATACAAAACCATTCACCTGCTTTAATTTTAAAGCACTACTGCAAACAAGAACTAGCAGGAACTGTCACAACAGAACCAAAATATTTACATCCACATTTGTCAAACATTTTAAGGCCTTTTTTTTTCAAAGGGCAATGAAAAACCACAGAGGTAGTGCTAGCAGACAAATGCAAGATCTACTGCATTTCATCTTTTAGAGACAAATTTGAATATTCCTTCCCAATACAGCAAAGTAAAGCAGCACTTTCTAAAATAAATAGCTAATGTTAAGACAATTCCAGGCTTTAATACAGCGTTTATTTTAGATAAGGTAGTAAACTGTACAGATTTCTAGTATGGTTTCTTTTTCCACATATAACAGTGTAGTTGACTTAGCAGATCCTCACACTCTTTAGAGGAGATCCACTGAATTAGGCTTCTAATACTTCTGAGGATCTGGGCCTATGGGTCATTTCATCATTCCATCTGATGATGGATATCAGAGGTTTTATACAATTATTTAACAGCAAATGGAGCAATACTAATTTACATTACAGTAAGTCAGCATACAGTAGTTATGCTATAGCTCTTGTCCTTTGTGAAACATGAACCAACCTGTCTGAGCACACCAGGCAGCTTCTACGGCTCACGGCCAAGGCCGTTCCTGAAGGCCCCTTCCAGAGCACAGCCCTGACCTTCAGCCCACTGTAGCTCAATCGAATCCCTGCGGCTCAGCACAAGGGTTCAAGGGTGACAGTGCTCCTGGGGACGCAGCCCAGGCTGAACCCTCCCAAACACAAGCAGCAGCAGTGAGCAGCCCTACACAGCCCCGGCTTCTCAGGGCAGAGTCAGAGGCTGCACACAGGTTCTCCACTATGTTCCCTAAACAAAACCAGAGCTGGAATAGCCCAGCCAGCCAGGCACCAGGGAGCAAGGGAGATGTGGGCTCCTCTCAAAAGGGTAATTAGCCAACTTTCTGTTAAAGACAAACTGGAGATAAGTGTAGACAAGCTTAATTAGGTGAGAATAATTACTGAATTTAGAAAACTGCAAACAGCTGGCTGTATATTCAAAAGGAAAAAAATGCTAGATTGCAGGAGTTTTGGAAGCATTTATCTACTGCCACAAGGTACCAGTACATCTTTTAAATTACATCTGTGCACAGTTCAAACAGCTTAAGTATCAAATTTTAAGAGTGAAACTTTTACTACATGAAGCTATTTCTCAAGTATTTTATTAATCCAACCCAATGGATTTTATGTTCCTTACCTGTAGAACTACTTACCTCATCATGCATCAAAAATAATAAGAACAAGAGTTGTCTTAACAGATCAACTTCTGATAAGAAAGTTAAGACAGTGCACAGTAAATAAACTATTTTAATGTGTTACAAAAGTAGTTAATAGCTCCCCGACACATCTGCTACCACTCGGTTTGACAAAGATTTCCTTCCAACAGCTCAAGATGGAACAGCTTTGCCCCTGCTCTTGTCTGTGCCTGTTTTGTAACACAAATCACGTTTACATTCGTGGTTCAGCTTTGCACATACAGGCAGTCTGCATAAAGCCCAGTATCCTTCCAAAGCCTCTAGGGCTGGTCAGTCACACCTGGAAGAGATTTATCTGCATTGTCATGTGGATCATGTCACCAAAATGATATACAAAAGTCAGTTCCAGACAGTTACTTTAGTAACAACCCAAAGACATGAAGACAAGAAACTAAGCAAGAGCATCAATGTGTCAAACTTTGAGCTAAAGCAAAAAGCAGAAGTTGGCTGTGTTTTTTTCATTTGCCAGGTAATCTTTTAATGACAAATATAAAAAGACTGAAAACATCTCACTCTGACTGCCTTTTTTTTTTAAACAAATGGTCTGCTTTTATAATTACAAATACTGTGTAATACAATACTTTCTTTGTACTGCAAACCAACAAATACAAGGATGCAATCAAATTTCTAAGCATCTCTAAATTTGAAATGTGAATTTTTTTTTTTAATTCGGAAAGTTCTTAATAATTGTTCATTTTTGTTAGAAGATAACTCAAAGTACAACAACATCTAGACCTGTTTTTAAAGGAGCTGTCTTTCCTGACACATCTTTGAACATAAGCACTCCTTTCGAGTTCAGTACATTCACAAATAGCTCAATTAAGAACAGTATCACCAATGAATTGACTACTGGAAAGAGACAAAATTTACCAAACATACAGAAATATAAGTTTTACCATAGCAATTATGCATATCAAAAGATGACACCTGTAATTAATTTTAAAAAGATACAAAAAAGAGAAAAACCTGAATTACAGAAAAGAAAGTCATATTTATTTAATGAAAAACTAGAAGTTAATAAAAATTAGCAAATACACAAAAAATATACACAAACAGCAGCAATACTATGTAGTGACTTACAAAGGGGGGGTGGGGAGGAGGAGGGGAAGCAGCGGCCAGAGACCAGACCGCTCAACATGGCTTGTCAGTCAAAGGGGGAGGAAAAAAACACAAACAAAAACACGAAACAGTATCCTTTTCAACAGTACAATCAATCTACAAACAAGTTTTTAGAATTATTTTACAACATTTCCTGTAGAATCAATTCTTAATACAAAAGATGCCCATTTTGGGTGTATATATATTTTCAGTGGTTTACTGTTGACTTATTTTAAATATATTAGTTACTACATGCAACTGCTTCCTGTAATTTAACAGCCTTTCCTTTTATTTACCTTCATTTATGTCTACCCTCCATCTACCAAATAATTTGTCTGACAGTCAAAGATGGTTACCCTATTTCTGCTAAATTAAATGCAACGGTTTTAAACACTGGCCTGAAGAGGTTTGATTGCCATTTCAACACATGGATATAGTTACATTGATGCCTAAATTGCCATTTTCTGCAAAGAGCTGTGCAATGCTGGTGTCAAAGACTAGACAGTCACTATTCATAATGGCTGTTGCAATTCCCTCGTGAATGGATCGAGGAGTTGCTTCCCAAGTCAATCGCCGCCTATGCCCGTTTAGCTCGAGTCGATAAGCAAAGTTTTCTGCTTGCTTGCGTGTTCCTATCAGCTGTACAATTGCAAAGAACTGCTGGTGACCATCATATTTTTCCTGTTTCTCCAACACTAGCATGAAATGAAAGCCAAAACAAGACTGCATCATAACCCAGTCAACAGCACCAGGAAGATTAATGTCCGTGGCCAGGAACACTATATCTTCTCCCTGCAGCGTTGTAATTGACTTATGCTGATGCATCAGGTGTGGCATTACAGCATCCAGAGAGCCTTGCCATTTACATGAAGCACCGGGACAGGGACAGGAATAAGGCCTAAACTCACACAGCTCCTCGTGGTCTGCTTTTTCTGTGTGTGGCAAAGTTATCTCGCAGCCGGAAGAGGCGTATTTACACGGGAAGAGTACGGAATTGGCAACTTTCTCCATAGCCAGGTTACGGATGGAGCCCAGCGGGCCTCGGCAGGTGGGGCAGCACGTGAGTTTGGGGCGACAGTTGCTACAGACCAGATGGCCACTCTGACACTGCAGAATCGGGGGCAGCACATAGTCAAAGCACACAGGACACTCAAAGAGACTGGCCAAGTCATTGTTGGAAGCTGTGGTTCCCGTCAGCGCGGGCACCCTCTGCGATGGTGTGCACTTGGAAGTACCTGTGGGTAGTGCTGTAGCGGTCTGACGGCTCATTTCTGCAACAGAACAGAGGAAGAACAATTCAGATCTAACCATATTTCACTGCCTCTGCATACAGGATTTCTTGACTTACAAGAGAAAAGAAGATACAAATGAAAGCAAAAAACCCCCCACATAATACAAACTGTATATATGTTATGTGTAGATCAGTTGTACACACACTTGCATGACACGGAAACTGAACAAGTGAAGAAGTTCTGCTCATTGTTCTAAAGTGGAATTTACCTACTGGAAGCTGCAAGGGAGGGGAGTAAAGAAAGACATGCTAAAAATAAGAAGTTTGTTATTGTTGGTTTGTTTTTTTAATATTGCAGTTATGAAATGCTTCACACAGATCACTTGTGTATCAACTCTGTGTATAGAACAATTCTAAGCTGCTGTGTATGAGAAATGAGGCATTTTTAATGAAAAAAACTATCTTCTGGATAATGACCTTCTCAGGAATCACATTCACAGTGTAATTTTTTTAAAAAAAGTTGAAAAAGACAGCTCAGACAATTACTACACACTGCTTTTTCCCAGGACAGGACAGTGACTCTTCATTTTCATTACTCTGCTACTCAGGCCCACAGCTTGTGAAGTACATCCAGTGCTTCAGCTTCCTGAACTAAACCATTTGAGAGGATACCAGAAAAAAACCCCCAAAGCAGTTATGTTACGTAATTTCCCAAATAAGACCAAAAATTCAAACTTCACTTGTTGAATTCGAGAATTCATTTTACCATGTAAATACTCAGGCATTTACAGTCTCTTGGAAAGGCTCTCTTGATGAAGTTCTATGTTCAGTGGAGCTCCCAGTGAAGTTCTGTCCTTTCCAATGTCCCCAGACAAAGGTGACAGCTGTCTGACCAAACAGCTTACTCGAGCATTCCACAGATGTGGAACAATACCGTATTTCTTAACATGGTATGTTTTCCTGCACTCCTAACTCTCCTCCTTCTTGTGCAGAAGGAATTACGAGCACTATCTGAAAAAATAAACGCAGTTTTGAAAAAATAAACCATACCTTTGTAGGTAAAGGGCAGTTCAATAAAATGCTATCCAAAATTGGCTTCTGTTACACAGTACAATTCTCAGCCACCCTAAGTGCCTCTCTGCGAGTACAACCAGCTCTGGAACTGTCACGTACGTATAAAGCTCTCAAAATAAACCTCATCTTTAATCTCCTTGCTATTTGACATGGGAATATTAGGCAATAGGCAAGCTTCCCATATTTAGCATCATTTCACCCACAAACTTACTCATACTTGGACCAGACAGCTCAGAGCAGCATACTGTGCATGCTTTTGCAAGACATGCACTGTTCAGGGCACAAAGCAGAGGAACTAAGAGATTCCAACTTGCAAAATGACTTAGTCCTTGACATTCAAAAAGTAATGACAGACAAGTCCAAATTCCTCTAGAGAAGTACCTCTCCCCAGAGCTAGAAAAGCATGAGTGTCTAAGATTCGATATTCACTCATTGATCTCGTGAGTCTCACAAGCCCACTGACAGCATCTTCTCAACCCACCAAACTCTCTTCCTCCATCTCAGGCTTGGTGGTCTAGAAATACCCAATTCCTATCCTTGGGAAAAAACCCCATGCAGCAGTTTTCAGAGCTGGGCCATAACTGATACTGTAGAGATATGACAGGAATGTTTGTGTCTTGTGGCCTAATCTTCCCACTGTGAGGCATTCCAGCTTAGATGAGAAGTTTAGGATGTCTGTGACAAATCAAGCATGTGTCCTGGTGAAGTGATGCTGCACCAGTGAGGGGATTCGAGCAGCAAGGCCTCTGCCAAGTGCACTGTTCTGTGCCCCCAGCACTTGCAGATGGGGGGCACCCTGCAGTTCTGTGCTCCAGAACAAACCATCGGACAGGAGAACCAACGCTGATCACACTTCACTTGGGAAGAGCTTGGAAATCACAAGCACATTCATATGTAAAATTCTGAAAGTGTTGCCCTTCAAATATTGTAAACACACACATTTCAGAAAAGTTTGTGTGTGCTTCCTCTTGCCTGACCCTGTATGTCCGGATCCAGGGATCCCCCGTAACCTGCAGATAACGCTGGTGAAAACCACTGCGTCAGACCAGTTCCCTGGGCAGCCTGACGAGCTGGGTGAGCTCTGCTGTCTTTAATTACACCTCGCTGAGCCCATGCAACAGTTAAATGAAGCAACCTACAAACTTTGCGAAAGACCTTGTGCACAGATGCACTTCCCACTTGAGCTTTCTAAGCTACAGAAGCACTGGAGAACAGAACTGTGTTACCAGCACTCCTGTGTGAGCAGCCTTCACACAAACCTTCCACAACACTCACAGGAGCACGGAATGAAAACGAGCAGGAATCTCGGAACCAGACCACTGAGATTAGCATGGAAGAAAGAAACTGGCTAAGGCTATAAACGGTAATTTACCAAGCCTAAACCTGCCCAAAGCCTACATTTTCATCCCTCTTGTTAACACAAAGATGAATAATACATCTTCTATGGCCATCTTAGAAGTTACTACTTAATCACAAGTAAAAGCTTTAACAGTGGAATACATTTAAGCCACCAAACTATGAAAACCGTACAACTACAAACCAAAGAAAAACAACTACAGAACTGGAAATAAAGTTTAAAGATATTTTTAGTTACAAACCCCTTACTACAAGTAAACCTTTATATGCAATATTTGCTATTACACTGTCTTCATTTGCACACACTAGGAACAAGTCTCTAACAACAACGACAAACTAAGGAATACTAAGGTGTCATTTTCAAGACTGTTAGTTCCTTTAACTCCAATTATCAAAAAGACTGTACATATTCGAAAAAATTTAACCAACAGGAAGAGTGAGAAGGGGAAAAGGCATCTTAAGATTTCCTAGTTCTAAATGAAGAAAAACTGTTCCTGGTAACATCAGAACGCAGCGACCTGTTGCTAAAAGTATTCTCGACAGTGTTCTGGGGAAGGTGACATGCACAGGCTACCGAGACCTCCCGCGGGACACGACTTATAACAGCTCCTATAAGCCCAGCTTTAAATACTGCGCGTAAGGCGATTTAAACGGCGCTACCTTTCCCCTTGCAGGTTTTACTCCCCGGCAAGCACGCAGACCAGACGCCCTTCCAGGAATACGGCCCGCTGGAGGCAGATCTGCCCGTCATGGGGCGCGGAGGAGCTCATGGCGTGTCCGCGCAGCACAGACGGGCTCGGGGCGCGGGGGGCGCGGGCCGG
>VXAZ01004989.1:1724120-1737402 GCA_013399875.1 Gymnorhina tibicen | reverse complement strand
TCCGGAGGAATAGCCGGCCGTGCCTCACACCTGCGCACGGGGAAAGCGCTCCGCTTCCCCCGAAATAACTGTTTTAAAAAAGCTATAGATTCCATTCAAAACTCTTCTAATATATGAAAATCACTTCCTCCTATTTCAAGGATATTCCTCAGATGAGCATTTTTTACTCTGGATCTCTAAAGTCCTATTCAACAGGAATTTTCTCCATTTGTATAAAGATTATTCAATTAAGCAAAAGCATAATCTCAAGGAAAAGAAATGACCAACAGAACTAGAATAATGGGGCATATTTGATTATCTACTTGGACTACTAAAAAAAATTAGAACAGTTAAAAGATAAAGCAGCTGGAAACCCGCTTGCATGATGCACACACTTTGCTCAGAAAAGCTTACACATTATGGAACGCTAATGTAATGATAATAAGATCATGGAAGTACAAGTTTCAGTGGAGGCAACAGAACAACACACTGAGATAAATCGTTGTGGTAACATAAAAAGTAAGGCTACAGTATCTGAGTAAAGAAAATTATCTTTAAAAATGCTTTCCTACTATTTGAAATCCAAGTCGTTTTCAAGGAAGACTTGTATCAGCACTGTAATACGTGCAAATAATGCCCGACCACTATAAACAAAAACTGCCCATTCGATACAAGGCTTCCTTCAGTCTCACCCCCAAACTTGCAATATACAGGATCCCACCAGGTAAGAGTCAAAGAAAGCTTTCAAGCAGAACAGAAAAGCTGAAAAAACCCTGCACAGAAATAGCTTTTGAGAAACTTAAGAGCGTGTTCTGAGGTGTGTGAAACATGCCCTAGGCTGCCCCTCCTGTGGCAGAGTGTCCCCAGAGCACACCCACGGGCCCTTGGACAGGTTACAGCTACTGCTGCACGTGTGCTTTGCTGTGCTGAGGAGGCTGCACAGTGCCTCAGGGACAAAGCCTTTGGGCCAGACACAGACCCAAAATACTGTGAGAATGGGAAGACACAGCCAATCCTCTGTTTAAAAAGCTCTGCTGAGGCGCAGGCACATGGAAAGCAGTTTCCAGAAGTTGAAAAAGATGGTGTACCTCATGTGCCAGGGAATTAACAACAGTAAATAGGACTAGACTGATACTCTTTCAGCTTCTCACCTTACCAAGGTGTTAGCCCCAGACACATTCTAGAAATCACATCTGCACTTCACTGGAATACAGGGCACCTTTGACAAATTCAACCTAGCACCATCTACCTCTCTCATATCAAATATCATATCTTCTCTCATATCTTCATCCATATCAAATAGATTAGGCTTGAGTTTAACATTTTAGTTTGGTTTTGAAAGGGTAACTGAATATTAGTTTGGGGGAAAAAACCCGCACAAAAGTTCTGTATAGTCATCTTAATGGCTGGAAGCGAAAAAGTCTCATATAAGAGCGAGAAAAGGACAGAAAAAAAAATGATTTATCACCACTGGCTGGTATGTGATGCAATGAAGTATTTTTTTCTATAACATTTCAAAACTAACTGAGTTCAGGGATTTCCATTCAAAATGTACTCTTGATGCATTACAGACACCAACAAAGCAATAAAAACTCTTTCAATTTTTTCAACTGTACAATCATATTTGAGAATAAGACTGTTTTACACACAGTACTGTTAGAGAGCACTGGAAATGAGAAAAGGATGAAGTTGTGAAAAACACTGACAAGTTACTTTTTTCAAGATGTGATGCGAGCCAAAGAATGTCAAAACCCAAAAGCTAAATGAAAGGTTGAAAATACTCATTAAACATAAAATATATCAGAAAAAAGCCTGCCTGTTTTTTTAGGAACTAGAATTTTTAATTTCTATTTCATTTAAAAGACATTTTAGGGCCTAAGGTTTTGCCTTTTGCAGTCTATCAGTTTCTCTTTCCCAGCTCTTGGGAGATGTTGCATCCCAAGGGCCTGGCATGGTTAGGATCAAATGCAGGCCTGGACAGACATGTGCACCCCTGCTCACACACAGCCTCTGGACCTGCTGGCCTACTTCAGAATTTTTAGAAGACAGTTCATGATATAAATTATTAATCAACGATATAAAACAATTTCTCTATACACTATGTTTTTGACTAATGAATTACAATTTTTTCCAAGCCTTCCAGACACTGTTTTCTTTGGTGCCCTTAACTATGCTATTTGTTATTTCAGACACCTCAGGGCTTCTCTTTTCCTGCATAACAAGCAAAAGCTAGATGAATCCAATGTAATAGATTATAAACAGAGACCAAAATAAATATACAAAATTGAGGCAAGACACATAATGATTTCCTTTGCCAAAATGTCATCTGTCCAGTTCATCTTTTTTTCAGACACAATTAGAGCATTTCCCACTATCTTGCAGTGACCCAGTCTGCCTGAAACTGCAGGTAGCCTTTTTCTTGAACCTCAAGACATTCTCTACCAACCCCATTTTCCAATCATCAGGAATGAAATCCCCATGGATTTATATAACCATGGAATTGTCTTTGTGGCCACCACTGCAGTGAGCCCCCCGCCCTTGACGCCCCACGTTTCTGATGTCTCACACAAGTATTCCCTCATACCCCACACGATCACCAGTGGAGCCATGGCAGTGCCCATCCAGACCTTCTCCGAGTTCAGCACACACCGTGTGGCAGATGCATGCACAAACACAACCACGTAAACACCATCAATATTGTTACACCCACCAAACTAGAGTGACCTATTTCTAACTGAACACAAAAACTTGAGTTTGGCCAGTGCTGTTTGACTGCTGCCTCATCACTATCACTATATCTCCTGTGGAGATATGCTGGAATATTCTTCAACATCAGCCCAGGAGAGGTTTTTTCCTAGCTATTAAAGATTTTCTTTCCAACAACTTTATGATGTAAAATTAAGAAGGAAGTGTCCTATAGAAGACATACAACAACCACATCAAAATCACATTAGTAACCAACTACTATGACTGAAGCGTTCAATTTTAAGTACTACAAAGAACTTCATCAATTCCAACAAGTGAATAACCTGTACTCCAGTCAAACACAGCTTCAACATCCAACTTTGCACAGAATAGTGGAGACCATGCTGCTGTGGTACTCCAACCTTGCGAAGAAAGACAAGCTGAGGAGCAAAGCTCTCAGAAAATACCTGATAAACCCCCGAATTCTGTTCCAAAGGAAAACTAAGTATGTCTGATCAATAGCCAAAACCTGAGTTTGCAGCCTTCACGTCTTATATGTAGAATGAAATCAGAAAGCAGGTTTCCTTGTAAATTCACACCACATACAAATTATAATGCAAAACAGGACATTTATCTCTCCTGTCTTTCGAGCTTGGAAGGAAAGGAAGGAGGACAAGAAGCAAAAGCTACAGGAACTATCAAGGAAATTCCTGAAAATGTAAGCTATATTAAAACCAACTAATCAAATGCCACTGTGAAAAAAGAAAATGCAGTAATATATTAAATAAATTGGTATAAGCAACAAAATAAAAATTATTGGTATTTGGTAATCGAATGTAATAAAAAGGGAGTAGAGCCACAAACTAGCTAATGAAACTATACAAAGCTGAACAAAAATACAGAGAAAAATCACTCTTTAAATACAAATCAAAACCAAACACTTGCATTAAAAAGATCATGGACCACTTCCAAATTGGACTTGACCATTTTTTTTGTTTTAAAAAACAAGCAAATAACTTATCTTGCTGTGACACTGCCAAATCCCACCTAGCAGAGAGGTGTGAAGATGGTGATAGAGAAACACTGCTCCAGGCTGTATCCTGCACACTCCTGCACTGCACCTGGTGGTGCTGCCTGACAAGAGCCTTCTCTTCCCTCCGTTCCCCAGCTCTGTATCCTCAGTGCCAGGATCAGCAGGCAGCCAATGGCCAGAGCCCTCCTTGCCACAGGACACCCAGACCTGCCCCCACATGGACCCTGCAGCACCATAAACCATGGGATGGACCTAAACCAGCACCTATCCCCCAGGAGCCTTCTGAGATACCAAACGGAGCATGCCTGTCTGCAGCCTGCTGTGCTCTGGGAACAGCTCTCGAAATTACAATGGCAGAAACCATAGAATCTAAGAAAATAAAGAAAACTTCATATGAAAATACAGACAACTCTATGCAAACTAAGTAACAGGGAAAAGATTTTTATTAGTAGTAATATCTAGTTTCTGTTCACTGTGCACAGAGCACACTGAATTGAGCTGTATCAGAATCATGCTCCAACAATTCAGCCCAGTAGTATCTATAAACACAGGAAGACAGCTACCTTTTTAAAAGTTCTAGACATACAAAGCAGCAATAAAAAGTAAGGCAGGCATACAGAAAGATCAGCTACAGAGTGAATTAGTAACAGCAGCAGCAGCAAAGAGAAAAGCAAGTTATTTTTCATGCTCTAACACATACTGCCATTCAGAAGTATCTAAACAGGAAGCACTCAATTGTTCTACAAGGCATCATAGAGGGGCTCTGTACATAGTTACACTCTATCAGTATTTAAAAAAAAAAAGGAAAAAGGAAAAAAATAACCAACCCCCTCTGTAAACATTAACAGCAAATCCTACCACGTGTGACAATTTGGGGGCTGTGTCTTTCCTCAGTCTGATTTTGCAAACCCTATACTCTTCAGTGCATGCTGTAATTGCCACGCAATATTGCATCACCATTCCTGTGTCTGTGGCAGACACGGGGAGGAGGGTGTGGCATGGAAGCACCTACCTTAATTCAGTAAGGCTCAACTAAAAGAAGTACCTGTACTTTGATGTGTCTTCACTTACAAAGTCTTTCTGTGATAACTATTCCAATTCAAATTCAAGACCTATTTTATGCTCAGTATTTTCCCTACATAACATAAGTAGGGAGCAGACCATCAAAATAACCAGACCTAATCAAGGAGACCTATAAATAAAGACTGCCCTACAGGAGACTGACCGTGACACAGAAAGCCCCTCTGTAGGAAGTCAGGACAGGATGACATCCACTGACTACTTTTATAAAGATGCCTCCATCTTGTTCATCGCTTAGGTTCGTACATACTTCCATCTTAAATAATCATTTATTCTTGGGATTCTTCATTTGTTCTGTATTCCTGTACGCAGTCCTGATGACAGTGGAGCCTGTGTAAAGTCGGACAATCTAATCTCAGGAGGGCAAATATGTAGGGGAGCACTTGGAGAATCAAGATACTTATTCCACAGTACAGACACTGGTGCCACAAGGTATGTCAGGTATGGATCCCACACATAAATACCTCCAGCATCACGTAACACACATTAGTGGCACTGGAAGCCTAACTTTTAACTCCTCAGAAATTATTAATTTTTCAGAACCTCTAGTACTAAACTATACAGAATGTCTAGTCAATCTGAGTGAGAGTTTCTACAAATCCAGAGATTTTTTTAAAATTAAATTAATCTTCAAAAGCAAGAACATTCAGAAGAATGTCCAGTAAAGATAAGGTATTTATTTTATCACAGACACACGCCACAAGGAAAATAAAACACACAACATTTAAAAGTAAAGAATTGAGTCTGTATTTTTGAAATGGAGATTTCTGCATTTTGGAAGTAAAATTTTCCTACTATGCATACTAATTCAAAAGGAAAGCTGTGGAAATCTAAGGTGGGCCATGGGTTTTTGTATTTTGTTGATATACCGCAGCCAGAAATCAGAAAGCACTGAAGTTAAGACTCTAAGCAGCGTAAAGACCTTAATAAAAGAAGTACAAAATTACAGAGGGATTTTTGCATTTCTGATGGTTCCACACTTTTCAGTACTTCATTTCTTTAAACTCCCATTTTCTGCATGCCTTGTGTTTCTAGAACCTATTCTTTGAAGCCCACGTACCTGCATTAAAACCAGTTCCGTTTTATTTCAGTGACTTAGCTTCTCTCCACTCATCAATTCTGAATCAACTGTTTCTGTAGTATTGTTGCATGAGGATTCAATTGCCACAATAATAAGTATTTTTAAATCATTATTAAAATGTTAATCAAATTCTCAAACTTGGCTACTGACAACTCTACAGCCAAGCCTGGTTACACTGCTGCAGAGAGCAACAGTTCCACAGATTCTCATCAAACCCTTAAGTTTAAAATGCAGCGTTAGCTCACAAACAAGAGCAGTCTCCCAGAAAGTGTTCAACCTGAGCAGAGACCCGAAATGGGTGGAGCTGCTGACGTCACAGACACCATGTTGCATTAAAAGACTGAGCATTCCTTGAAACCTTTAAAAAAAAAGCCAACCAAACCCACGATTAGTGGTACTAAAGCACAAGTCTGTGGCAGAGGAGATCTGGGGTTAGTTCCTGTTTTGTCACGAGCTTCTGAGTCACCACAGGCAAGTACTTCTCTGCCTTTTACAGGTTTTAAACTACCACAAGTAGCTGTGAGTCTCACACATTAATGCAACACGGAATGAAATTACTTGATAAGGATACCAAGTTAACCCTGTTAGACCCTATTCAAATTTACTTCAGGTTAGTAATAACTAAATATCATTACACACTAAAAGACACTGTTAAATTATTTAACATCTCAGTTTTTATAGACTGCAATCATCCGACTTCAATCACTGTTTACTTTAAAACTCCTGCTCATATATGGATAACTGCCCTCTACTCATTCCAGTATTTTGTACATCAAAGAGACAAATTATGGACACACTGGCAACACCCTTCTAACTACTTCTATTGTATCTAATCTGAAGGTCCTCCTGATTTTATGAAAAGTAAAGTGACCTTTCTTTAGAGGGATCCTTGTATTACCAAAAAAAATTCCCTCAGCCTTCTTTGTGAAGCTCCAAGTACCCAGATTTTCAAGCAAGTGATTTAAATTCAGCAGAAAAAAAAAAGCTCTTGGGCAAGAGAATTACATGTTCTTTTATTGCCATTAAATTCTGATCAGGTACATCTCAAATGCCAAGTAAAATGCACGCACTGTTTCACTTATTTGTATTGCTTGGGAATTGCTTCATGGCATACAAAATTAAAATTCTGTCATAATCACTCCGAAGTCAGGCCTGAGTCTGCATCAGAAATTAAAACACAAGATACTATAAATGGTTTGGAAATGACAGGAGTAGACGTATCTTTCTGCTACTTCATGTTCTCTTTATCTGCATTTTCTAAATTCAAGGCCTATCACGGTCTTTCTCTGCAAAATATTGTCCTCTCTTCTGTTATGTATTCAAAATCAAACCTTGAGTCTCTTGCAGTGCTGAATCTTGAACATCAAATCTTAGCCATGAATCACTGTCTAAAGCACAGATGTAAAATTCTTTTTAGCCTTCTTCTTTTACATGAGTATCACAAAAATAGAATAGGTTGGAGAATCAAGCATTTGAAAAATGGGAAATAAAAAATTTAATGTTTCATAGGCAACCTTAAGTCTACTTCCTCATACGCACATTAAAGAACAGCCTTCAATGAAATCATCTTTTTCCCTACATCCAACTCCATAAGTAGATGAGCACCTGCACATCCATGGAAGAATTATGATTGTACAAGGAAGAACAACTTTTGCTTAAACAGAACACCTTATTTTAAAACAAAACTGTTTAGGTCAGCAGCTGGTTTTAATATGCACAAAAGTGCTCTTAAAATTACTGCTTTTATAGGTGCTTTTTTGGAAGAATGTCCATCTCAGCTTCTATTATGGAATGTGTATGTTTTATCTGTAAAATTTCCTTTCTAATAATTAGACTTGACCCAGCACAAAGCCACACTAAAATTTCATAGTACACCATCAACATCTGCCAGCCAAATGATTCCCCAGTCACACCTGTGCAACCAGTCTCCAAATTACATCCTTAGTGCACTTGTGCAATCACACAGATATCGGCCACAGAGAGACGAACCCTACACAAATTAACTCCCAACTGTGTTGATGCCTCCAAGACAAAAAGGGAGAAAATTCCTGTGAATGAAGGTAATTTTGTGACTCTAAAGACTTTTATATAAATACATGTGCATATATATTTCAAAATAAACATTCAGAAACGAAAATATTAGTTGAGCAGAGCATTTTCACAACTTTTACAAGAAGACAATCGCACATGCACCTTGTGAAACAGAAAGGAGCAACACTTAAGGCTCAAATATAGGCCAAAGTGATCAACTTTAGAGGAATTTATAAACTAGCTTTAGTTAAACATGAGAAGTTTCTCTTTTATACCTTAAAGTGGGGTCATAAATGTATCAACACAAAAATGCATATCAAAGCATGTTTAACACATGATTTCCAAAACAACATTAGGTAACTTAAGAAGATTAAAATATAAAACTGTAGCAGACCCATGTTGATTTAAAAAAAGAAAAAAGACAGAAGGTAATGAGGTTTCAAAAAAAAAAAATCAGAGTCCATTTTTACAGAAATGAGTTAAGGTCATTACCTTTCAAAGTACCAACATGCCATGTTTTAAAGGTTCTTAAATATTTTAATAGCACTTTTGAGAAAATTGCTCAGTTACAGTATTTCATAAGAGCTTTCATATACCACTACAAGAAAATGGTTTATCTATAGCATGAAGAATGACCCACCAGATACAGGCTCCATGACACCAGGCACACACACAGATGCTGGAGTGTGATTCCACCATTTCTACAACAAACAAAAGCAGGCTGCCACCAAAATGAGTGGTTGTGCTGTCTGCTTTTTACCCACTGTTTTTTTTTCTCTTTCAGGTAATGTATTCAACAAGACCAGTTTCGTACAAGTACCTGAGCACTTACTTGCCCTGGCACCCCAGGAAGCCACCAAACCCAAGTGGCAATGGAGGGGCCATCCTTTCTTAGCTCTAAGCCTGCCCTTACAGGGACCTGCCCCTGCAGTGACGGAGGGTGACACCTCCCGCAGCAGTGCTGAACCTCGCGGTCCCATGCTGCAAGCTGCCCTGGGAAGGGAACTGGGGAACAGTTACCCTCTCCTCACAGGTTGGGAGTTTTCAACTGAACTTGGGACTGAAACTGCTCCGTTTCACATTCACATTGGTGGCAGCAACACTGCAAGTTAACACTGGCAGCCCAGCAGAGACGGTACTTTGATGTGCTACAGCTTGTGCAGTGCTACATCTTCTATTATTTCTCCTTTCCTAACACTGACGTGTTAACAACAACTAACCACATATTTCTGGAGTAATGCTAGCTTTTAAAAGAATTATAGGAAAAAAATAACTTTTAAACCCCACTTCAAACTAATACCTACATCACACTTCAGCATGAAGCAACTTGTACTAAGATTTACAAAACAACTTAGAAACCTTGTATTGCGGTTGTCATCCCCTTGTAAAATATAGAAGACATAACTTTTCCTTATGAAAGATCTGTGCAACACAGAGCAAACAGAAACAAAGATAAACCTTTTAACTCATGTACATTTCTAAGCTAGACACCAAGTCTAGAAATTTTTATGCCATTTATTTTCAAGCTTTCCTTCCTGCAGTTTAACACCAAATTGTTCTAAAATACTCCTACTCCAGTTAAAACCTTTGGACAATCCATACATTAGCCAAATTTAACAAACAATTTTCCTCTGACATACTTCATCTGAACATGTATTTGAAAGTAACTCTTAAAAGTGTAGCATTTTAAATGCTCCTTGACAGCATTAAAAAAAAAACCCTTGAAAAGTGACTGTGGTCTTTCTTCAAAGACTAAATTACTTTTTGCTCTGTTCAGTACTATGTGCAAGAATTCTAGAGAAGAATCTTAAAGTACTTCAAGACTTCATGCCACTGTGCTGGTTTTGCTTTGGGTAGAGTTCATTTTCTTTGCAGTGGCTGGGACAGGGCTGTGTTTTGGGTTTGTGCTGGAAGCAGTGCTGATAAATACAGATGGTTTTGTTATTGCTGAGCAGCGCTTGCACAGAGTCACGGCCTTTCCTGCTTCTCACACCACACCAGCAGTGGGGAGGCTGGAGGTGAACAGCACACCGGGAGGGGACACAGCCAGGACAGGTGACCAAAGGGATATTCCAGACCAGCTGGCATCATGTTCAGCATGTAAAGCTGGGGCAGTGTTTGGAGTGATGGCATTTGTCTCCCCAAGTAACCACCAAGCATGATGGAGCCCTGCTTTGCTGGGGATGGCTGAACAGCCATGGAAGTGGTTAAAGAATTCCTTGGTTTGCTTTGCTTGTGTGTGCAACTCTTCCTTTACCTATTACACTGTCTTCATCTCAATCCACAAGTTTTTTTTGCTTTTACTCTTGCAATTCTCTCCTTGATCCCGCAGGTGGGGAAGTGAGAGAGATGCTGTGTGGTACTGAGCTGCCAGCTGGGGTTAAACCACCCCAGCCACACAAACCACATTTCAAAGAACTCCTCTTTCACTTTTAAGGAGTGGATGAGTAATTTTTTAAGCAGACAAAGTTATCACTACACTCTCCTTGTTTTTCTTCATGTCCAGCGAAGTCATCAATTATTACAAAAAAAAATAAAAATATGTTTCTTGATAAGGCAAACCAAAAAGGAAAAGGTCAGGAACTGTCTGTAGAGCAATTTACTGCTCTTCTTGTATCAGTTGCCCTGGAATATATCCGTTGTAATTTTAGAATTCATTTCCAGGTGCAAGAGGACAAATACAGGTTTTATCATTTAAGTAACATTTTATTACTTCCTCCCTGAAAACACACCCAATCTCACTTTTCATATTCAGCTTCTATAAAGAAAAACAAGTCAAAAGCAGAAGTGGACCATTTGGTTAGCTGCAGTTATCTAGCACTTTATCTGATTAAAGTACTGTGGAATTAGTAACCAAATCTCTCATTACTCCTATGATAACACAAAGAATCACCATTTTATACAGTCACTCAAACAGGCATATATTTATAATAGTTGTCCTGGGCATTACAGAAACATGGAATGCAGTTTGGATCAGAATTAGAATCTCTCTCTCTAGTGCCACAAAACTTAAAAGACTATTAAACAGGACATTAATGCTGGGTCTTCCTTTACTCCCTTGTACAGTTAACAGCTGAACATACCCTGGCATGATATCAAACAAGCCCAAGTCACTGACTTAGGAAGATCTTTGCTTACATGCATTTAAGTGCTAACAGCAAAATCTCAGGAAAACCTGAAGTAACGGTTCATGGTAACAATACAATATTTATGCATATCTTCCAACTTCTAGTCCACAATGTGATACTGTACACAGAAAACACACATCAAAATTGCATTTTTATCATGACATGGGACATTTAGGAAGGGAACAGTATGTACACTTTGAAAAAGAGTAACCCACTTACAACAAATTTTTCTTATTAATGAAACATTCTTATTAACGAAAACATTTTATTAAGGTAACAATATGTTTCTGTAGTGCATTTTGTCAAAGTAAAAAAAACAACAAAAACCTCTTATTATTTTTTCAATCACAACTAGTTTTCACTTTTAATGCTGATTTTCCTTCAAAAACCAAAGCAACAGAAAAGCAAAACATCCAGTAAAAAACATCTGCATCTACAATGTTCATAACATTTAAAACTCTAAACTTTGGAGCCGAGATCCTAAGCTTCAGGCACCACGTGATGGCTGAGATGAACTAGAGTCTGGCAGCATCCTCACTTCACTGCTGCTGCTTTCTGCAGCAGGTAGCACCAACAGCACTGACCAGGACTTCAGGTAACCACAGTCAGCAGCTGCAAACACTGCACACTCTGGCTTTCTGCAGACTGGCTACAGGCACTACAACTACAGAACTGAGTTCTTTACATGTGTCCAGAATTTCAAGTATCATTGATTTACCTTGACTACTCTGCTTCTGTTTAGCTCCCCAAAATAAGACAATCATTAAAGCAAAAAAGATACTAATAATCCATTTGGCAAAACTCACTCCAGCTTTTAAAGCTGACAGTTACAAGCCTCTAAGCACTATTACAGAAGAAAAATAAAGCAAAGTGATTCTCACTTAAAGTTAAGAACATCATATTTCTACTAGCAGTTGCATGCACAGTCTTCCAGAATGTTTCATCTGAAGACCACAGTTCATAAAACTGTCCTACTTGACTTCTTTGAATTTTCAGACCAAAGAGTTGCTTTTCACATGAACATGCTCATGCTCCCCTTTTCCACATTAGAGGCAGGTGTCTGACATTTGAGCAGGATTTCTTTCTCAATTCACACTAAACAAAGAGCAGCAACTCCATTCAAACCTAACTATGAAAAGTACTCATGTTATTTAAAATATTTACTTTCCTTAGTTCACACCTACTTAGCTGGAGCCACTGAATTTCTGAGCTAACTCTTCTACTACAGTCTAATTAGACTATGGCATTAAAACCTTATCAATAGAAGTGACACATCAACAGTTAAGCTACTTCATCTGGACATGCATTTTCAGGTCAAAAATTCCCATCAGGTTCAGAATTCTTGGGTCACAACAGATTTCCAAAACTTTATCACTGATGAATAGGTCCTATCCTTGTGCTTTCCTCTATGATTTTTCACTGCTGCGAAAAGGGCTAAGGCTATTTAAGAACATTAGTTTCCACTAAAATTAACGTAATTTCTAGCACTCGATTTTTACTTCAGGTATACTCCCTAAAGTTATTTTCTGCAACGGATTACTAATCCAGAGAGCCATGCTTCACCCTAAAAACCTCTGTATTAGCGTACCTGTACTCCAATAACTCAAATCTTCATGCAGACCAGCTTGATTAAATCAGGGTTGAGAAGAGTCCCTTCCATTTTCCCTCCCCATCTGGAATGCACCGTGCTAGTCTCAGTTTAGCAGGGAGATAAACAGATAACTGAAACTATGTCCCGGGCATGGAATATCCCATGTCCTTCACGACCTAGTCCAATTAGCTATGAGCTTCCTAACAGACACTCATCTGCCACGTTAAACAAATTAAATCACTTTATCTATTTATTTAGACTATGAGTAGACTGCTCATTATAGAGACAAGGCAATATTCACCCAGACTGGCTGAAAAAGAGGGTGCAAAGAGAATATTAGAGAAATATTGTATTAATATGAGCACAAAATAAAAGTGCCACCAGCTCACCGCCGGAAAAGAAACTTGGTTCTTCTCCTGAAGAAATTATTAGGATGCTTTGCCTTTCACTGCAAACGCTGTTGTTTCCCGTCCTTTTAAAACCGTGGAGAAGGGAAAGGCACGAAGATCTTCAGCCTTCTAATTTTTAAGGGGAAGCCTTAGCACGAGCAAGAATCTCCCTTCCTCTTTGCTCTCACCGGATTAGGTAAGAGACAGCAGCCCTCCCGGGAATGTCAGCGACGGGCACCCAGCGGCCCATTTACCCCGGCAGCCCGTTCCTGCGGCGTCCGGGCC
>VXAZ01004989.1:1689880-1723653 GCA_013399875.1 Gymnorhina tibicen | reverse complement strand
CGCACGCGCACCCGCGGGCCGCGCTCTGCCCCGCGCCCGGCCGGGAACAAAGGCCGGGCTTCCCTTCCGCGACTCCCCCGGGATCGCTCCCGTGTCCCGGCCGCGGCAGAGCCGCCTCTCACCTGAGCCGCCGCAGGGCCGCACGGGCCCCTCTCAGCCGGCAAGCCACGAGCGCTGCCGCGGCCCCGCGGTCGTGGCGGCCCCTTCGTGCCCGGGCGGCGGGAGCGCCCCTGCGCTAGCAGCGAGGATCGGGCACCGCGGCATCCGCAGGCTCCGCGCCGCCGGGGCCACGCGGGGGCTGTCACAAAGGCTCGGAATTGTATTTCAGAAAATGAAAGAGCCCGCAAAGTGGCCTCTCGCAGAGAGGCCGGGAACGTCCAGCACGGGGGCATTCTGGTGGTTTTAATGGACTGCTAAAAACAAACCCCTCCCTCAGTCTCTGTTCAAAGACTTTGCATAATTCAGGTTGGGTCCCCATCCAGCAATGCCCTAAATACAAATGCAACTTTCAGCACATAAACTGGACGAAATAACTGTAATTACCATTATGCTTACATATGCTTTGTTGGATTAGGACCATGCTCATCTACTGAAGCTACTCAGAGGTTTGCCAGAGGAGAGACACTGTTTATTTTATTTTCAGTAAAATATTTAAAAATATGTATTTGCTATCTTATTTCCATTTTTTGAATGACTGAAGCATTTTCTTGGCCAGTTTAATTGATTATCCAGATGGTTCTCAATATCCTCCTCATTCCTTTTGATGACCAGTAAAGCACTTCTTTTTGTATAACATTCCTGTGTTGAATCTGCCAAGTCTGTTCCTATTCAGAGAAATTTAGTGATTAATTTTAAGGCAGATTCTCAGAAATACATCACTGTAGTGATGCAGTGCACTATGTACCAAATGCACTCTTTAAGGATCCTCCCATGTATAGATAGTAACAATCATTTATTCTCAAAGGATGACCAGGTGCAGGAGTTTTTAACTTCTTTGCACATAATTTCTCCCTGCACACCTTGTAGCTACGCAGTGGTTATTAAGCCTTTTGCTTTAAGTATTCATGAGGAATGATACATATGGCAATGACTGCCAACTCATAGTTGGGCTGACTTATTCAATACTTAAAGAGAGATGATAAAGTATTCTTTTTGTCCTGGACAGAAAGGACACAATCCTGAAACAACATATTTCCAATAATACATTTTTTCCCTACCTTCGATTTTAGTATAGAGTAGGGCTAATCATTTGATGTATTTTTAAACATGTGGAGGTCTATTCAGCAGTAGAAACTTCAAAAAAAGGTAGTATCCTATAGAGAAAAAGGAAAAAAGCAGCTATAATAGTAGCAGTACTTTTAGAGATGAGAACCACAATGCTTATCAGTTCCGGTAATCTGTGTGGTTTTGTACAAAGTATGTGTGGTTAACACTTGTTCCTGGAAACACACACTTTTGCCAAAAAAAGACAAGTTGACGGTCTCACAGTCCTGTATCAGGTCGATGCATTGCTGGTTGGTCAGTATCAAACAGAGTATAAACAAACACTGCTTTTCCCTGAGTGAAACTAGTTTTTTGAGCAGTGAAAGTAATGAAACCTAGTTTCTAATGGGCTTTTCTTCTCTGACCTTGCCACAGGAACCTCCCAATTCATTCCCGTGTTCCTGCTACCCCCCCTGCAATGCCTCCACCTTGCCCACCTGCCTTAACCCCAGTGGCACCACAGCTCACTCATGCCTGTGACTGGAGGTACTCCAGGGGAACACCCCACGCAGCTGCTGTGCTTGTACCACTGCTCCCTCACCCACCTCACACCTTCCAGCTCTTCCAGCACACCAGAGTCACCATCAGCACCACCACTTATCTCAGTTTTCCTCCACTATTCTTCAGTACATTTTGCAAGAAAGTTACAGGAACTTCAGAGTCTTTGAGACTCATTCCTCTCTCAAACTGGGGTGTCACTAGCCCACAGGGTGAAGAGTTAGTAGTGAGGGCTGGCTGGAACAGACCCCATGGCAATGTGGCACAGGCTTCATCACTCTAGGAAATGAGGGCTAAAAGGGCTCAAAGATGCATCATCTACTCCATGCTCCTGCTCCAAGGTAGGATCAGCTATGCCTTTGTTGTTCCTACCAGATGTTTGTTTAAACAGCTCATAAAAGTCCTCCCACAGCAGAAATGTTTAAACCTCTTCTGATGTTTGCCTGTCCTTACCATCTCCACCTGATATTTAATCTAAATCTCCCATTATAATTCCAGCTCATTCTTGAAACACTTCTGTGAACACTGAAACTTTTTTTTTCACTCTCCTGTTTTTGAATACTTTCCTCTTCAGTACATTACATCTACAGATCAACACTGCAAGGCCTCTGATCGTTCTTGGTTTTGCTCTGCATACTCTGTAACTGCTTCTTTTCATTGTTTTTGACTATAGTTCTGGCAGCTGGGCACAGCACTCCATCTGAGGCCCTTTTAAATGCTGAGTAATAAAGGCTGACTCTATGAGAAACCATAAAATTAGCAGTATCTGTTAATATAATAATTTCAAACTGGAGTCAGTAGTTTAACATCAAGTTTTACTAATTATTTATTCATTGACATTACTTTTGTATGCATTGTTTACTAGAAAAAGTACCTACTGTCAGTGTGGCAGTGTGTGATACTTCCTGTCCTTGAAGTTATACGGGTATGTAGCCCTTTAGTTTAATGGCTTTAGTGTTTCCTTACTTGACAATAATGTCTGTAAGTCTTCAGTTTCATTTTATGTAATAAAATAATATTTTTCTCCTTTAAGTATTATTTCACATTCATTTAGTAAAAGGGATAAACTGGTTCACACTACTTATACGAGTTACTGTAGCATTTAAATTCATACATTATTGTAGAATACATGAATTTTTATGTGAAAAGTCATGGTGATTATTTTATGTTTCTGTAAACCCATTTTTCTTTCACAAATGAAGAAAGTACGAGCAACACATAGCAGCATTCTCTTGAGATGAAACATGATTATCAGTGGATAAACTGGCTACTCAAATTTTGTGTCTGGATTTGATTTCTTAGACAGAAACACTGCTTCTGATCAGTCAGAGTAACACTCAGTCCTGGGAGCTAAATGCCTACGCCCTAAGCAAAGCACCCAAACATAAACTCATTTCTAAGCTTGTCTGTAGCACTGAAGCAAGGAAAAATACACATGCTTAAGTGATTTTTCTACTTACAGCTTTTCAAAGTCTCTAAAAGTAATGAATTAATTTTTACCCAGTGTCCTATTCTAACCACTTTTTTATTATATATCAAAATGAGAACATCAAGCCATTAAGAAAACTGAGTACAGAGTGTCCAACAAAACACACTTATTTTTGAGACTTGCCTAATTGAAGTACCTGAAGGTAACAGTACACTAATTAAAAATTAGTGATTACACATATTACAGAAGGACATTTAAGATATCTGCTGATCTCTTCATTCTGCAGTGGGATGAGTTTGGGAGTGTTAATTTATATTATTCACTGCCCTGGCTGCAAAACATCAGTATTCCCAAACAGTTTATTTAGGGACCCTCTGACAGCAAGAAAGTGAAAGAATAGCATAACTACTTAAAGCAGTTCATTAAAAAAGAAAGTTATTGTTTCAGAGAAACATCGATAACTATTTCATATGTGTGCTTGAACTGCACATTTTGCATAGTAATAAAATTCTGAGCTAACAAGAACTCCACGAAAAAGCAATTTTGGGTACATTGAATACTATCTGGTATAAAGTGTTGAACTAAAACCTAATTTGTAAGAAGGTAATGAACTTCTCTGAAACACGTGTGATATGCCACTCTTGACCTGCACAGCTTTATGCATGCACAGGATTGTTGTCACTATTAATTTTATTGATAAATACTTCACATGACAAAAGTCTTATGGATTTTTTCCTGCAAGGCTGCCTTTAACATCTGCAGTATTCAAGCAATTCCCTTGGATTTGATTTCCACTAAAATAAGTGAACAGGCAAAACTTTCAAAATAAGAGCTGAAGTTTCAGAAGGCAAATAGAAGCCAAATCTTTGTATTTTAAATAATAAATGTTTCATTTTGATGCTCATGTTATGTTAGACTTGTTGGGTTTGATGGTCCTGATGTACCAGCTGAGGTCCTTGAGCTCCACCTCAATATTTGTGATCAGCTTATCTCTACGCAATTATTACCTTGCAGTTTTAGGAGGGAAGCAAGTGACTGTGTGCCAGTATGGGTGACATAATTAATGTAAATTCTGTTTTAAAACAAGCTCTGATTTTCAAGGCAGAAGGACTACACTCTTAGCCACAGAAAGAGCCAGCCCTAGTATAGTCCTCCTGAGGACCAGTGTGAATCCAAGGAGAGGCTTAGGACCATCAAGTTATTTTGCAAAAATCTGTAACTAGTCATTAGACAAAATAAAATTCCAATCAGCCCTGACCTATTTTAGATTCCAGATAACTAAATTTAAAAGCCTTTAAACCCAATTAAAATCTCCTGAATCATCCAGGTCTTACTATGTGAATATGCAGTCTTCATTTAAATTCTTCTGAGTGAAAAATGAGATGTGTAATTACATAGCATTATATAGCGTTGGAGAAATTCTGTGGTCATGTAGCACATGATACTATGTAGAAATTGGTTCATAACTACATGTCAATTCCTTAAACCAACTACAGGATGAAAACCCAATTTTAAAATAGTGTGAAACATATATAATAACTTTTCCAGTTCTGAAATTTTCATGTCTGTAAGGTTGAACAGGGGTTTTTTGAGAATTTTCTTTTGGTAAGCTTCTTGGGAGGTTATGGCTGGGTGGAAGAAATTAGTCTTGTACCATGCCATGAAGAACAACAATACTGGCCAGTCATATGTAATTAGAAACAATAGAAAGTAATAAGTCATCCATTAAACAGGTTGTTTTTTGGTGGATTTTTTTTTATTGTTTTGTTTTAAGTCTGGGACTATTACCAGATGTGAATTACTTTGACAGATAATCTCTACATACAAATAATCAGGTACCAGCTAAAGCCTAAACATTACATAAAAAGTTCTGTATCGGACTCAAAACATCCTTAGTTTAATACAGAAACAAACAGCAAAGAGTGTATGGAAACACCTGTGGCTGGCACAAATAAGTTAGTTTGCTGAGGTAGAGTCCCATACCAAGCACATTAAAGGCAGTTTTTCTTTAAATTCTTACAGGTTTTTTCATTATACTGTTACTCATTGTTCAGGCAAAGAGCCAACATTTTGAGCCTTCCTAAAATGAGAGACCTGTATAGGATTTAGGTATGTCTTTGTCATAAGCCTATTTATGAAATATGCCATGAACATATTGGAGAGAAAAAGGCATTGCTTTCCTTGCTTACAAATCCCATTTTTGCTTTTGTGAAATACCTCTGACAGAGGCCTATGGCTTCTCTTCAAGTTTTCTGATGAGAAAACATGCACTAATCCCCTTTTCTGTACTTGCAACCGATCTCCCAAGGCACATGATTAACACCTTGCTCAGATCCTGCCACATCTACCAGCTCCTACTGGTTCTAGCTCTCTCAGTACACATAAATGTTTCATTGTTCTCCTGTTCAGCCTTCACTTATTGACTGTACTCAGGCCCATGACTGAGCACAGGCACAAACATTTGCCAGAAAAGGAGCATTCTGAGAACACCTCCAAAGAAAATGGTCATGCTTCCACTCTTTCTCCTCTTTTCTTCCTCCATCCATACAAACAGGGACAAAAAGTCTCCTGGTTTTCATTTTCTGCATGAATCAGTAAGAATGGGAGCACTACCATGGGGAAGCCTGGACAAAGAAGAAAGGTTTGCATTCAGCTTTCATTGAAGGGTGGTTGGAGAGTTTTAAATTTTCCTGTTGTTAGTAATTTTTCAGCAAAGTTCTCTTGGTCACCAAGACACAAATGCAGCAAGATCATACAGTACAGTAAGGGTCAACTTTATTCCCATTCCTATTTCTGTTTAAAATAGATTTTAAAAGCATTATCAATGTCAAAGACTTGTCACCAGAAATATATCAGCAAATCATGTACTGGATAAATATAACACCTTACACCGGGTGCTTTGGGAACAGTGCAAAGTAAGGATATTTATTGTCAGGTATCCTTTGCCATTCAACATTCCTGTTAATTTCACTGGGAGATAGTCCAAGCAGACACCACAGAGTGTGATGACGATTATAAAACCGGAGTGGGTGAAGCACTGAAGAAGCTGTTGGCCTCAGAGAAATCTGATTACATGCATTATCGCTGACACTTCTGATTTACCAGAGAAGGGGGAAAATTACAAGAGATAACATTCTGTTTTTCACACCTGAGTACAGGGAAAGCTCGAGGCATTATAATGTTCTTTGATACAAATGCCTAATTCATACTGCACACATCTTTTTTCCTTCCTGCTGTCATATCATTTACCATTGTGGCACCTCTGTTTCCAGCCTCCCCACAGATTGCTGGTGCTACACAGGAAAGCTTTTGAGGCACAGGCTTCTTTTTGTTCAACAAGGCTGTTTTAACAGTGTTGTAAGAAAAAGGGAAAAAATAATTAAAACAGTCTGGTTTGCAACAGCATGCTTAAAAAAATGTAATATGACAAGAAAAGGTTCACCATCCCAATTAGAATGGTCACACTAACCATCAATAATGTCATCATAGTTCTCCTTACTGAAAATGTTGGGTTTTTAGTTCCTGTTACTGCTTGTTGGTTTGGGTTTTGGGGATGGGTTTTTTTCTCTCAGTTGTCTGGAGAGGACAGCTCCCTGGCCAAGGTGAAAGGCTTTTGTAAAATTATTAGACTTGATTCATTAAAGATTAGGCATTTACACCAAAGTAAGCCCAAAATTGAATGTAAACTCTCTTAGGTAGTTATAAATAAATCCATACTTCTTTTGATTATTTTGCACATTTGCTTAAAATGAAAAGCTCTTGGGAAGATCACACATTTGCAGAGCTGCCTGAGAGAAAATTTATAGCTTGTCAGCTGCATAAAGATATCATCTTCCAAAGTATTTTTGGGTGACATGGTAACAACATTCAATAAGATATTAAACAGAAATCCTTTGCAAGCTGTGCCTGTGTTCACTGTGATACTGCTAAAAAGTTTATTTCTCTCTAAATGGAAGAAAGCAAGTACATCATTTGAACATCTGCACAGTGAAACACACATCCTTTTTCATAATTATGGAGCAAATTCTGTCCTGGCTGGCCCAGCAGGGATAAGGAGAAGCACTGCACAGTGCATTTGTTACCACAGGGATCCTGCAGACAGGATTGGATTCCAACAGGCACACCCCAGGGAGGCACTTTAAGACATGATAAAATACTACAGCCCTGTCTGCCTGCTTGGCCTTATATACAGTACCAGGGAAACCTGCAATAACACCATCTTCTTGTTTTGAATAATATGCCACTGAAGCTATCTCATCTCAAGCAGAGATCTGCACAGTCTCAATCTTCCTATTTCTTAGTATATTTTGTAACACATGCTTCCTTAAAAATTCTGAAAAGAGTGCTAATGCAAAACTCCCTGGTTTGTCTAGAAGAGCTTAAGCTCCAGGACATGGGAATTTCTTGCTGCAGAGCTATTGTTGCTGTTGGCCATCCTACACATTCAGAAAGTTTGGTGGGTGGCAGGGAAATCTACTGCCATGGCAATAAAATCAATCCTCTCTGTATGTATTCTAAACTACACTATTCAGGGACAAATCTCAAACAAAGTGACTCCAACAGTTTCAACAAACATGTCCCTTTAGTCATCACATCATAGACAATAATTTTCACAATTAATAAATTTCATCCATGAGCTTCCAATAAATGGTCCTTAGAAGAGTATTACAATGGGAAGGTCTGGAATGTGACCTATCCTGGTAACTAACCAAAGCAGAATCTTCTCCAGCTGCACATCAAAGCAGCTGTAAAACTGCTTTTAGCAAGGAATTAGAGTTCATTCAGAAAATCCAACTATTTTACCCTATCAAATTTCTCCTCATTGTTGACTGTACAGTTCCTACAGGGCTGCGTCCACAGTTCTGGGGTTTTGTTGTGGAGGGGTTTTTTTTGAGGCAGAGATAAATTTTAGCATATTCCTGGAAAACAGGAATGAACTTCTTGATTCCAACTACTAAATCTGCCACGTCTCTCCTCCTTTCCAATTTCATTTTGGCAATTTAGTATCCTTTTACAATGGCTGCTTCAATTGTTTTATTCCACTATTCAGGTTCAGATTTTTGAATTGGGCATTGTGTTTTTCACAGTTGCAAATCTTTCTTTTTAGTTGTGAAGTCCATTAAGAAACTACTTTAAGCCATGTCCACTTCAACTTTTTCCTCCTTTTTTAACTGGTGTTTACCATAAGCTCTCAGTTTTATTGTCACCTTCCTGATTGCTGTCTACCAATTAGACACTGAAAAGCAAAAGGGTATCTGGAGTTTCCATCAAGGAGAAGGTACCCCCTGGGAATGAAAAACAACCCCTGGCTGCTGCATCTGCTGAATTCTAATGGAAATGAATTTAATCTAGTTAGAGGATAGACTCTGGGGCTTATTAGTGCCAGAGGCCTTCTGAACTGTGTACATGCTTATCATAAATCCTCACAAACTATTTTAAATTTCATTTATCTTTGTAGCTTTCTAGTTCTGTAACTTTGTTATAACATGGTGCTTAATGAAACCATAAAACACCCTTCTTACTATGCAAAACCTCTTTCTACGTGATTTTATGCAGTATAAACTAAAACCCACCCAAGTAGGAACAGGGTGGTGGGGAGGTACCTGTTTATGTCAGTCCCACTAAATACAGGGTCCCAGCAGCCTAAGCTTGTATCTGTCAAGCCCATAACCATATTTAAAATACTGTCCCCAAAACCCACTTACCCCAAAGAGGATGGTGACAGGACTGTATCCTAGGAAGGAGATAAATCTCTACACATTAAAAATAAAATTAATTAATTAATTTTTAAATAAAAAAATTAAGCAGGGAGGTTATCAATTGCATCTCTTGTGCTGATGGACAAAAAAGCAACCAATTCTTGGTCTGAGCGAGACCCTTTTCAAAGCCATTCCCAGTTTTTCATGTTTTTACCTAGAGTTTTGAGCTGTGGTTGCATATCAAGATGTAAAGATGTGATCTGACTTAACACAGTTGAAACACTAAACAACTAATTTTAGCCAGTAGGCAAAGAAATTCTGGTTTCTCTGTCTTTCAAATTAGTTGCTGTACAATGGGGTTTTTTTGGTTCACCAGCAGAGACTAGCTTAGACCAAGTGCTGCAATACTTATTATTACTCATACAGACAAGTTACAAGGCTAATCTAAAAAAAAATTACCATTTGCTGTTTTGGAGATCTGGCAGATGTTATTTCCTACATCAAAAGCATTATGTTATCTACAACATAAACTATGAGTAATGTATGCATTACACTATTTTAGCAGTCTACCAAGTTTCATCTAGACAAGCATAACCTGGGAATGCTCTGATACATCTCCTTTTGCATGTATTTAATAAAACATTACCAATTTTCCATATTCTAGGATACCCCAAATTCTGGCAATTAACACAAAAAGCAAAATAGGGCCTGAAATCCTATGTCTCTACTCCCATCAGCAGATTCTGTGTGGCCTGGGGGAAGCTGGAATAGCTGCTGCACTTCCCAATTGCAAATTTTGTCTTCATGTGTGTGTTAAAATAAAGACTGATACGTTTGATTTGCTCTCCTTGCAGTACCTACAAAAGGACTATGAAAAATCTAACTCTTCATGACCATAATTCATGGAATAACCCTTCTGAACAACCAGGACATTAGAATACTGATGGACACTTATCCTTCTGATGTCACAGAAGTTACCTACAAGCAAACCCCCTGACTAAGATGTACAAACTCAGCCCACACAGCCCTCAGGTTTTGTGATGGAAGACTGAATTTGGTTCTTTCTACTACACAGACTGCCACTGGACACTTCTTCAAATTACAAAACACTAAAATGTATTAGGTAGAAATATGCAATTGGATTTTCAGATGTCTTTGAGCATAGATCCCTTTAGGTAGCCTTAACAGTATCAATTCCAGTTTTGCACCAGCCTAAATTACATAGGTAATGCTTTGTTTATTAAATGCACCATGCCTGTGGATCCCAATCACATGCCAGGGCTTCAGTGTGCCAGTTGTTCCATGAATATAAAGTTAGGAGGACACTCCTGTCCCACACATACTTTTGCATAAGATGTGAGAGTGAAAAGAGAATACAGACAAAAGAAAGTGGCAGGACCAAAAAAGCAAGCAATATAGGAAGTAGTACAGTATGTAACATCCTGATATTTATCTTTTGTTTTGTAGGCATGACAAAAAAAAAAAAAAAAAAAAAAGAGGGACAAAAGGTTTGCTGGGGTTTGAATGAAAACAACAGTTTTGCAGGTTTGCAAAACCCTCATTTGAAGCATGAGGAGGGGCATAAGAAAAACATGAACATTTGAACTGAGTGACTAAAAAGGCATCAGTCCTACTGTGTTGAGGTTACTGGAAAAAGGATTTAACCATTCAGTACCACTGAGAGTTGACAGACATCGCCAGAGGGGCTGGGAAGGAGCATGGTTTGTTTGCTTGGTGCAATATGCAGAACAGAAGCATATGATTCTCAGAAAGGGATCATATTCTCAAAGTCACTGTCTAGGAAGAAAACCCCAATTTTAGCAAGACAGGCGTCAGCAGAGAGAAGTATCAGAATGTTCATATATATGAACATTTACTATGTTCATACATGTTCATTTCCTATGAAGCACAGATATAGAATCTTAGAAATACAGCTGCTTTTTTTTTTTCCTTCCTGACCTACTGTATTTGTTGAGAAGTCCTGAATTATAGTACTAAGAATCAATCCTCAGTGTGGTTTTGGAAAACATTTCACATTTGACAGCTACAAGTTCAGACAGAAGAATCCCCTGCCATCACCACTGGCTTACACACAGATTCACTTAGGCACTCTCCATTTTTCATGAGGTGCCCACGTCAGCCACATAACATCACTTACAGAGAAACCGTACTGAGTCTTCTCCACTGTTTTTTACTGAGATAAGGCTTCTGTTTCCTCTGGGTTCTACCATTTCCTCTTTGTTACTTTCTATCCAGAGGCACAGAAGAATATCTGCTGCCTTCATTGTATTCCTCTGCTGGCTAGAAGGAGCAATTTTCATGCTTGGTGTATGAAAGACCTTCCTTAAGAGAGACCCATTTTAGCAGGAAGATCTCTCTCTGGTTTGGGAAAAGATTAGGATATTTCTTCTGGTGTCTCTCTGGCCTCATGAAGAAACAGTGAGGCCTTGCCCATTTCCTGAAAGTCTTAGCCTGAGTTTCATCTTTTAAGAAGCAGACCTTCATATGCCTCATGCTTCTATATAAACAGATACATACATGAAGAATGTATGTAACTTATAAGTTTTATAAGCTTTTATAACAGGCCCCCAAATTCCCATGCTATTAGAATTATGTGAATGGCAGGGAAGGTTTTCACTGTTTGTGCTGTGGGAACACAGCCTTTTTCTGTCTACACACCAGGCAAGCAGAAAGATTTGGGGACTGAGCATGAAGAGCTGAGCTACAGCCAGCTGGATCTCCCAGGCTAATTTATTCAATGCATTTAAAGTTAATAGTTTTGTCCCTCTGATGGTAGTGCATTGGTAGAGAAAAAGCTGCATGGATACTCTGCATCCTATTTACAGTTTCATGGAGGGAGTGGAAACTATTGCCATAATTCTTTTGTACGTATCTGCCAGCATTCTGAGCTGTAACTCACGAGAGATCTCCCATAGGTTTCAATAGTTGGTAGAGGAGGGATGAAAGTGTTAAGCTATTTTACAATTTTCCTCAGTAGTTTTGGGCATTGACCCTGTTTGTCCTCCATCAATACAGGTGCAATTTGTCAGGCATCAGATCTTCAAGGAACTCCCCTGGTACTGGTTGAGAGTCCTCAAGAAAAATTGTATTGTATTATATTCCTTTAGTGAAACATGGGCAAGGTGACTGCTTCAAACCATTTCCATTTTCTGGAGAATTTCTAACAAAGCCTGTGTCAGAGTCTCCATAGCTTTAGTGATTTGGACCTAACAGGCAGACTAATTGCTCAAGCCTTTGAATTTCTCAACTGGAAAGAGATTGCTACCTGTAATTTAATTGATTAACTGTGCACATACCCTTAATTCTCTACAGGAATGAACTAAAGGATAAGAAAGGGAATAATATAATTTAAAGCCATACATTTAAGTGGCAATGAATTAACTAGCTCAGTTACTGCATAATCCATCATATTTTTCTTCTCTTCCTCAGCATTTTACTGAAGAGCCTGACTAAATAAAAGGGAAACAAGGAGAACTTGTGAAGAAATAGCAAGGACCGTTGATACATATATCTGGATATCAGAGCAGGAATTGAAAATCATCAACAACATCCAAGGCATTCACTTTACTTGAATGACCTTAACATGGCAAGTTCCAGTTTGGAGACTTGTGTATGAGAATCTACAGTGAGAAGGGACTTTCTAAACTGAAGCAAGACATGCTACAGGACAGAATAGAGAGAGTGCCTGGTCTAAGGCCTCTGTTCAAGGTGATGCAAATCTGCATTAGGTTCATCTTTTGAGGAGCAGAGAGCAGTGAGAGCATCTGCACTTCTTGCCTAGAGTATAACTTAAACAGGAAAGTAATACCTTTAAAAACACAATTGAAGAACTTACAAATGATTAAATAATAAGGTTTTGGACTTCATATAACCTGGATGCAGTCTCCTTTCCAGTGACCACAATCTAATTTCATCCACAGTAAGATCTGAAATAATTTCATTATTAGAGATGTAAAATATACTGCACATCTACAAATTAATCACGGGGGATGGAGGGAATGTTTTTATATAGCTCACAAATGAAGATGAGATTATGGTAAATGTAATCACTTCCCACTCTAGTGAACAGATTCTCCATTTTAACAGATCCAGAGTTTTCTGATTCCATTGCGGAACAGTGGAACAGCTCACAATACAAATGAGTAACTTGTTGGGTAACAGCTCAGTGATGTTTCAAAGAACATGTCTGTCATACCAACAAATTCATCCCACACATGATGGCCATAACATAAATCTTTAAATGTAAGTCAGAGATTTCCCGTACAGGAACAAAAGGCATCCTCTCTTAAGCCTTCAAGGGAGTGTGGGGGCAGCATCTGTCCCAACAAAGACTTTGTGAGCATTATATGCCTTGCTATCCTCTTTATTTAACTGTCTGCACTGATTTGTTATAATCAACATCCTTCTCTCTCTCTCAGTAGTCAAGTGATGTGTGAACATCTCATATCCTGTAATTAATATATTGCTCTATAGTAGAAACTTTTAAGATTGCCAACATTTGTATTACAATCCAGAGTACAAAAAATGCCCGCAAGTGAACTTGCTCTGCCCATCTCTCATCAAAATCTCTGAATTGCTTCTCATAGTTCTGATTTCCCCCCAAAATACAACTTGTATGTCTCCTGTATTTTTCCAGCCTTCTTTTCTCAAGGGGCAGGGGGTGTCAAGGGTTCAAACTGTAAGCCAGGATAGATTCAAGTCTGCCATGCAGGAACACCTAATCTCACAGCATCGTACAAAGCAGAACTATTCAGCTGTGTTATGATACAGATAACCTTTCCCATTGTTTCCCACAGAAAGTACAAGGGTTTGTTTAACCCAAATATAACAATATCAAACGCATTTTTCTACATTTTACATGTCAGACTGAAGAATATCAAAATAATAACAATAAAAATGTTCAAGATAAAAGGTAATTTAATTTTAAAATGTTTTTCGTGTACTTTGACATGATCTGGGAAACTAACCATAATAAAAGAACTAAATAGGTTTATTTACACAGTGATATGCTGCCAACAAGTGTTGGATATGAAGGCCAGAAGTCAAGTTCCAATCTTCTGAGTCAAATCCACAATGGAAAACAATGTCACCACTTCACATTTTCTGGAAACATTGTCTGTCATTTTTGCAACCCATTTGTCAGCACTCCATCAAGCTCCTGCCACACCACAATGAACTGCTAGCTACCTCAGATTATTCACTATTATTTATGTAAGATCTTGCACTATTTGTCTAGGTATTTTTGAAGCCTCATTAGCAAAGATTACATCATTAGTGAAGATTTAGCCCTGGCACGGCTAGGTCCATTAAGAAAGAAGGGCTGAGCTGTTACACTAGATGGTAATTTGCAAGTTATATTAGCTATACTTCTACACTTAATACAACTAAGACTGGATATTTCAGTGGTATGACAAGAAAACTGATTACCAATAAACATGCACTCTATGAGCAGTGAAACCAATCAAGTCCAGCCTCTGGACTGGACTGGAATTTAAGCACTTGTGCCATCTGATCACTTACTGTCACAAATACAAAAAGAAAAAATCCTACCTTCACCACTTTGCTAGAAACTGGACAGTGGTGAGAAAGCTGACAGCTTGAGCAGCAGGTGAAAGAGGGCAGGATCTTATAAAACTCATTTAACTGGAAAGAGAAGCAGGGTAAATATCAAGTCCTAATCTAGGTTATTACACCATCAAGATACTGTATTGTGAATCAGGATTTAAGAAGAGCAATGATATTTATCAATCTGGATATTAAACACTTTCTAGCAAGTATGAAGACAATAGAAGCTGAAAGTTAGTGATGAGCTCGAACACGTTAACATAAAATGCTTCGTAAGTAAATATATTCAATACATTCTGCTCGTATCACTAACTGCAGACAGCTGTATAATGTGATACACACAGGATAAAAATGAGAACGATGAGAATGCCTTCTATCTTTAACACACTGTGCTTCTACAGGCCACTGCAGAGGAAGCTTAAAGCCTGGAGTTTACTTAGATTTATTTTTCAGAGATTTTAGGATTTCCAGATGTTGCCAGAGCACCTTTAATTTCTCTTGAAATATATATGCCAACTGTGCTTCGGTTGCTGCGTTATGGTTTCCACCATTCTTCCCCTGCTGGCATTGCACTCCCCTCAGAGAACCTGAGCTTAGCATGCTGCAGCCATTAAACTTATCTTGACCCATGCCACGGGCCAGAAAAGCTGAATACACAGGCTGCTTTAATTTCTTTATGCTCAGCTTGTGTAGAAGGTTAGTATGCACAGCATGGGTGCCGCAAAGCCCACTGGCAGGGACAGAAATATTATGCAGGTGCACAGGCATGGAAGTTTGCACAGGAAGTTGCAATTCCAGTTTATGTATCAGGGAAAGGTCACACACAGCAGGAGTCCCTACCACTGGTTTGGTTGACCCTAAGGAATAGACTGGTTAAAAGATGGTAGAACCACACCTACTTTCTTCCTCCACTTTGCTTTCAAGAGCACATAGTGCAGGAACAGAGAGAATCTCGGCATTGATCACTTGTGTGTCAGCATGGCCACACATACCACACTGCACCCTGCTTTAAGCTAAATGTTGTCTCAAATCACAGCAAAAGCTCTGTCCATCCCACTCCCCATCTTGTCTGAGTAGATCCTACTCTATACGTTTTACCTCCAGAATTTTAAAATTCTTTATTTCAGCCACCTTCCTTCTCCTTGGCATTTGTTCCAGGGAACATCAGTACCGTTTACTTAAAAGAAGGGTTATTTATATGATGCCTAATAAATGGCATATAAGATTAGGGTTCTTCCCAATACATTCTTTCTCAGGAATTGATAGATCTCCCTTTATTTCTCATTTTGCAAAACTGCAGAATAGGTTCTGCCCTCTCTAGTATACGTATTTATTATATTTCCTTTTGAACTCACATACTCAGGAGGGAGTTTCCCAAAGGAAGGCCTTCCAAATAGTTCTCCATGTCAACTTATGACCCTGAAGCAAACTACTTGACATGCCAGTATCTTCCAAGGGTGACATATCTATTCCCCTGATATATGAGCACCTTGAACTCAATGTCATGTAGTCCAAATTGCAGAGGTAACTAGATCATGATGCAATTCTGCTGATTTACTGGAATTGCATAGAAGGGTATTTGGTTTATGGAACTCAGTGATGTTTTCATCTCTATTTTGAAAGTGGACTGAAGCAAGACGACCCCCCCCAAGACTGCCTGATTAGTTCCATGTCTTTTTCCCCCACTGCCAGTACCCTGATAGATGTTAGATTTAAAAACAAAAACCTGCAGCATGCCATGTAGGTACTACCCCTTCAAAGGGATATATTTCTTAAACTCTCACTTGTAATACTACTGCCATCTTCTAAATACCTGCTTTACTCTGAAATGATGACCCTTTCCTTCTCCTCCTGTTTTTACCCCATACTGACTTCCTAAGCTACATAGATAAGGATGGAGTATAATTACTGTACAGGTGGTAGAATCTAGCCTTTTATATATACAGCATTAATGGATAACAGCAATATTCAGTAATATCATCTCCTAAGGAATTCAGTAGCACGCTTGCAGGCCCACCAAAGTCAGTGAACATGTAGGAAAACAGCATTTGTCCCATAGCAGAAATGTCCCCACTACGCATAACCAAACATTCTTCTAAGAGCCACTCAGTTTTCTTCAAATAAACTTTAGTAGGACTTGCTGATTCTCTGAAAGTCTTACAGATACTGTACAAAACTTTCCCTACTGCCAAGTGGTAGAAAAGGTGAAGAAAATTCTTACACCAGAGAAGAATTAAAAGGAGTGCTTTATAGGAGGAAAGTAGGAGCCATTAATCTTTCATTTCAGAAAGCAAAAGCTGTAATGGTATAGACTTGCAAAAACTTTTTGCCTCTAGCCTGAATTGTAAACATAATGCAGTCAGCAGGGAAGGACCATCAGTATCCCAGCTTTGCTTGTCACAGCAGTAGAGGAAATAACTGATTTTGACTGGTGAGTGGATAAAACTAGGAGCACAGGGATCAGAATGCAGAATTTAATTTCCTTTGTATTCACCTTAATTTTTTGAATTAAGTCTCTGCTGCAGCAACAGTTAAAAACATTGTTGAGATTAAATTTAGGAAGAGAACTGTGTATGTGCATATTTATATTTCTGAGCAATTTTCATGAGGTAATATAAAACAGCTGAAAGTGGGAATTTCTGTGTGAGGCACACATTCCTATCATTGGTGGTTAAAAACTCAAATCTCATTGGGGCTTTCCTCTGCTGAATTCAAAACGCTGTCACTGATGACCCCACTGTTCCTCACCATGGACCAAAAGTCACACACAAATAGGGTTTTAACACGCTCTGCTGGCCAGGTCAAACCCTTTGCAAAAGCATTATGGTATTAGCCTGTCAATTGTTCCTGTATTATTTGTTCAATTTCTGTTAATGCTGCATGAGTACAGAGAAGGGAAAGGAGAAGGAAGTGTGACCAGAGCTGGTGCATCTGGAGCCCCCCATTTTCACAGAAACTCTAAAAATATTTAAGCTTTTATATGAAAGACATGCTACCTTATTCTTGTGACAAAACCACCAAATGCAGCAGCTTTGCTCAGTCACAGAAATAGAAGAAGTTGGGTCCAATCCCCTGCTCAATTCAATCTGGTGGAACTGGGCTTTATCCTGTCCGGTTCTCCAAGGACAAAGACCCCATGACTTCTCAGGTCATCTGCTCCAGTGTTTGAGCACCCTCACAGTGAAAACATTTCCTGTGTAACTAAAATTTACTGTGATCCAGTTTACATGCTTTGTCTCTCATCCTATAGCTCTGCATCTCTGGGAAGAGTCACCCTCTGTACTTTCCTATTAAACAGATGAAGAGAGCAATAAGGCTTCCCCTTCCCCTTCTCCAGGCTCAAATAACCGAGTTCTCTCAGCCTCTCCTTGGGTACCATGTACTTCAATCCCCTGGTTATCTTAGTGGTCTTCTGCTGAATTAACTCCAATATGAAAATGTCTTTCTGGTGCTCGAGAGCCGTTAAGAACTGCTCATGCACCAGACAGATGCATCTCAGTTAAACGATTGTAAAGGTTTGAAACTCTTTCAAAAGTAGCCATAAAATATTTTACAAGTGGATCATAAACTGTCATTCTTTTGCATTTCATCTGCTCCATACTGCACAAAGCTTTTACATACTACAATATACATGATTTAATATATATCAATACCAGAGGCTGCCAAACTTCTGTTTTCTGAAGTTTTTCTGCTGGAATTAGGAACTGGAAACTAGGACACTTCCTGCGTAAGCTTTACCTTCACTCACAGCACAAAGAAATATTAACAAGGACATTGGGACTTTGAAAAGTGTCACAGCTTCACTGTCCTAGATTTGAAAAGGAAATAGCAATGCAGTGTCTGCTACATCGAGACTGACTCCTGGGAGCCAGAGGGAAAGCAGATGAAAAGCAACTTTTTTTTTTTTTTTAATGACAGCACAGGTTTCTAAATTTAAACCTCCAAACAGAGAGATCTTGCAAAGATCTTAAAGTGATACCTTAACCCACTTCTAGAAACAATGATTTTTTTTAAAGCGCTACTCATATATAGAAAAATAACAGCATAGGGATTACGTCACCTCAAAAATACATAAGAGGGTAGAGGATAGTCAAGGATTCTGTGCTTCAAAAAGAAAGTTGGTGCAAAGATCAGCCTTCTCTGGGTTAATATTGACAAAAGCCAAACGAACCAAACTTTCTCCTGCTCCCAGCAAACCTGGCAAAGCACACTTCCAAAGGGGCACGTGCCAACAGAGGGAGAGAGGCTGCACCAGCCTCACGTGAGCAAGTGGCTGGAGCAAACAATGCTGCAGCCCAAGAAAACACTGCACAGATCTCTGTGTAATCCTGCACCTGCATCTGTCTGAGACTAGCAGAATGCCTGACATTTTCTCCAGTTGATTTCCTACAGCACTCAGAGTATCTCCATAGCTCCAGCAGCCAGCCAGGTCACACACAATAAATAAATCAGGAGCCTGCTAAAATGTGCACTCAGCCAGAAATAGAGCTTTCAAACAGTTTTGTGGGTTTCTTTGTTTTGGGGCTTTTTTTAACCAGTGGATACCTGGAGGCAAATTGGGGACTGAAGACCTCTCTTAAATCCCTTATCAAACTGATGACTAGATTACTCAGGTATACTAGCCTGCGTTGTACACAAGCCACACAGTCTTTGACCTCATTTAAGCTACTGAAAAAACAGAGACACAAAAATGGCAGTGAAAAACATATTTAAAATTAGACATTGAGCTATTCAGACATCATGTGCTAAATACTGTTTTATTCACTGTCAGGGAGGGGAGTGGTGGAATCAGGAAGTTCCGTAAGACCTGAAAATGACAGTGACTTGTGTAGTGAGAAGGAAGTGAGAACTAATCCAGTGACCTCCTCAGTCTGTCTATGGGCAACAAAATTCTTTACATTTGCAAGATTCTGCTCAGAGTTTAAGCTCACATGTAAGATTCCCAGCCCCTGGCAGAGCACCAAGGCTACAAGTTTACAGTGACGAGACTCACAGAACTCCTGCAAACTCCTTGTATGAAAAGCTGCAGCTTGGGTAGAAGCAACTGACCTTCGTTGAAAGTCAAAGCAGTGTAAACAGAAGTGTTGTCTTTCCATAACAAGTACTTGCATGACTCGGGCAATCCCCTGAACTGAGGAATTCAAGTACCTTTACAAAATACAGGGAAGCAAGACTATAGCTGGAAATGACTTGACTTGCAAAGAATCCCTGGTCGTTGGTTCTTTTTCCATTTGTACTTAAGGAAACAATCAGAAAGGTTGTAATTTACATCATTTTGTGCAGTGGTTCAAGAACAACCGGCTCTCCTGATTTTCTTTGTCACCAATAATGTTGTAGAGTTTTCTGCCATGGTATTGCCAGGCAGCTGTCACATTCAAATCTCACTATTGTAGCAGTTGCTGTTGTTTTCTTTAGCTTATATTTAGTGCTTGTTTGCATTCTCATTTTCTACCCTTAACTTTTGGGAAATAAAACGTTAGTGGCATATGTAGTGTTCCAGACTTTTGCTATGGATGCTGATCAATATGATTGGTGGAGCTTCTATACCATATAATGGGAAAATTAATGAAAAAGGGGTATACTGCCTTGGAAACGTAGCCCATTATACCTCTGAATAACCTGAAAAAGGCTTAGAAATAAAAATAGTGAAATGAATTCATAGGAGGAAATGGGCAGGGAAGAATCTGTTCCTTTTCAATACAACATTTAGGAAGAGACAAAATAAATACAGCACAATCTCAGTCATTTAGATGCCAAGAAAAAGGACCAACTCTGTTTAAAATAAGTGATTTATTATGGTTTATATAGTCCATGTATGCACCCACATCCCCCCCCAAGGACCTGGATACCAAAGTTTCATGGACCTTCACCTACTACAAACTGGGAAGGAGGCCAAGAAAAACCTTTCCACTTGCTTTGATGACTGTGTTTTCTATCAAGCCATGAAAAATTGCAGTCAAAAAGTGAATGTATTTCTATGCTTCAAAAATCTGGACTGATCATTTTTGTAAACAAAACCTCAAGGAAAACCCCTCATAAGATCCACGGCAAGGGATATTCATACAGTTGACGCACATGGAGTGGGTATTGTATCCGTGTTCTGCACACCCATATTGCTATACCATGAAATCTTCAAAGATATTGTAAAAAGCCCAATATGAAGCCCTTTGGATTAATATTTAGTGTTTGATTTCTGAGCATTTTTATATTTTCTCTTTTTTGCCAGTTAGAAGATATTCCACAATTCCCCCTAATGCTGGAACTTTCGAAGTGAAAGTGAGACATCTGAGCAAGTGTGTCAGAGGCTGGCCTGATCCATCAGCTGGCTCTGAAGGATCCCTCTGGCCTTCTGAGATAGTTCAGGCACAGGGTCTTAGGACCACACTTACAGCATTTAGTATTCAGAAGGATTGTGAAACACAGTGCTTCAAATTATTATAAATTTTATGTAGATTTAACAGAGAACATAGAGTATCCATACCTTTTGAATGGGAAGCCAGAGTAGAAGTGAAATATCTTAAATCATCACAATGACAACGGGCATTTATGCTTTGACAACTGGCTAATGCCAAAAATGCAGTTCCAAACCCCAGGGGAAGTAGGTGAGAGCATGCAGGATTTGACCTCCAAGCCTTAAGCAGCTGCACTGTATGAACTGCACACCTTACAAGGATGGAACAGTGCTTAATTGAACCTAAGGTAACACTTTCCACAACTGAAAAATTTACAGACTTAATCTTTATAACCTGTAAGATATTGGCATGTGGGGATTTTACAAATTGAAATGCAATTATTTGATTTCCTTAACACAAAGTACTGCAAAACTGCAAGGAATCGGGATAGAAAATTTATGCTCAACGCCAGAGAAGGTGAATGGAGGCTGGAGTGCATGTGCTCAGTTAGAGCTCTCCCCACCCACCTCCTTGTTCCCCCAAAGGCTTTTATTACACATGGGAACAGCTTCCCATGTTGTTTATAGATTGTGAAATAAATATGACTTGACCATACAACTCAAATTCAGTCAAGAAGGCCCATCACTTTGAAGTTACAGCTTTATCTCAGGAATTAAATTTGTTCACTAACTAATCAACAATATTGATGTTTTTCATGGTTACTAATGCTTGTAGACAAAACCGTAACTATTTTGGTTATCCAGGGATTTTTTTTTCATGTATTCATGACAGCGTTGCTGTTTGATACAGTATTTGTTACCTCCAAAGGAGATGCTTTGGTTTGGTTGCAAATGTCCAAATTTATTAACTCTTGAAGAAGATAAATCAGGCATTTGTGAAACGCTAGCAAAGCAGCTTAACGTGTTTCTGTTATGATATCAAATGGCAAAACCCAAAAGTCAATTCAGACTGAAAACTTCCACTACTCTGAATTAGAAATTATTTTACTGACATATCTGCAAAGTGATTACTGAAAAGGTTTTGTACACCCCTCTTGCACATCCTATAATTATTACACTGCAGCAGCATTCTGCACGTGAACTTGAATTTAATTTTCGATTTTTTCCTTATGATTCTTAGTATTTGAGGGCACTTACTGGGTCTCAATTAGTTGGATTGATGGTAATTTTTATCTCATAAGAGTAATGCAAACGAAGTATTCAAACCTCCAGACACCTATTGCAGTGCATTGGAGAGAGGCCAGCTTTCACTCACAATGTTCTTTGACTAAATTGAATCCATATGTTTACACGGAATAAAATATTACAAATGTCTCCCAGGGGCAGCCAATCATTATTGAGTGCTTTAATAACCCAAACCAAAAATTCTTTAAGGTGACAACTAACCTTTAGCCAGAAAGATACTTTTGTTTATTTTACTTTTTTTTTTAAATAATGCAAGGTGTATTATCCTAATTTAATTCCAACTTGTCATCAACAAAATACTTATCTGGGATAATTCTGAGAAAGCTGTACAACAAACCATTTGTGAAAGCAGTAATAATTTAGTTCTAAACATATGGTTCCAATTTTGTTTTTCCTTTCCCCCCCATAAATGTAACTTAGTTGTTGTAGTTTTATTTTTACAACACATAAATCTGATATCTTTGAGAGAGAGCTCTAGACATAAAAGAAAAGCTATATTTACATTTTAAAACTGGTTCAGTTGCCCACCATTTTGTCCCCATAACAATATAGCTATATTCAACAGGGTACCAGCTCTTGAAGTTTAAATTCATAGAGAGGCTACTATTTAACAGGAAATTCCTGGAAAGACTTTTCATCTGTACATTTCTTGGGAAAATAACTTGATGCTGTTTAAACAGAGTTTACTTGTGTCTGCAGCTTGTACACATACAAATGTAAATTCTAGATTTCACAGAAGTCAGTGTGAAGTTGACCTGTGAGAACTCAATGGCAGGTCAAGAAACTAATGTTAATTTTCAATATATTCAAGCATACAGCAAGGTAGTGTGAGATTCCCACTTGGATTTCAGCTTCCTTCTTGATTTACTTTCTTAGGAACTTGCAACATGCAGAAAGTAAACTTATTGTCCATTTTGGCCCTAGAAAGTATTTTGATGATTAAAAAATGTATATTAAATATTCTTACAGGTTTTATTTTTATTTCCATTTCTTAAATGCACTTACCAACTTGTATCTGCCCTGGTCCAAATACAGGCCAGGTTCCTGTCCTTGAAGGCTGAGAATGTCCATTCCTCTCCTATGCAGAAGTCTTATCCTGAAGTGCCACAGGCCGTTTAGTCAGGAAAACTCCTTCATTACTAAGATTCCGTGCATAAATTTCTTTCTTCCTCAAAACTTCTGACAAAGCTCATCCCCCTTCTCTGTCTCAGCCATTGCAACCATTCTGCATGCAAGGAATCTCCTGCCTCCCAATTTACCAGGCATATTTACCACATAAAAGTGGTAGAATGTGGCTTTATCATAGAGTAGAAGCATGTCCCAGAGACTTCAAGAAAAAGTAGTTTTGTAACCAAGAAAACTGTTTACATTGCAGGTCCGTTAAAATGCAATATATAGATAGAAAAGCTGAAATTCTGCCTAAGGCACAGACGTTTCTGGAGCATCTTTGTCTGTCCATAAATGCTGTGAGGAGCTACTACTAAGTTCGAAGAATGCTCAATGACATCAGACTGGAGAATTTTACCATCCCGTTTTACACTTCCCTAAAACAAGAGATGGAAATATCTGGGACTTGTTAAAGGCTTTCAGTGCATTTGTCATGTGAAGAGACAATGGAACATGCAAAAATGGAGCAGCTAAGGCTCTTAAGTACTATCCACAGAGAAATACTTGTGGGACTAACCCACCAGACATGCAAAGACCAAGCCAACACAAACACAGATGGTGAAGCCCTTTTCAGACCCTATCTGGTGTCAAAGGCAGGAGAAGGTATCAAATTAATTTTGCAACCTAAAGTACGTGAGGAATCCAAATTCCTCGATCTCCTTTGCAACAGCATTTAAGCACACTAAAACAGGCAATGATGAAAGAGGCAGACTTTCTAGTCTTGCTTTTGGGTTTGCTACCAAGGACTTCCCTCAGAACCCTCCCAGGGTAAGAGGCTGACAAACCTGCTGGCCCACAGACACACAAATGGCTGCTGCCTCCTCTTCTACTTGAATTTCATATCAGTTACTGAAATGAGATACTGAGCATGTCAACACAAAAATGTCCAGTATTATACTAACATATGGAAGAGATGTCACATAGAGGATTCTTCCCTTCTCTACACTGACGGGTGGTGTCGCCCAAAATATTCCACGTTTATACCATTTGGAGAAAAAGGTGTAGGCCTACATCTTATTTTGAAGCCAGACTTGTGACACTCACTGGCTGACAGGAAAGCAGCGGCTTCCAGGAAGGTATTCTGACACTACAGAGAGACCTGCAGGACACAAATCTATAAAAACTGGATTACAGTTCACTCCTTCCAGGCCCCTCTCCTCCCCTGAGGATCCTAGCCCATTAGTTTAAGGGGGTTAAGCACTCAGGTTCCCAATGTATTTCCATGGAAGCTTCTAGTTATTTTAGATCTGTTGCAAAACTGTAGTCAGAGACAGATAATACTACTCCTTTTAAATTGCAGCTATTGTTTGCTTCCAAATTATCAAATCTGGTTTCTAATGCCATATCTTTTAAATGAAGTAACAGGATCTGTCCTATCATTTTTTCCCCAATAGTTCCACATTGTAAAGCAATCAAAGGAAGGGTCCTTAAAGCACAAGGCATCCATGCCAAACCTTGGTGTTTAATTAATTTTCATTCATATTTAGTTCCAGAAAATAGTTTAGAGCATCTTTGAAGTATTTTACTTTGGGACTTAGATAATGGGCTGAATTGCAAAGGAATAAGGTACTGACTATACTGAGGGTCTGCAAGTGCTACAGAATAAAAGTAACAGGATTGTAGCACACACATACGTGCACTTTCACACGTGAAAAATTTTTACAGCTACTCACAACTGAACTGAAAATATGTAGTAAGTTGTAAAAAGGGCAAAGCAGACAATTTCTGACCTTGCTAGGAATGACACATCTATATGACAGACAAAAAGTAGCTGGAATTAAAGTATTCACCTATGATCTGACATATGTGCTTTTGCTGATTTATATCTTCTGCTGATTCTGGATTTGTCTATATTTATGCAGGTGCTTTAGAAGGAGAAAGAACTTAATCTTTTTAGACCAAAATATTTTATCCTGACCATTAATTCTTGGTACCTTTAATCCTGAGGGAGACAAGAAAAGAGAGCTTAATTTAGCTTTTCAGTATAGATAAGCACTTGCAGCCAGCCTGTAAACAAAACAAGAACAGTAAATGATCCAGTAATTTTAAAGCAATCTTTAAGGAACAGACATTAAAATTCCTGACCACTTCAGAGGTTCTTGGTCTGTCTAAGAAGGAAAAAAGGAATTCCCAGCCATCCTGTCACTGTGGGCTCAGGCCACAACAATTAACCAGCAAGGATGACCAAGGGCCAGCCCCTGAATCTCTGGCCTGGTCTGCCTTAGTTTGCTTGGACAGACCACAACCCAGTCTATTTTCTTTCCCCCTGTAGCCTGTGTTTTCTTTTACATATTTTAGGAAATTTTCAGTCAGCTCAGACATCCTCCTCCTGCCGTAGAAATTTACCTCACAAAAAAGCAACAGTTGGTAGCCTCCTCCTTAGACTGTACTTGAAAACATTCTTGTAGCTGTAAACTTCTGCATTCCTTTTAGCTGGAGCTCTTTTGGGGTTATTGTTATGCCTACTACTTCTTGGAGAGCACATTTTCCAGCTGTCACTGCGGAAAAATATCTGGAGGTTAGACCATCTAGCAGTGTTTTTATTACCACACAGAAACTAGGGGGAAAAANATTTATTAAAAAAAAAAAAAAAAGGCAGATTTGGGCACACTTGCACGCAAATTAAATATGAAAATGCTGATACCACCAGAAAACCAGCTTTACCACTAGGATCCTTAGGCTTAGATAAAAATTAAGAATATCAGATTGATTTGGCTGTAAAACCCAGAGTTCTGATTTCCAGAATGGTTTGCACTCTTTGCTGGGTCAGATCCTGAAACAACCGAACAGCTGTGATTTTCTTAGGACCTCTGAGCATATTTGCTCTGCATTTATCTACCATGACAGTATCTGAATATTTTCTATGTTAGAAGTTGTAAAGTCAAAGCGTATTCCATATATTTGCCATGTCTCTGTCTTGAGAAACCAAATGTTTGAGACACCTTTACCTTAAAAATATGATTTTTTTCCCCTCAAAATAATTATTTGGTGCTGTCTGGGTTTTCTTGGGCTGAAGCTGGTATCCAGATGTAATTCCAACAGTAAGAGGAGTTTTTCCATGAAGATAATTTGCAGAAGTTCCCAAAGATGTTCAGTGCCTGGGTTTAATTTGCCCTGGAAGCATGTTTCTAAGCCAGAACCACTTACATGAAAAAATTTTATCCAGGACTTTGTGATCTACATTGTCCCATGGGATTGCAGCTGTTGTCTTAGCATTTCAGAGATTGAAATTCCATCCTTATTTTAGCTGTTGTTTGATCTATTAACTACTGTGCCTTGTCACCAAATTAATGAAAAGACCTTGGAAGACAATATGTTATGTAAATTTAATCCATGTAAAAGCAACACTATTTAGCCAAGCATTACCACTGGAGAAATCCATATTTCACTAAGTGTGGCTGCCACAATATATGGAGCTCTGAACTTGGCTCAGAAGCAATCTGAACAGCCCCATCAGTTATGTAAGACACGATAAAGAACAATTCAAGCACAGGACTGATGACAGAAAACACATCTAGAGAATATGTTTAGTGCGTACAGTCCTCTTGAAAAGGAAATCATGCTGGTGAATAACAACCACACAAGAGGCAAACTTCCTGTTGGTAAAGAGCAGAGCTGCCACGAGGGAGGAATCAATGTCACAGCCAGTTTGAACTTAAAATAACAAAGTATGTTAAAAAGAAGAGGAAACAAGTTCAGATGCAAATACCCCTACAGTGAGTGCTTCATGGCCTAAACAAAAGGCTTTAAGGTCCCTACAAGTCTCTAATCAAATCCCTGGAACTTATCTGCCAAGGTCTCCCAGATGGTCCTTCTTGGCTTGGCGGCGCAGTAGCTGCCTCGGTGACAGGAGCGATAAGGCTCAGTCACTGTGCTAAGATAACTGGGCAGCTAAGGGAGCGTGGCACCGGCTGGGAATTCCCTGCAGGACTTCCGTGAGCCACTTAAATGTCAGATACTATCAGTGTACGAAAGGGACCAGCACACCCTCGTGCAGATGTGCTGGGGTGGGCGTAGGGGCTTCCTGGGAGACATAGGAAATGGAACTCCTCCCAGAACCCCGAACAAAGGAGAAGCAGGTAGTTACAGAAAAAGAATTTTCAGAATATGCATCTTTATTAGCGGCCCTTTATATAAAGCCTCATGAACAGAAACAGAGACTCATTCAGTGTGAGAATAACTCAAGAAAAACATGCACTCTACATCCACTCGCTTCAGAGAGGAAGCAAAAAATCCCCCTAAACTTGGGCCAATAAGTAACACCCTATTCCCTAAACCAAGCACTTGAAATGGCTATTAAAAGTTTCTGCGCATCATTTTTTAGTGAGGAAAGACCTCTGACTTTCCTCAAAACCTCCTCTTCTGCCTGTTACCACTTCTCACAGCATTAATTTTGTGTTAACTCACAGGCTCCCTTAAGGCATGTTCTGTCCCTATCACACACTGTTTAGCTCCCAGTAGGCTGCTATGGAGAAATGCTGGCACACTCCTGAAACACCCCAAAATCTCATTCCCATAGTGATCACATGAGGTTTTCCTACACACAAACAGACTGTTATAAACTTTATCCAACCATTTTGTAAGAATCTGAGAGTCAAATTCAAATTAATATTGGCTTTTACAGAATTTCATAGAGACAGAATTATGCAATTTTAAAGTTTCATTCTAATGAGGTAGTGATCACTCAAATGAGGAAATGGTGTAAATGCATATTGAGGGAAAACTAATATCTAATACCAAGATTGTGTGGTAGAAGGAAAAACTCCAGAACTTTCATCTATCAAAATATTTAGAAATATCATAATTATCATCTTGTACTTGCTTCTACCACATCATTTAATATGTTGTATTTTGAATTTCAAAATTTAGAGCTACACTGAAGCTACTCTATCATTAAAACCAAAACTGAATTTGCCCAAGTAAAAGTTTTAGAATTTAACCATCTTTATGTATGAAAATTCTGTGAAGACTTACTTGCTTGGTAGCATAAGGGGAGAAAAATTCCCAGTAAATTTAATACATCTTGGAAAAATTCTTTCAAAGGCTTCCTAACTGAACTTGCTTCAGCTCACAAGTATTTTTTTTTTTTAATAGCATGCAAACATTTGAAAGCCAATAGGAACAAGGTGTCTCTGTACATTTTACTTGTTCAGAATCAGCAACAATACCTACTGAAAAGACAGTTTGTTTCTGATTTAGAAGTAGGGCCTTTTAAATAGTACTCTTACAAAAGCAAACCAAAACACAACTTGATTTCTTGTTCAGCCGCTTTCAGAAAGCCTGCAGAGCCCACATAGAAAAGGTTCTAAGTCTTAGAGGTGTTTTTAATCCTTTTAACGAGGCAGCTGTAATTGCCTTCGGGTTCTCTTCAAATCGGCAATATGCTAACACGCTTGCTGCTCTGCTGGGAAGCTGTGAAGTGTATCCTTCCTCCTCCCAGGGCCTTAATTATTGCTTCCTCCGGTGGCCACAGCCCGTTCTGATTTTCATTAGAGAGCGTTGCAGGGTGGGATCCTCTTCCACACCCAGTGCCATGTGCAGTTGAAGTGCCAACACTGTGTTAGGAGAGGTCTTCGGAGCCTTCAATGGGCACTTAAAACTGTGCAAGATAGTGACTACTGCTGCCCACAAAAGCTTAAACAATCACCTGTAAATTCGGCAATGTTTCTACGCACCCAAAGCTAAACAATGAATAACTACTAAGAGGCTGTAAATCCTTGCTAGAAGTGTACATTCCCTGATGTCTTCTCTGCCCTGGCTCCGCAAGCACAGAATTAGAAAGACAGGAGGCCAGTTTTGAGTGAGTCAACACTCGCTGCATCTTTTTCTCACTCAAAACTAGGCTGTCTGCTTGCTCCAGATGAGAATTTTTTAAATAAGCCCATTCCTGTGCAACTTACTCTAGACAATTCTGTTAAGTTCTAAACAGTAAGAACTGCATACCAAATCCTGTCTCAAAATAAAGCAGATCAGTCTGAACCCCTGCACTGACAATGCTGTGCACAGTGTTAACTAGATCTGAACTTTCCTAGAACAGAGAGATCTTTGAAATCACTTTTGGCATTTGTCTCGGAAATGAGAATATTTGCATGAACAATCGTTTTGGAGCTGCCACTGCAATGTATTAGCTGGAGAAACTACTCTTACCATATCCAACTCTGCAACCCTACACACTGACCTTTCCAGCAAAGAAATAATACAGAAACTATAAAACCAGACTGAGCTGGCCAAGAATTGCACAGAAGCGTTTTCAGAAACTCACAACTTTTGTCATCTCTGACAACCAAGTACTGCGCAAGTTAGCTGACAGATTCAAAACCTGGTATACTTGTGCAGTCCAGCCCTCTCAGGGAGTTTTCTCCTTCCTCAGGCTAGGAATGCGACTTTAAACAAAACTACATAGCTGGCTTATGCTCCCACATCACCGTTTAAAAATAAACTTATAACTGACTTTTGATAAACTCATTTTCAAAACTTTTCTGTTGATTTGTATGTATTAATCCCTCAGATAAATACTATTCTTGGATTATAACCATTCACACAATTATTCATAATTAGCAGGGCTATCTGTGTACTACTTGTTATCTAGGACTTTCTGTTGATTACATGTACACTACAAAGTGGATCTCAAAAATAGAAGCCTCCATTTAATCTCCTCTGCATTACACAGAAATATTTGGCACTTGTTCATAATACATTAGCTTCTAAGTAACATAATAATAGAGCTAGCTGTCTGACTCAGGGCTATTTCTGAAGCTGCTAATTTGATTTTTTTCCAATAAACAGAAAACTTTCCCCATTATGTTGCTTTTCTGCTTGCAATGAATTATCCCAGATTGCTACATAACTAGATAACCTGAACAGACAAATTTTGTTTGTTTCATATAACCTTCATTCAAAGCATCCAATACATACCATGATGAATGTAAAGTGATTTTTTAATAAGCATACTTTATACTTTTGACTCATTTATACAGCAGTAATACATCTTAGGTAGCAAAGGAGGAGGTGTGTATGCTCAGGGGGCTGCACTAACACAAATCTACAGACAGGGCATGCTGACAGCTGGGCAGCTGAACACTCAGGGACATGTTGATGTGAGCTCACTGGATGGCTGTAGCTGTTCGAGATTAATATTACTCTTACAGATATATTTACTCAGTCTACAGAAAGACTTTTACCCCATAGCTAAGGAAAAAAATTTCCAATTTCACAGTCATCAATATTGGTGTCCATAAAAAATGCTAGTACAGCATATAAATGTTCTAATATAAATAACGTGTTTCTAGTTTAATTCACAACTGTAAGATAATTCTAGAGCTGCACACATTCTGTTCCCTGCTGGCCTTGCTCCTGAGCTCAGTGGAACAGTTTCAAGGAGAGATGAGCGGAAATTTTTTCATTTTATGCTTAAAGAGCCAGACAAACAGAGCTGAAGGCTTTTAAAGGAGTAAAACTGAACGTTCTCTTGTTCAGTAAGTCTTGTCCATGGAAACTTATTTGACATTTCACAATTTCAGATACAGGTTTTGGTTTCATCATTAGCCTTTCCAGACTCTTTCAGAACATGAAAGTCTGAATTTAAAATTGAATTCATACAACTTTACTTATTTTTACTGTAAGAACTAGACTAGCAATCATACACAATTTATTGTGTGTTGCTATATAACAGACTTGACCCCACACTTCTCTCAGTTAATAACTCTGAAATTAATGTAGATTTTGCCAGTGAGAATACAACTTTACCTCCCATCCCCACCCCTAAACTGTCAAAGATCAAATAACTCTAGAGTTACTAGTTCATTAAATAACATAGATTGCATAAACAGAATGTTTGATTGGTTCCAGTTTCTCACAGATGAAACTCTGGGGCTGCTTAGTGGAGAACAGCCAGACTGTGTGCAGGGACTCATATCTTGCCTTTTAGGTAGCCCCAAATTATACATGCGCAGTTCCTCATAAAAGATTTGTTATTAATAACCTCTAAACATACTTCCTGATTTATATTCAGCTGATATTATGAATGCATTTCAATAATAAAATTAAAAATAATCTGAGAATTTACTTCAATTTCTCCATCCCACATCTCAGCGGTTTTTTTGCTACAACTAAACTGACTTTCAAAATATGAATCTGAACCATTCCTGCTGGAGGTTTAGCGTTACTTTTGTCAGCCCCTTAGGGAGTTGAAAGAAGTGGACTCTGAAAGATAGTTTTCCTGCCATTCACATCCAAACTGAACATACTTAGTGAATCCAAGAGACATAAACTAAAATATTCTGGTACTGTGATTGATCCAATAAATATCTCCTTGGGTGTCAGAGAATCCACTAGACAAAACCAGCAGCCCTTCTGATTGCTACCTCACTGGGGACAATCCAGATATTGGGAAAGGAGTCAAAAAATGTTCCATGGTTTGTGTAATGAAACAGCAGAATAATTGTGACAATGGTAGTGGCAGCAGAGAAACAATGGAAAGAGTAAGACTTGAAAAACAGTTTTCCTGCAGTGAACACTTTCCAATAAAGACCTTTCCCTGTTAGTATTGCTGGCAGAGTCCAGCTCCTGAGGACAGTGGGTTAAAAATGCATAAATATATGACAGCTCATATTTGTGAAACAGTTATGAAGCTTTCAGTTCTGCTGTCCATACTGCTCCCTTTGTGAATGAGGACTTCAGCAATCAGATTTAGAATTCTTAGTAGTTTCCTCTAAAAACTTAAACTAGTGATATTTAAATAAACACCTTTCTTAGTTTCACCTTTCATATCTGATTTCATGGAAGGAAAGCAAGTAATGACTGCTACAGACATCTTAATAACAGATTTCTTGTGATCTCACGTAAGTCATTCTGACTGCTGTTGTCTGAAATAGTAGTATCACATCTTCATCCCCAAAGTTATTTTCAGAACGACCAATCATCTGCAATTACAGCTGACAATGATGTGAGATGCATATGGGACTTCAGCTCTTTCCAAGTCACCAGTTCATAACTGATGAGTACCCAGAGAACCTTCACATTTGTAACAAGCTGAGAACATTCTTCTTGCTGGGCATGAGGATTCAGTGGGGCACTTCAGTGACAGGAGGGAAAGAATATCAGATTGCCCACTTCCAATTCCCAAAGACTTCATTTACACATTTTTTCCTACATTTCTGATTTTTGTCCTAGAAACTGCAAGATAAAATAGTAATATAAACATTTATGTCAGCTTTTGCTGCATGAGTCCTCATCCTGACCCTGAGGACCCTACACATAAATTTGCCCAGACAGGCCACAAAGCAGGGGAGGACCTGGATTGCAACACACAAATACCACCCATCAGCTGCCCTGGAATTCTCACCAGGCTAACAGGGAGATCCATACATTTCTGTGAGGACAGAAACACACACACAGCAATCAAGCATCTGGAGATGGGTAGCGTATGTAATGGAGGGAGAAGAAGAATAATAGATGGAAGTTTCTTGTTAGTGCAAGAAGAATGTGTGCCCCTAGGCTGCAATAAAGAACAAGACATCCCAATTCCCATTGTCCTTAAGTAACCACTGCAGCCATCTCCACAGACAACATCTTTATGGCATTAATGTCATGCTATGCAGGCCTCCCTCTCCCAACTACACAAACTAAACCTTCTAGTTGCAGGTTTGGTCACCTGTGATTTCATATGTAGGTCATGTAAGAAAAATGAAGCTCTCAGAAACCAGCCTATTTGTGTTCAGGCCTCCAAGAAATGCTTAGTTGGCATAATTCAATTTCTTCAGTGTTGTATCAACAAGAATTCTGCTAATAAAATACAAAGTAGCCTTCATGGTATGAAAAAAAAGGGAACTTATAAATGATTCATTATTTTTCTAAAAGTGCCTATATACAGAAAGGTCAGGTCAAAAAAATCTCTTGTAGAAGGTTTTTTTTTGTTTGTTTTTTTTTAAAGAGTCAGGGTACCATTATTTCAGTAATTGTATAGAAATCTGGAAGCAGTTTTTTGTTGTAGAAAATGCCTTATGAAAAAGGTCCTTTCAGGCTGGGAAGGGAGTGTTGGATTATAAGCCATGTTATGCAAGTCTGCTGCTCCAGAAGCCAAAACCCTGCCCCATCAATTGCATAACCAGCTCCAAGGGAGATCTTCACGGAGGAGCCTCGATGGAAATTCAGCAAGTTACCAGCCTTCCACAGGCAATAAACAAGGCATTTACTGTCTCTTGGCATTTACTGGAGCCAATTGTGCACAATTTGATTTTTTCCCCCTTCTCATTTCACAGCGTAAACAAAGAAACAACTCACAAAAAACCTGACACTGGGCAGACTGTCTCCTGTTGACACCATTCTGATCTGGGAATCATATTGCCCCTTTGAAATGCTGAACAAGCCTGTAGGCTGCTGGTACAATTCTGAAAGGAAGTGGGAGAGGCAAAAGCAAAACGAGATGCTCTGCAATGGAATGCACTAAAGAAAACCAAATTTTTCAACCAATATTTAAATTCCTCAAATGTGGGACAAAACCTACTGATCTCACTCTTAACAACTAAAGCCATGA
>VXAZ01004989.1:1657994-1689853 GCA_013399875.1 Gymnorhina tibicen | reverse complement strand
CAAAAAAAAAAAAAAAAAAAAAAAAAAAAAAATAGGGCTGATCTATATAGACATGAAAAATTGTCGTGCTCCCCCACAAATCAAGAGACACCTCACACATCCAATTACCATGTTTTTGCTGTACTGTTGTTTTCTCTCTAGACTGTAGCTCTCAGCCCTGTTACAGGGCATGCCAAACTTTTGCCAGGTTTACACAGAGTAATAGAGCTGAAAAAACAGCACAACTTCCATTTCCCACGTAAACCTGCTCTGTCTTGGCTATTACATTTTCCTTCCTCATTTGTCAGTATCTGCACTCCCAGAGCCTTCTGCATGTGTAGTGTTCTCATCTTTACTGGTCTGCGCACTGATTTAACATGCAGGATGCTACACTGTTGTTTTTCCTTATAGTAAAAGGCAAAAGGAGGAAGAAAGATCCAAAGTCTGAGTCTTGAGAGCCCATTGGGGAAGTCTGGTCAAGGGATTACATTTCTCATAGCCAAAACCACACAAAGGACACATATGAATATTGTAGTTTCTAAGCACTTCCCCCTCTCCCTTATTTTTTTTTCATTTGTCCTTTCAGCATCATTCAGCTTGGAAAGTATGACTGGAGGTTTCACTTAGACCTCAGGCTGAGGTTGTTCTTAAGAAATACAGTTTTGTCAATAATTTTCCTGCAAATTGTTCAGCAGAGCTGAAACACCTGAAAAAAGACATGAGCTACACTTCCTTTACAAGAAGACTAAAGTATAGGAAAAATCATACCCCTGTCTGAAGAAAGCAGCTGCAATCGTCCAAAAGAAAAATTTACTCACCATTCTCACACCATTATGGGTCACATTTTACATGACAAAAATCAGCCACCATGCAAAAGACCCTACCCAAATACTTCCAAGTCTCTGTAAGTAATTAACTGTAAAAAGCAAAGCAATGTTGCAGTTTGTAATGTAGAACCTAGAAATCAAAGACCTTTGCTCTAACAGGGAAAGCTCAAAAAAAGGCCTTTATGTTTTTGGTTTCCAGGACTCCTTAGACTCATAACATTAAAACTGATGAAGTTCACAATCAGCACAAATCCCACTTTCTCCCTTCAGTCAGATTGCACAACACAAATGATTGAGCAACCTATCCTAGACACCGTTAAGATTCCTTCAGTTGTCCTGGTCATGGCTCAGTGTGAACTTTATTATAAACAACAAGATAACCAAATGCAAAGATAAAAATTATGAGATTATTGATGAATTAAAAGAAGCAATATTACACACAATACACGAGGCACAAGCCAACTACAAGAACTGTCATTTCTGAGTATCTACAACGCAAATCAGCTCTGGGTAGATAACTTCTTCCCCTTCACAATTAATTTTCCTATTAAATTAATAACTAATTAATCATTAGTCAGAGCACCATGATCTTACCTTGGGCACACAGAGAATTCCCTTTACTTTGCAATTTTATTAAGTTGACTGCTCTCATTTCTTCCCAGTTGCTTAAAACCCAGCTGCTTTGTTTTGAGATGTTAAAATTCCCCCTGAAAGACCATTTTGACCATACACGTTCCCCTAGTGTTCTCAAAGCCTCTTTAAACACTGACAAAATTAGGTAATGCATTATGGAGCTTAGCAAAGGAAGGCCTTTTCAGCCATCACCTTGGCCCTCACATTGTTTTCTAATTAGTGACTGTTTGAACCTGTGCCAAACAACACACCCTTAGCTAAGCATCCGTTAAAACAGTAAATTAGTCAAATTGTGCAATCCCTTTTAACTCTGTCAAGCCAAATAAATATTGTCTTGACATTATGGAGACACTTTGGGTAACCACACTGAAATGTGCTCATAATATACAACCTGAACTGTTTTCAATTAATAATAAAAACTTCTGGCAGAAGGGTAGTGCTCCAAAAGCACTTGTTTTCCTTTGACATCAAGGGGAAGGAGCCAATTAGGCACTTCTGAAAATTCCATTAGGTATATATCTGAATATTCAGCTACCAGAAATATATTTATAGCCAGAATTTTCAGTGAACTCGAGTGGTCTGGATAAATTGCATATTTACAATCCACTGTGGTAGCTAATGCTTTGGATTATACTTTTAAGAAGAGACGAGCATCTTCTGAAGCAAAGGATACCCAGATGTATTCTCTGTATGACTAAAGAAGTCAGTAGAGATTATTTTAGTGTAACATATAAATTACTCATGTTTTTGATAAAAAGCATTGTATTCCCAGGAAGCAAAAAGACATTAGGGAAGGTATATACAGATACAGCACAGTCAGGCTACATCATAAATAAGGAACCTGTGGGTCTTATTTTTAATCTGCAATATGACTCTCAACCTAATTATCTCCACAAGCTCAACTACATAGGCTGAGTTTATTTTCCATCCAGGCACTTTCAGTGAAACAAAAGAAGTTACAGCTGCATCTTCTTACAGACAAGATTTGCTTAATGGTTACAGTCCAGGTCAACTCCCCAAGATTTAGTTATTTATTATTAAATAGATATTAATAAATGATTGCAAATATTGTTTTTTTAAGCTTAAGTACATTTTTAATGAACTCTGGCAGTGATTAAGGAGCAGTTTGAATTAGACAGATTAATCATAGTTACAAGCTCCTAAGAGTAGATAGCAGGGAGAATTTGTGAGAGAACATTGTGTGCTTGTTACCAACTACTACTTATTTTGTTGCAAGTGCTTCACAAAACCCTGACAGTGTCAGTTTTCCATTCAGGTATAAAGATTAGACCATGACTAATAAGTTTGAGTAATTTACAGGGGACAATATCAGTGGTTAAGGCAGCTGTATTTTACCCCGTGTGTACGAGAGCATTTCATTTATTATACATACAAATACACGTCATATATACATTATATATATATAACATACTCTGGAATAGGGGCAATACTATTAAATACTAATAAAAGGGCTAAAAGCAGGCCAACAGTAGATTTTTAAACATAACTCCCAACACCTGCAGGTTACCAGGTGATCCATTCTTGGATCATGCTGTTTATACTTGTGTAGGCAATCGAAACAGTTGTGCAGAGCCTTTACTGTCAGTAACTTCATAGGATGGCAAGTTACAATAATGATGTTAAACACATGGTTTGATGGTCATATTGAATATTCATAACACTGACTGCATTACAAGATATGTAGGAAGGAAGAAGGAAGGAGACAAAATTGTATGGTTAAGACGGAAGCCATCCTGAAAAGCAGCAATTCACAGGAAGACCTGAGGGTCATTGCAACTAACAGAGTTCAGCTCTTTGTGCAGCCTTGTAATACAAAGGGTCTGCAATGCCCACATTAATAATTTTACTACTTCAGCAGTTCTTTACAATGGATTTTTGCGTATTTGTAAACAAGAATATCAAATAGAAACATAACACTCGATATCTGCAGATGTTTGGAAAGACAGCTTCTCTTCAGCTATAAAAATATTTTGGAAAGTTTAGAGCACAACAGTGACACAGCAGGAAGAAGGTTAACAAACCTCAGTTTTGTCAAAGAAAATTTTGATAGGTGACAATTTCTAAGCATAGGTATTTACACATTAGAAAAAGCACTTTTCAGTTCTGCTGAAAACCAGAAACAGATGCAAGAAAAAGTCAGTATTTCCTGCCCGTGAGGTTCCACTGTTTTTGATAACATTTTTATCAGTGTGGCAGAAGGATCCCTCACCTAGCCACTTACTCATCATTAGATGGGTCATCAAGGCATTCTCTCTCCTCATTCTCTATCTGCAGCATTTAATCTCCCAGGATGCAAGAAGCTGAACCCCAGGACAACCATCCAGAGTATTAGATGAACTACAATTGCCTGTCATCCACATGTCAGGCTATACAATCTACTGGCTGCTTGGCTATAAACTCTATGAAAGTGCAATATAATTCTATTTATTAACCACACAACAGCATGAGACTAATTATGAACACAGCAGAATGCTCGTGGCTTCTGCAGAAGCAGACACAGAGATTCCTTGATTAGCAAACATTAAGTATTTAAAAAGGTATTACTTATTTGCAATTAAGTACATGTAATGAAGAAGCCAGAGTTAAAAAAGAAGTCAGAAATTTGCTTGATATTCAATAATAACAATTAAGTTGTTATATCAAGGCATTATTTTGCTTCAGGATATATGTGAAATGATAGTACTTACACACACAATAGCAATATACACCCTAAACCAACTTACAACATATGGACCCAATGAATATAAATATTCTATCCTTTCCTTCCCCATATTCATTAAGAATGTAACAGTATGTCCATGACTTTGCCAAGAAAATCTTCTGCATTTAGTGGTAAAGAATACACATTGAAAAAGGTCTAATAAGTGCACACCAATATCTCTACCAGGTTCAAACAGAATTCATAAGTTGTGAAATTAGTTATTTGCGGTTTTTCTTTCACTTGCAGTTTCAAAGCTGCAAAATTCAAGCCCGTTCACGCTTTCAGTGGGTTTATTTACATTTCTTAACACGATCTACATAGAAAGGCTAGTGTGATCAAGATTATCCTGTTAAATTTAATATTTTGCATAAGGAAATGCATGGCATACCATTTCCTATAAATCTCAAATGTGGAGAACTATAGCTATAATAGGTTAAGATTTGCTGACATTACCTGCAAAATAATGATATTTCCAAGATGTATTTGTCTTAAATTCTCTTTGTTTCGACCAACAGTAGCACATTCAAGCACAATTTTTTAATAAAGCAACTCATTATATTATTAAACTGCCAGACCAGACTTTCAGCAGATGGAGTTAATTAACAAATGTAGTGCACTTCAACAGGCAAAGAATGTTTAAAAAAGCCAGAGTTAAAAGCAAAATGGTAATACATGGAACATTGATCAATTCCATACCATTTGCTAATTGTGTTAGTGTTAAGCAGATCTTGTCTTCCCCAGATTTACCTTGATGACTAAACAAGCGTATAATCTGTGAAATTTATACTCACTGTGCTAAGAAACCCCAATGGCTTTCTGCTGGAAACTTTTTCATGGGCTATTTCCTGTTGACTTGTTCTGCTTAGGTATCTAGCTAGTTTTCCTTGGCAGGATTTTCTGTTGCCAAAAGACTGGAATGTTGAGGCTTTTACACTGACACTCAGGTTTTCTATGTGTGTGATCTCCCCATTTTACACGTCCTGGCTGTTCTGAAAATGCCAGATGAAATTGAAATGCTGCAGAGGAAGATTATTTCCTTCCCACAAAATGTATGAGAGATGTTTTGTGTTTGCAACTGTGTGTACCAACTAATGTACACACAGAAAAACAACACGCAAAGATGATCCTTCCAAAACCTGCTGTGGTTTAATTGTTCCTGCACAGAAACACGTCACACTTCTCAACCCAAGTTTTGCTCCCTAACTTTAACTTCCTTAAAGAGTTTCAGAAAGCATTTCCACAATCACATCCAAGCATGCGGTTCCATAGACTAAAATCATAATGAGAAAGCTCTTCAGTATTTTCAAATCTATTATAAGCTTAGCTTAAAAAATTTCAAGTTGATGCCCCTGCCAAATTTACAGCTTAGTTGGTGTGTCTAAACTGGGGGAAACCAGTCAAGAGACTTGAATGCATTCAGAGGGACTTAAGACAGGCTGGTGGCTTGAGTCAGCAGGAAACTTCTGAAATTCGACAAGTACAAGAGCAGGGACCTACCTTTGGGATGGAACAACCCTGTGGAAGAACACAAAGTGAGGAGTGTCTGGCTGCGAGCAGCTGTGCTGGGAAGGAGCTGGGTCCTGGTTCCCAACAAGCCGAACATAAACCCACAGGGTGCTCCAGCAGCCAGGATGGCCCCAGCACCCTGAGCTGTGCTGACAGGAACAGGCCTGCAGATCCAAAGAAGGGATTCTCCTCCCTGTAGCTGGCACTGATTAAACCAGAGAAAAGAGCCTTGACACAGCTGGGAGAAGCAAGGCCTTTGGGAAGATTGCATAGCAGTTCCCTAGCACCTACAGGGAGCTTATCAAGGACACAGGAGCAGGCTCCTCACAGCAATATGTGGTGCAAGGATGAGAGATAAAAGACAAATTGAATCAAGAGAGAGGCAGGTTGATTCAAGGACAGAAATCTTTGGGTCATGAGCACAGCCAGGCAGTGGAACGAGGGGCCTCATCTCAGATCTTGGAGGTTTCCAAGACCCAGCAGGGTAAGGCTCTGAGCAGGCTGATCCTGTAGCTGACCCTGCTTTCAGTAAGAGCCTGGACTACGTGATGTCTTGAGGTCCTTTCAACTCAAATTAATCTGGGATTATATTGCCTTAGTAAGCAAAATTGGGCCCTATCTTGCACTAATTGTTAACCAAATGCAACAACAGGGACAATAAAGGAAATTTAAGATGTTTCATTAAACATGCTTAGAATTCACAAAAGCATTCACTACAGAGCATGTAAAGAACTCAAAGACTGATAAAGCCAAGACAAATGAAAAAACCCCCACTAATTTTTTTTTTAAAGGAAGAATAAGCATACTAGGTGCTGACTTTGCTACTTTGAAAAGAGGAGCATTTAGACATGATACTGTGATACTCATGGAAACAAGAATTTTCATATCAGAATTCTTACATCTATACAAGAGGAATTACTTTTCTCCTATCCCTCTTATCAAAAGAATATTCTGGAAAATTATCTTGGAGTCTGCAACACAATAGAGCCTTATTTTTGCTTCAATAACAGTAGATTTTCACAGTTACTGTGTTTATAGGGAATCTTGAATGTTAATTTGCACATATACAGCTGCAAAATCTACCAATGCAGAAGGATCTCTAAGGCCACACTGCATTTTATTGACATAGATACATCACTATTCAAGAACTCTGCATAAGCATTTGAAGTTAAGAAATATAAGTTACAGTAGATGGGGACAAAAAATATCCGAGTAATTTTTCTTTTATGCTTAGAACTTTACAAGCACTGAAAACCCATGGATCTTTAGATGGCTGCCTTGATTGTACAAATGAAATTCTATTCTATTTTCTAATTCAAAACCTTATGTTTGCCATTGAGTAGGCAAACAGTAGGCCAAACAGAACTAATGTACAGAATCACAGCAAACATCATCAGCCTCTTCAATAATACATTTAATGGAAAAAGTTCAGCCATGGAGACAATTTTTTCCAAACTTTAAAAAACCAAACAAGCATGTAGTCCTATTAAGGTCAGCTGAATAACATCTGTGGAACTGGAAAGATGGTCTATGGTATTCAAATATAATTTTAGAGTATTTAATAGACATTTTTAATGAAATTCACAAGTCTATAAGCTTCCTAAATAGCAATTTCACTGTCATATGGATTATTTCCAAAGGCTGTCTTTGTGCCAGGATTTTTCTTTAATTCCTGAGCTATTTTTTGACGGAAAACAGTTCCAGTAAATAGACTACAATGGGAACTGAGCATCCTGGCTCAAATGATGAAATCTGATACTGACTCCCCAGGTAACGTGCAGTTTTCCCCAGTGAACACTTGAGTTTACCCCATAGACAAACCAGCTGGGAAGGTTCTGGGGCACCACAATGAATGACTTCTTCCAGACCATATGCTCCTTGCAAGACCATATGCCCTTTATGAGAGTCCCAGATTAACCCAGTTTGTGTGAATTCAAACCCCACAAATGGCACCTTTGTAGGCAATAGGAATAACTGAGAGTCCCCTTCTTGCTCAAAGAAAAAAAAAAACAAACCCATGATAACAAAAAACACCCCCCCAAAAAAACCCCAAGCCTACCCGCTTCAAAATGCACCCGCCACCAAAAAATAAGACATGCCCACCCAAAAAGTAACCTCACACAAAACATTTCTTTTTTTTTAAGTATAACACACTTTCATTGCAAAGAGAAAGTAAGACATTTACTGTTTCTTTGGTCCAGGTGAAGTAGAGTCAAGAATGGATTTACTTGAAGGATTTGCTTTATTAGACTAGCTATAACATAAACCCTCATATTAGGACATTTACAATGTAGACCAGTTACGATGCCTCTAGAAATCAGAGAAACATGCCTGTCTGCAAGTCTTTTCATCTTCAGATCCACAAGCAATTTTGTTCCATGAATGAAATAAGTGGTATGTTCAATATTCCATTTGTGAGTGCATTGGCTCTTGCAACTTAATTAAATGCCTCACTAACTTCGCACATCCAAGCATTTCTGCATGGCTGCCTCATATTAAACAACTCACAAGAAACAGAAAATATCACAAAACCCTTCTGTAATCAGATATGGCATTGTACTATAAATTATTCCCATGTTATAAAATCTGTGCTAATAAATACAGAGGCAGCTGGTAGAGAAGCCTTTATGGTTAAATGGACCATCATCTCTTTATCACTGGTTAAGCAGAGGGGAATTCCTAAGGAGACAAACACTTGTAAGAAGCTTACCTCCCAACTGGCAGGCCAGGCAGATTAACAGCACTGTCAGTCACACCAAATCACCATGACTGCTCCCTCACTTTTATGCAACCATGCTGTTGCTTGCTAGTTTTGTATTTTAAACCCACAACAGCTTATTCTAGTGGGAGGAGTTCCCATCCATGGCGGGGGGCTGGAGGTGGACGGTCTTTGTGGCCCTTCCAACCCTAACCATCCTATGACATATTTTAAAACACAACAAGCAAACAAAAAAAGCAATAAAAAAAAACAACCACAAAAGCCCCCACGAAAAAAACCTGCTTGTGCACCAAGGTTTCAATTAAGCAATGTAAACATTTATTACGCTAACTTCTGTATTGAACAGCAGGTGCAAGAGTTATGGTGGAGGATGAACTGTAAGCCTGGAAACCACCAGCAAAAGAAAAGGTCACGAGGGAGAGAAAAATAGAGCTTCTTGACAAGCTCCCTTTCAGGCCAAGAGGATTCTGACTTCACATTACTGATCAAAGCATCAATACACTTAATGTGCCAAAGACGTTCGGAATGACTCTGGCATAGTTCAGATGGAAATGCTCTTTCTGCTTTGGAAAAGTATCATCCTCTGCCAGGTTTGGACAAAAACAGACACTTGACACACACTAGGGTTCCTATGAAAGCATTTCAAGGTCAGCCTCTGCAACAAGATCTTGAACCCACTGTTTTTAATGCCAGGAAGTGACAGCTACTGGTCCTGATGCTCAGTATCTGAGGACTCACAACTTTCTTAAGGGCTCATTTATCTAAGCACCAAACACATGATGAACCCTCTAAACACAATCTCTGCCTGCACCAACAATTGTGATGAAACCAGTGCAGCCTTCCCCACATACTCCAAAATTCTGAGTGCTCGTTCCCATGCAGCTGCTTCAGTGCAACTGCTTCAGAAGCTTTGAGCTTCTCTCCTGAGACCCTTTCCATCTTCGTGGAAGCCAGTTTAACAATGATCAGAACTGGAACTGCACCCAGCTTAGCAAGTCCACAGTTTCACTGGTGTTTTCCCCCCTCTCAGAGCTGACAGATCTTGCAACAAACTGTAGCCACCTTTGGGGCAGTTTACGTGCAAATGCTGCACAGCCATGTGGCTGCAGTTGTGCATTTCCTGTGGGCATATGACACACTGCTCCAGATGGTGCTAATGGCATGGGACCTAAAATACATTTACCTCCCACTGCAAATCTACATCTGACTTCCTTTCTGGGGGTATCCAATTTTAGTGATATTCTATGAAGACAAAATATGGGCTTTTCAAAAACGTGTTTGGTGCTAAAGTCACACTTTACCTGAAGCACTGTGGTCTTTCAGAAGTATTTATGTAGATATGCATTTCTGAAAATGCCACAGAGCTCCTTCCTGTATCTTTAGGCCCCTAAACGCCCTGTAAAGTTCTGAGTATCTTCTGGAACAAAACCTGCCCTGTTAAAGCAAGAAACAACCCCCAAACATGACTCTCTTTCACTCTGGATTTGCAGGTCATGTGGCATAGCAGAACCTTAATTCAGGTGGGTCTGTCAGGTGTTTCCACAATTCAGTTACCCATCATTCCAGTTTATATTCTGTTCACTTGGGAGCTAAATTACCTTGTCCTGCAGAGCCTTGCTTTAGGAGTCCAGGGGGAGCGGGGTATCACAGATGTCTTCAATGTAGTGTTTGCTCAGAGCTTCAGGGAGCAACCTGGTTGAAAGGGGAATGCAGGGGAACACACTGCAGTCACGACAGTGTGTGCCACACACACACACACACACGTATATATACATATACCTTATTTCTTCCAAGATACACATAATAGAAAATGTGCACCTATTTCCAAGACTGTTCAGTAGCCTAGAGTGTCAAATCACTCAGTAGAACACAGAACTCTCAGAAAGGGTCTTAATTGAGATCAAATGTTAGAAGGTGTAAAATTTTAAGCCTGTTGAACTTGTACTTTACACTAGGATATGACTCAATACCCAGCCTTTTCCACAATCAGAGTCTGCACAGAGTGAGACAGTAACACTGCCTGTGGTACTTTAATAAGTTGTTATAACTCACAAACAGAGTATTTTCTGAAATATAAACACAGTTTTCAAATAGACTGTCAGTTTTTTAGTCACGGTATTGAATTTGCTCCCTACACCCACCCAGTGTGTTTCAGCGGCTCTGAGTGCTGCTGATCATATTCCCCACCCTTCTGCACACCGATATCTGATTAGCCCTCCAGCATTCACTAACCATGAGATAGCCTGAAACAAGATTCTAATGGGCAGATTTGTGCTTGTTTCACCCAGCAAGAAACTGGAAACCAATATTCACAACTTCAATTTTTCATACTTAGAAAGAACCCCACTTTCATACCAGGGTGTAGGACCACTGACTTTATTTAGTGTCAGAACAGCACACAGCCTGTTTGATACCAAACAAGGCTGCTCCTTGCCCACCAGCCTGCCTTCTTTCATTTAGCTAAATTTGTCTTGCATGTGTTTCTGTATATTTACAGCATTAGGGGATATCATGCTAATGAAACCTTTTCGAATTAAACCTACTCCTTATTTTATAGGAGGAAGAGAGTAGGTGCATGCAGCACTAGTATTTAATCCATAACCACCACAGCTAAACAGGAGTCCTAGTGACAAAAAGGTGTCACATATACCTTAGATGCAGGAAAAAAGAACCAGACTCTATTTCTGTCTCTGCCCCTGTAGCACTGACTAACCACTGGGAAGATACTCACAATTTAAGGCAGACTCCCATTAAATCTTTTTCACTATGCATCACTCACCATTGGTGCATTATGAGACAAATAAAAGACAAGCAAGAGCCCATCAGTGAGGAAAGAAAGAAAGGGTTATAGTATTTTTACAGACGCATTACAAACTTATTTAAGCTGCTTTATTACTTGTATATAATTAAATATTACATTAAAAGAAATCATAACCTCCCCTCCCAAATAGCTCCTCAAGCAGCAATTACATTCACCTCCTACCAGAAATATTTGAATAATGTCCCTGAAAGGCCCTGAGACTAAACCACCAGATGGGATAGATGAGATATCCTGGGCTTTTGCATGAATTATTTCAATCCATCCTCATTTGGAAGACTCATAGCTGCTGTAATATTGGAAAGCTTAATTTGATTTCCATTTACAAAGTAGGGCTTTGATGGATGCCGTAAAACAAAGGATAACAATCTAGCTACTATATCTTTATCTTCTCTGCATTGTTGACAGCAGAAAACTGAGGGCTCAGACTCATGACCTACAAGAGTTTAAACCATTGTGCCAGCTGTGACAACAGAGAAACCAGCGCACAGCATCCAGCAAGGGCAGCTGCAATCAATCTCCTGCAATCACCCCCAATGACGTTTTAGGCCGCTACATCATCTACTGCTTATGAATCAGAGCCCTAAATCATTTTTAGTCAAAATTAATGCATTGAATGGTTTAAACAAAAATAATCATGTGCACACAGTGAATTGACAGAGACTCTGCAAATTAATTGCATGATCACCCTGGCATTGTCTTAAACTGTTTCATTTCTGGTGCTATCTCCTTATTCATTTACTCAAAAGTCTGTTTCTGGCTCAAGTCTGGAAGGGAAGAAAGTTCGAACACGGTGAAGCTGTGTGTTGATGTTACATGTTTCACAATAAATTACATTCAGCCCAGGAAATTTCTCTTTAAAGTAGGTGTGAGCAGCTGATAGACACACAGGCCAAGAGAATAAAAATTTGGTTAAAAGTTAAAATATGGCAAGTTCTGTTTTCCTAATGTAGAGAATCCTTGGATAGCTACAACTGTGACAGAAAACGTTAATTTATTTCCAGTGAATGCCAAATATTACTATTTTAATGCCCCTTCACTTCAGAATGTCAAGAATGCCCTTATCCATATTCTTGGTGTTCTGCCAGTAGATCTGGCAAAAGACTCTGATGTGCCTCTTTTAATTCAAGGCCCTCTGCTGTGAAGATCTCCCACACAAAGTATTTATAAACCACAGTGTACCTCCTCCTTCTCCTCACAGAAAATATTCCCAGACATTCATGCTCTGCCTTTTAGATATTCCCAATTTCCTTCTCTGCAAAACACACCACTGAGCTGGGTATGTTTGGATTCAGGTTGCAGGAGTGCTCCTCGCAGAAAGGAGTCACCGTGCGAGCGGTTTCAGTGTCGTTCAGCGCTGTGTGCTCCCGGGTCAGTGCCCGGTGCAAGGGCTGCTCCTGCCTCTGCCTCTGCATCCTGCTCTGCCCTCACGCGGTGCTCGGCAGCCAGCTCTGCCCTCACGCCCTCATGGGAGGCTCTGTGATGCCTTCTCTGATTTTTAATGTAATACCTCTGAACCTCGGCGTTTATCTTACTTGTTTTTAGAATATGATTTCTCATGCGCCGACATCTTAACTCCTGGCGATCAGAATTGTTCAAACAGCAGACTTTTGGCCGCAGTTCTGAATTCAAGGAACTCACATCAAAGCTAAATATATTACCACCAATTTCATTTGCCTATCAGACATGAACTGGCAGCAAACCAGAGGACAGTCCCTGAGCCGAGAAGCAAACGGAGCCTACCACACAGCAGCGAGGACACCAATAAAACACCGCGATGACAAAATCCGAGCGCAGCCGTGCCCCCAGGCAGGGCCGGAGCGCAGCCGGGCGGGGCTGGGGCGAGGCGCGGGCCGGCGGCGCCACCTCCCGTCACCGCGGGGACAGCGCTGCGGCCCCGCCCGGGCCGCGACCACCCACACAATCCCCAACGGGAAACAACCCAAGCGCAAACCGAGTTTGGATTCACCTTTCACGCTCTTTCTAAGAAGGGCGTGTGTGCGTGTGTTTCTATATCAAACACATGCAAACCAGCCTTTTATTTTTGATGAATAGACTTAATATTTTGCTCAGCAAAGTTTTATCTTAAAATTAACAATACTAAGACTCAATACTTCGATTATTGCATGCTCATTCAACAACCAGGGAGAAAAATTATACATGACTTTGGATTTGAATCACAGTTATTCCTATACTTAGTGACAAATGATAATGAAATAAAAATTGATACATTTCAGCAGAACTCTGATGTCTTTGGACTGTTGTTTCCATTTAATTAAAAATACGCAATATTTTTGTTCTCTTATGTACACTTAAAGTACCATTCCTGAAACAGTTAAAAATACTCAAGTATTTTTACTGAAAAGACTGAAAAGGGGACCCAATGCATTCAAACCCAGTTTCTTCTTAAAAAATGCTTCCTTTGAATTAGCCATTTAAAATTATATAATGCAATCTGACAGAACTGAGCGAGCCACAAGGCAGACAGCAAAAACTTGGGATTGTCATACAGAGTTCAGCAGAGTTTGAACAAGGCAATGGAACCACATTCTAAACAAATGCATAAAATACAAAGGTTAAAAAATGTACAAGTCTAAAATCCATCTGTTTTTTAAAAGTCATCGTCTACACCATCTTCTTGAGCACTGCAGTATTTCCTCTGTATGCACAGTTACATACCAACATATACAAAATTGGTAGATTTATGTACAAAACTGAGCACAAACAGTAGCAGTCAGGGACGCTAGGGATAGTCTGAACACCATGAATTACACTGTTGTAAGGCACTTGGGTTTCCATTCTGTGATAAAAAAGAGAAACTGAACACATCAGAGAAACACCTACTTACATAACCAGACTCCTCCAAATACCAGACAGCAGATTAGGTCTCAGAATCTGCAAAGTCATTATTATTCTAAACTGTATTTATGAAAATAACAGGTTTTATACAATAATTATAGCTGAGATACAACCTTCCCAATAAAACAGAGCCATCCAGAACATAAACCAGGCCCAGGTCTAAAAATATCATTTGATGCAGCTACACAAAATTCTAGCAAGAAAGGCATTCATATCAAACACAGCCTGCAAACTTGCAAAACACAAGGAAACACTGCCAGTATTAGAAAGACACTGTGTGAGTCACTGTTTGTCATGGAACTTTCACAGGCACTCTCTCTCTGGTTCAGAAATGCTCTTCCAAAACACAAGCTACCCTAATATGGCACTCAACAGGAAGGAAAACAGCAGCACTAGCACCGACTACTGGGACTCAACTGAGCTTTGCTCATTTACAACTGCAATAAAATTGTTTACATCACATGCCTTAAAACGTAAGAGAAAAAACTCCTTTCAACAGTGAACTGTTGCATTTGTGACAGATATCCTGCATTTGGCCTCACACCAGGAATCAGTCTCAGGACTTTACCCCTTTAAAGGGAGGGAGAGGGGAATGCCAAATCACTCACACGTAAGGGAAAGTCCCTGTTATTTTCCACTCAAAACACTGCTTCTAGTCCCGTTTTTGCAGCAACCAAAGGTTGAGTAGCATGAGGCATGCTTCAGAAACAGACTTTGGAGCAAGAAATAGAGAAAGAAGAAAGAGTACCAATCTCTTTGCTGTTATAACAGGACTTGAGACTTGAAGCTGAGTTGGAGGGACTCAGGTTAGATCAGGAAAAGGTTCCTCACCCAGAGGGTGGTTGGGCACTGAACAGCCTCCCCAGGGAAGTGGGCACAGCCCCAGCCCTGACAGAGCTCAAGAAGTGTTTGGACAATACTCTCAGACATGGGAAGGGATTGTTGCAGTGTTCTGTGCAGGGCCAGGAGTTGGACTTGATGATCTTTGTGGATCCCTTCCAACTCAGCACTTTCTATAATCCTATGAAACAAAGATTACAATATATTTATGTCACCACACAAGCACCTAAAAAGTGAAAACAACATACGCAACCAGGGATGTACCCAAGGAAAAGAAGACAAGTTCTTCAAGGAGCATGTTCACACATGCACACAGGCCCCAGGCAGTGTGAGGGAGCTGGTGATTTATTCTCTTACTATTTATTAAAATGATACCAACTACAGTTGGGGGATAACAGGCTTTAGGAACCTGTCTAAGTTTTATGGGGTTAGAACTTGGAGATTACATAACATTTCATAGGTAAGAACCACTTCTTGGCAAAGATGTGCTGGTCAGGACTCTGCCCACCTGAATAGCAAATTTCTCACACAGTTATACAGAATAAAAAATAATTAAGATTTGTCTGTTTGAATGTAGAAACATATTAAAAGGCTTTCATTTTTGTTCTTGCTGCAGTTCTCTTTCAGGGTACTTGTGTTAAGGGAAGAGCAAGACTTTGCCTTCTGTTTCTGACTTCATAAAACATGTGAAAGGGCCATGCAAAAAGACAGTCTTTCAAGAACCCCAGTTCCTCAGTATATTTCAGCTCTTTTGCATTTCAGCAGAGTGATTTCAGACCCCATGGAACTGGAGAGAAAGCCACTTATACTTTCGGGTAAGGCTCAGTATATCAGAAGTTGAACCCACATTTTCTTTACAGCCCAATTTGATTTTACTCATGTCAGCACTTGGCACCAGAGACTGGTTAAAAGGAAGGAGTAACAGACTTCAGTATGTACAGAGATACAGACACAGAGCACCCAACTTTGCTCTGCTCTTGAAACCGGTCCTATTGGTCAACTTTCATAAATTATCTTCCTTTTTCACCCCTCACTTTTGGGAGATCCCACAACAGATCTAAAGGGGTGGAGATGACTGCAGCTGTAGCTCTGCACAAACAAGCCATTTCTATATAGACAGCATCACATTCTGTTAACACCACACCCTTCACACTTAGGCAAGGCAGAGACAAACAGGTATCAGTGCAATTGTTAAAAGATATTAAAACTATTCTGAAAGAGTACTGATGGTCAAGATAATTTCCAATTTAAAAACCAGTGTAGGTTTCAGATCTTTTAAAGCATTCAAAACACCTTCTCCCGATGAGAGCTGTGAATTTATACTTTCTCTTCTAACTACTCCTGCACAGCATTTGCAGCCTGAAAGAGCAAAAGCATTTTCTTGGATATTCACACCCTTCTCCCGGGGATTCTCATGGGTCCACGGCCGCCACCTGCTGGCAGCTGCTCCCACACACGGGTCTCCAACTGAGAGGAATTCTGCCTTCCAGGAAAAGGGTTTTGTAACAAGTACTAACACACTACTCAAAAGGGAGTACTGCTATTGCTTTAACAAGCAATTCAAGTGAAGCAGAAGATTTGGGTTTTTTTTTCATAAAAAATATTACTACAAATCTGTAGTAGCAGCAGTTTTTAATTTACCAAAACCTGGCATCTATTAGCAACAGAACATACACAAAAATATCTTTGTTTATACAAATAAAATTAGGTTTTTAATATTCACAAAGTAACATAAAAGAGCAACATTTTCCTTCACATTGATAATCATTAGTCAGAGCAGTTGTGATATAAAAGCTGTGTATAGCATTCAGTCAAGCACCATGGCAGACAGTGCATTAAGATCTCTCATGAATGGATGATTAGCTAGTATTTGATCAATCTTCTGTCTTTGATCATAGTCAGGAAAAATTTTAATCAGGGCTTGTCTTAGCTGGACTGTTTCTGAGGCAGATCTCTGTGGTGGAATTGCTGGACAAGGCTCTGTGTATTCTTTCTGTGGAAGCCATGGGGATGAATGATCATTGTGCCCTCTTCCTCCAGGCTGTCGACTGCTACTGCTCGCTTCGGGGAGGAAGAAAGGTGTCTCAGAAGAATATTGTCCACTGCTCCGTAAAGCCTTTTGTGTTGACCAGGAATCTCTATGGAACAAAACCAAAATTTTTATTAAATTCAGCTAAAGGAGATACTAGCTGTAGCACTCTCTGTACAAGAGAGAGAAGAGAGAAATGTGTGTAACTTCCCTGGTGCTCAGCTAGTTACTGACTGGAATCAAATGACAAACATTCTTTCAAACTGAAACAAAACAGGAGGTGTAACAGTTCTCAAGCTGACTCTGGCACAACACAACTAACAACATTAATATCACTCAGGAATAGCCTCAATATGCTGTGAATACTTTACTTGGCAGATTACAGCAACAGTCAAAGCCTATTTTATGAAGGTATAGATAAAAAGATACGTTGAGCACATGTACACTGACACGGAACATGTGAAACTACTGACAGACCAAAGGAGCTTCCAAGACTGCTTCACAAGACTGTTTCTCATCTACTTTTACTCTTGACTGAGCTGTGCTCATATTTAGATCAGGGTCTTGTTTCCTTTGTATGATATCCTTAACAGGGCAATGAAGTTGTTTGAGCAATCCCAGGACTTGAATACTCTTCCTTAATTATTGAGATTTCATTTCAGACTTTAGAAAGTTGTTGCTATTCTATTCACTGCTAGCACTACAGAATTTAAAGTTCAGTCTGCTTCAGATGCCAGCAGATACCAGAGAAATGTGAAGTGGAACTCATGTTACAGTCTAGTTTCCTACCACCAAGGGAAACTATCTAAATTACAGAGCTCTATTTTAAAAGCATTTGGGTTATGACACCTCCCGTTACTCAGAGTGGAAAGGTTTTCTAATTGCTGAAGATCCTTCTAGTTTCTGATCTTGTTCCTGGTGCCATTAATGCTTTCTGCATCATTTAACTCATGTAGAAAAGTCACAGCGAAGGAACAAAATTAACTCTTTGCACTGGCAGCTTTTCTCTCTCTTACCACCCCTCTCTCCCCCCGCAAAAAAAACCCCAAACCCAAACCAAACACCAAAGCCTAGTTCCAGTTCCAAGTTTACAGGGTAAGAAACCAAACTCTTCTGTGGTTTTCTCGAAAGACTCTCTCCACTTCTACAATCATCACACTCACCTACCTCTCAGAACACTGTTTTCATTTTATTTCTCTCAGACACAGGCAGGTAAAATACAGTGTTCCAAATAACATCTCAAAGGTTTTGTACTAGAGCTTCAATACTTAGCATCTCCTTCTTGAGTTCTAGCACTGCACTTGCTTTTTTAATGTCAACACACTTACTTTCAAATCAGCTTGTAATCTGTGGTATATAAATGTTCCACTTTCCTCAAATGTTTCCAATAGATGAGATTCTTGCTTATTTTTTGTATTAAACCTTAAGTATAGCTTGCCTTTTCTATTGCCAATTTTGAAGTTACCTCATTGTTTTTAAAAGCCCTCTGAATGGTCCTCAGAATTATTAGCCTTTCTAATTCCTAAACTGGTGAAAGAACAGCAGACTAGTATCTTGTGCAAAAGAGCAAACTAATTCTCAAATCTTGGCAATTAATGCAAAGCAAATTCATACTTTGAATATGTGCACATTTAAAAAGTACATTATTCTTAAATGAACAATATATGTTTATTAATATTTATAACTATTGCTCAAATACAAATGGATTTAATAACAATGCCTCAAAAACTGTTCTGACAACAGTAAGGTACCCTCAACCACGAGGTGAAGTGTCTCCCCTGTGACAAAAAAACCTGAGTGCAAAGTGTTTGTAGCACCTATTGTCCCACTATGAATAAGTGACCAACCAAGGTGTCCTAGATAACATCAGTGCCATTAACAACACATACCCACATCTCTGGCACCTCTGGGTGCTGTGAACACACCCGTGCATGAAAGCCACCACAGTCAAATCTCAGAAGAAGCTTTTGTCTTACTTATCTTAGTTCTCAGAGATCTGGATTAGAGGCAAATGTCACCAGCAGTTTCTGAACAAACTGAAGTAACAGGAAAAGCATGGCTTTTTGTAAAACTGCTACATGCTACAGTATTCCTGCTTTACTTTACTGTGCTTTACAGGTGTATGAGTGAACCAGGAGAACAGTTTATTTCAAATGTGAAATAACTGTGTCAAACAAAAGGGAGAACAGTGTTTATACCTAGAACAGCCTTCACTTCGAAGGAAGTCATCTAATCTGGGTCCATTTCTTCCCAAAGGATCATCAGGAACCATAAATATGTCACCAGCAAAAGTGTACTGGAGCAACCTGGAAGAGAGTTCTTTTAAATAACAAGGTATTACACCCTTGCTGTCCTTCACCTTTGTAGCACAGGACAAATTTCCTTAGAGCAGACACCAAGTCAGGAGTCCCTGAAGATTAATTAGTAAACCCAACTGAGATACAACCAGCATTCCCTGTCAAAATAATTCAGTGGGTGCTGTGAACTCTTCCTATTGCACTGCAGAACAGGGAGCTTTGTTCTTTTTTTTTTTCTTTTTGACAGCAACTGTTATATGACAGAAATTTTGCAACAAGACCACAGTGGAATTTTCTAGGTGATCAGAGAAGATTTTTTGGTCGTTCTTGCTCCCCTTCCTTGCAAGGATCTTCAGTTGTGTAGCTGAAATGCCTGTGTTAGCAGAAAGCCACACAACTAGCAAATATAGCATTAAATGTTTACAGTTAAGACACAAAGCTTTTTTTCTAGATACGTTTTGGGACAGGTAGAAATCTGCATTGAAGGAAACCAGTTCAACTGAAATTTGTCTGCCAGGAAAATATTTGGTACAGTGGAATTTCCCCAGAAGTAAAAACTAATAGCAGATGTTAACATAAGCTCTTAAAAAACCACAGACTAGAGACGACATGCCAAGTATTCTTGCTGAAATTCTGGAGAACAGAACCTGTTGGATAGAATTCACTCAAGAAATAATGTAAATGCCTGCATGATTAGCCAGCATCAACTCCATGGTCTCCCAGCTATATTGTGAGAACTCAGGGCAAGTTTTTAGTTACTTATTTCATTAGACCTATACTGACCCCAGCCACTCTAACAGATACATGCTCAGAAGATGTCAGGGAGATTGAGGGATTAGTGGGAAATTTCATTAACAAAGATCACACCTTAACAGTAAAATAACCTGATTTAACTGAAAAGGGGGAAAAAAAATCCCAAACAACCAAACCCAACAAACTAAAAAAGAAACAAATAAAACCAAGAAACAAATTCCACAAAATGAAGCAGGGATATTTGATAACTAAGTGAACTCATCTAACCCCAAAGAACAACAATTGCAGGGAAATGGCTACATGGATATGCTGCAAGTGTTCATTTTGTTTAGCTGTGCCAATCTGTCCCACTTGAGTAAAGAGTGATTGATTCTGAACAATTAAAAGTGACACTCTACATCCTCATTAGCTATCGTGTCTCCTTGAAAAAAAATGAGCTTTCAAACAAGAGAGGATGTGAAAGTGGACTGCTCTAACAGGATCCAACACTGACCTTCAGAAGCGACACAGGTGTGCTGTTACACCAAGCTCCTGCTTATGTGAGCAGTTACAGACATACGTGGCAGAATATATGAGTAACAGGGATATTAGACTACTCAACACATGACTGTAAGGCCATGAATCACCACAGTGAATCACAGAGTACTTTATCTGGATCTACCAGAATTGCATGACAGATTAAATAAAAATAGTGAAATCCCACATGTAGGTAGAGTACCTACAACTGCAAGGACAGACATGCTTTTACAATATCACAGAAACTCAATAATTACCTTTTTTGAATAATTTCTCTCCAGGCAAATGATTCTGTCACAAATTCTCTGAAGTTATCATTAGTCACAATAACACCTCCAGTTTTAGCAGCAAGGTGTAATAAAAACCTGTAAAATTAATTTCAAAGATCACTAAGATAGTTTGTTTTGCTGGAAACAATCCCAAGATCTAGAAAACTAAACATTTCATCATCCAAAAGTAATCTAATTGCATGAAAACAAGCACCTTGGTTACTAGGAAATTACTCTGCTTTTACCCACCTTAAACTTACAACAGTGTTTTAGGTAGCATGCATTTATTTAGTGCAGCAGAGTCTTCATGGGAGGTTTTCTTCCCCATTAAAAAAACCAACCAACCAAACTCACACAAGCAAAACCCTCCAAAACCCATGATCTAAATATTTGCAGAGGTGAATGGCTTGGTTTATGGAACAGTACGGTATTTATTACACAATCCAACACAAACTCATTTCCATACACTTTTTTGCTTCGCGTTAATGTCTGTGTTCTGCATGTTAGTTGTTTGCTTTGTCAACGCTTCATAAAAACCTTTTTGTTAAAGAAATTATGACAAAATGTAGCTACGGATTTACTAAGAAAAAACCATGTTTGCTTTCTTTTATAACCTCTCTAAAAACATGGGTTTTGCCATTTGAAACTATTTTAGCCATGAGATAATGGATGGTGTCCCTTAGTTAAAAGTGTGCACTTTCCTTTAAAAGTGCAAAGATGTTATTGTAACACTTATTTCCACAGTAATCTCAACTGTAAATACTGTTACAAGTATTTACTGTTATTACAGTACTGTAAATACTGTTACAAGTGCCAGAGCACTCCTTATGAAAGGCTGGGTGTATATAAAACGTTAGCAAAGTATTCTGTGTCTTGTTCACTGAAAGATGATCCCCACATTTCAAAGTTGATCTCTGGTGCTCAAATTAACTTGGAAGTTCACTATTGTTACAAATACACTGCTCCAAACACACAGCAATGTCTGTGTCCCAACATGGCATCAAGAAGAAAATGGAGCTAAATAGTATCTGATCAGTAGCTGATTTATGTCCCTAGCATAAAAGGCAATTCAGGGACAGAGCAATGACCAGGAAAGCATAAAAACATTACAGGAAGATTAATTTCTAGAGACTGCCTTTTTTTTTTTTAATTGCCATGAAAATTTGTAATTTTCCAGGACTTTCTGAGTACATGGGAGTGTTTCCTACAACAGTGAAATAACATAACAGATGTAGAGCTCAGTCTTAAGTTGGATGCATAGCTCTGTCTAGAGAGGTTGCAGAACTAGCTAGTAGAACCGCTCATGAAATATTAAGCTTTTACAACCATTAGTCAAGATTTTTAAATAGACTTTAAAACTATGTATATTCTGTACCTGTCATCATGAGCAGCAATTCTTGCTCCCAAAACCATCCTTGCAGGGGTTAAAGACAATATTCCAACATCCTCGAGTTGTGTTAAGAAATTCTGCTCTGTTAACACATGATTTGACAATTAGTCTGAGATATAATTAGCAGAGAAGATGGGCTATTTTTGTACCAATTAAGCTATAGAAATGACATTGATAGCTGAAGAATTGCTCATACTATAAAAATGGGGAAGAAGAGGTCAAAACTAGAAATTAAAGAGCAAACAAAACCTAACCCAAAAAGGCCTCCACTGATGGCACCTCTGTTTGCCTAAACAGCATTTCAGGGTCTCTCACACTGTGTATGGAAACCCAATTACTCATGCTGAGCAGCCAGACTGCTCCTGCTTAACATTTGATGAAGCATTCCTTCTCCATTTATTCTTCACAGAAGCATCCAAAGAAATAGTTACAGTCTGGTTTAATTAAGACAATGTTAGGAAACATCCCTCACCTGTAATGGAAGGGTCACGTCTTGTTCTCCACTGTGGAACAAATACAGTAATATTTCTGTGGCCACGTTTCCAAAAGTAGTCAACAGCTATTGCTATTCCTCGACAGGAGAAGAATTTCCTTAGACCATGACTGAGGGTGAAAGAAAAAGAAGGGAGATTAAATTCACTAGGGTCTTACTGCTATGAAAACAAAGAAAATGGAACAAAACCTTGCAAAGTGAAGCTGCAAGTCCCACACAGACCCTCAGGAAAAGAAACGGCAGATGGGTGCTATAGGTGAGGAATCTTGTAAGTGGAAAAGATCTTCAGCAAAAGAAGAGAACAGATATATCCCTTTGTAACTTTACAGCTCACTCTCCTTTTAGTTTCTCGGGCACAGTAATAATGGAATAATCAGAAGCGGGTTAAGCTTTAAAAAAGAGGCCAATAGTGATGGTTTCTGAACTCTACTGAGTACAGATTAAAACTGTAATAATCCAATATTGTGGTTATTTCAAATACAGTCTGACTACAAAACAGAACACCTCTGGTTCAACTGATTACCAAGGATTACATCTGAGCAGTTCTCTGATAATCTGTCAGGGCCTCCTCTCCGTTCATTTTAACAGTCTGAGCTATTGTTCTAAAGCAAAATAATGAAATTTCTTGAAAGAAAGATTTTCAAAACTTTGTAGTTTAGCATTAATCTTTTTCTCTATTAAAAAATACAAGATGTTCATTATCTGTTTTTACAACTCCCTTAAGTGACTTTCCAGAAAAATCAGCAACTGCCTAAAATGAGAGACACAAAGATTTGAGTTGATGACCTTGTGAGGTGCTTCCCAACTGGAATTATCCCAATGACCCTATTTGCCCATTTAACACAAGGCACATTTAACTGTCTAACCAGACTCCATCATTTTCATAGAGGCTACACTAAGAGAAAACAAAGATATGATTCCCTAAAAAAGACACACTGATCGAGCACTGATGGCATGACCAGCCAAAGCATTTCTTGCAAAATAGTGTATAATTTATGTTTTGAATTAGATGTCAAATCACTGCAAAGTACTTACAACAATAAATGAGCAAGTGGTATTTCTTTTTTAAACCAGTCTCACAGTTAATACGCAAGTGCATATTATAACCCTAATAGTAAGCCCTATTAGTTTTGAACAGAATCTTTAAGCCCTAGTTTAACATACTAAGAAATCTTCCCAACATAATGGTCTTTAAAAGATTTCCATGGAAATATTTTACAGTGAAACTCAGCCTTTAGTAGCATGCATTTATCCTTTTGCAGTTTTGTAAATTCTTTTAAAAATATGTTTACCAAAATTTAAATCTCTTAAGGTTCTGTGAATTTGTAGAGAAATTCTTTATGTAGAAAGGTAGAAAAATGAGTAAGCCTCATCTGAAATATAAAAGGCAAAAAAATCTGACTTAACAGAATTTCTGGAGGAAAAAAAATACTATGCCACACTTGCCCTTAATAAAATTAAGCATTCTTGGTGTCAAGAATGGTCAAATACAGGAATAGAACAGTCAAATAAAGGAATGAAATTTTCATAGAAGAGTTACTCTTTGCAAACCTTCTGGGACATAAACTTGAAACGCAGTCATCATCCCACTAATTTAAGTTAGGTATTCTATTCACTAAATTGGAAAACTCTTAAATATTTTCAATGAATTAATGATTTTCAACTGGACTTAGAGAAATGCAGAGGTCTTGACATTCATGTTAAAATTTATGCCTTCTCTGCTTGTCCATTGTCCTGTTTCAGAGCTCTAAGCTGCCTGAACTACACAGTGCACTGTTTTTTAAGTGTTTTGAAGCTTAGAAAAGCAGCTCTTGATTTGTCCCGAAGAATCACAAAATCCTGCTCTGCTACAAATTAAAAAAGCATGCAAATAGAAGCAACTTAACTTTATCAAATAACATGTAGAATTAATGTAAGCTATAATACAAATAAATATGTCACTGCTAAGCGAAAAGAACTATGAAATGCTTTAACTGAATTAGATAAACACCTGAAGGGACAGCAAATCACCACAGCAATATGGTCTTTTCAAGATATCCATCTCAAAGACTACATCTGTTCTCCAAATGCCATTGCAAATGCTGGTTTTGCTTGTCCCAGTTCTTTAAAATCCTGTGAGGGCCCTACAAAGGTTATTTCCTAAATTAAACAAAAGATGATCATAAGCAGCACAAAGCAACAAAATAGCAGCAAAATAGCAGGTTGCCTCCTGGGACATGTAACATTTTCCCTTTGGTTGGTAACTAAAGTAAATACTGGCACAAAAGAGTGGTTTGGCTCCTTAAAGAAACACTATCAAAGGTATTGCCAAAGGCAGGGTTTGACATGAATTTGTGAAAATATGGCTTCACAGAGTTCAGTGGCAACATTCACCCTCGTGAACTTGTGAAGAGTAAGTTCATTATTTACTGCACAGGTTAAAGCATACAAAGATCAAATTACAATTAATTTGAAATGATTTACACAGAAGCCAGGAATGCAGAAGGGGGTGAGGGTGCAAAGCATATGGATGCAAAGATAAGGGTGCAAAAGGGTTTAGCAGCACTTAATCATCGAGTACTTTAACAAAGCAATTCCACAGGGCTCACTATTGTTATAACAATGACTTAACTGTAGATTTGAGGCAGTAACATTCATACCATGATCAATTCACACGCACACAGGTACACGATGTAAACAGCTAATTCTCTGTGCCTAAAGGTACCCATCAAAAAATTCCACTCAGCGCCCGTGAAATGCTCACACCAAGTCCCTTTGCATTTCCCAACAGCCAAGGGTCACACCTCAGGAAGTGTGGAGAGGTGTGTGGGAGCTTTGCCATCAGGAACAGTCCTTTGAGTATCACAAAGCTGAGGATTTGTGAGCTCCGAGCAGTGTCCCACTCGAGGGAGGTGCTGGCACAGCTGCTGAGCCCCAGGAGAGCTCAAAGGGCCTCACTCAGGACAGGTGTTCATAGGGCTGCAGGATGACTGACTTTGGCCAGCAGTTGTTTTCCCCCTGGCCATAACCGAACTCTGTAACTCCTGGGCTTTCTTCCCCAAAGTGCAGGAACAATGGTGCCCAGCCACTTGGGCTACGCTTCACGTAAATCATTTACCAAGGCTTCAAAGGATTATTGCTTGTCCTTTGTTTCCCACCTTGTTTGGGCAGCTGATGTTTCTGACTGGATGCACCAACACCAGTACATATCATTTACACACTATTCTAGCAAGATAATTCCATTCAATCATTCATTCTGAGTTTCTTCCACATTTTAACACAATTTAAATTACCCAACAACTGGATATTGCAGTCTGCCTGCAAAGGCCTGTTTTCAGCACACAAAACCAGGTAATTTTTAAAAATACTTGTTAGCAGCTAGGGTAAGCTCTGGGCTTTTTCTCATTCCACAAGCACCCTGAGACAATGTGATAACAGATCAACGTGCTGCCCACATCAAAAGAAAAGATTCTACAGCTTTTGCAGTTTTCCAGACTTAAGACACCAGGCAAGCAATGATTCAGAAATCCATACAGCATTAGTCTAAGCATGTGGGGGATACATTAAGACCTACTCTCCCATCAAAAAACCAAACCCCACAAAATTCAGGGGTCAAAAGAACCCTTTTGCCAGCATAAGCATGGAAGCAGTTCTCAAGGTATTGAGAAGTAAAACTGAATACAGTTCAAAGCAATTTTGCAAACAAATCTTCACTTTATAAAATGCAAGAAAATAATGAGGCTTTATTTAGCCAGAGGAAAGCTCCAGAATACCAACATGATCAAACCAACAGGCCCCCGAGCACTGATTATTTAGTATGACATTTGAATATCTTGATGGTTCTGCTAGTTTGAGGCAGCTCTGTCCTTTACGTTTCATAACCAGTTTTCATTTGATTGAGTAGAAGGCACCAGGTGTTACATAATCTTTCTGGGGACTGTATGTCAACAGCACCCAGCTACTATGCCCTACTCCAACGTGGGGTGTGTGCAGCCCAGTTGGTGTGGAGGGCAATCCACTGGCGTGCATGAAGGAAATATTAAAACCTCAGTAATGTACATATATAGTTAGTAAATATACATATACACATTTGCAAAAAATAACAGGATTTAAGCACTAATGTGCAATACTGTTAGAGGAGAAATATGTCACTACTAGATGAGACCCTCCACTTTAAAACTACAAGATGTTAAGAGCACAAAAAAACCCCAAACACCTGAAGTTGACAGTAAGTTAACCTCTTTGTTAGGCACTGGCAAAGCAAATTAAACTTCATGCTGACTGCAACAGAGGAAAGCTTGCCCTGAGATTACTTCCAACTGAAGTGTTACACTGAGCTAAACACTGGTGATTCAAATCAGGTTACTCAGAAATGGCACAACTGTGAGCACATGCACACCAGAAACCCAGCTAGCAAAAACTTTACACATGCCACTGCAACCTCTTAGCTCCCATTTCATCTGAAAGTTCATTGAACTGTTAATAAAGAGACAGCTGAAAAGAACAATACTTACGAAATTGCAACATTGCTTCCATCAATAATTATATGTTTTAAGTATGGTTTTCCAGGTTCATTTATCAACTCCAGTCTATATGGCTTCTTCAGAGAGTCCAAAAATCTTTGAACTCCAGTAACTGAATGATCTGGATGTGGTCCCACTGTATCTCTATCCGGATTCGAAGGATGTTTTTGTGAAGACAGTAGCCGGTCTGGGACAGGATTGTCACAATGTGAGGTTTGGGAAAGGCGCTGGTGGAGAGGCCTCGCTTGAGAAGAGCTGCAAGGTCTCAGCTGCTCCTCAGAACCAGGCTGGCTGTTCTGTACAGTTGAAGGCCCTGCAGATTTTTGCTGAAATGCAGTTTTACTCTTACTTGAGATGCACTGTACATCTGAGCTCCCTCTGGCTACAAAGTCAACATCTTTTAGAGCTCTACCTTGCACAGTGCTGGAAGTTCCCCTGCCATCAGTTTCTATATTGCTTGACCTTGAGTTGTGATTCTTACCAGGACCATAAACATCTCCCTGTTTATAGCATAGAACTGAATTTTTGCTGGGAGGGGAAGCAGATTTGCACACCAATCTATGCATTTTATCTTCTGCAGCAACTTGCGTGTCTGGAGCACCTCTTATTTTGTGATATTCATTTTTTGTCTCCTTTGAAGTATGACTGGATTTAAGTGGACTTGTATTCCTAGAAATGCCTCTGTCTTCTAGCTTTTGTGAATTATTTACATTATTTCCTAAAGGAAGATTGACATTTCTAGGCTTTTGAGATGACTGTTCATGTTCTTTTTTAAACTTTAAATTTTCCTTTTCAATTTCTTCTAGCAATATTAGTGGTTCCACAGATTGTCCTAGGATACCAATAACTTTTTCTACAATATTTTGGGAATATCCCATTGTTCTGAAAAAGTTCACAAGAATCTTATATTCCATTTCCTCAGTGAGAGCATCACCTTCTTTAAGGCAGTAAGAACCATCTGATTCATTGCAGCTATCCAAAACCAGATCAATAACTGCATCAGTGTCTGAAGGATTCTTGTGTAAGGCAGATTTCACTTGCTGATCATTTTCCAAAGAGAAATGCTTTTTAGGGAGCCTTTCCTCCTCATCAGAAGACCTTCTTTTACATGAGTGCCTCTCTTTAAAGGCCACTGCCTCTAATGGAGGGTCTTTTATGGGAACAAACCTTGTTTCAGGAGCATCAGAAAAGACAGTGTCCATTTGCTTTGTAAGCTCAGTGACAGGCGTGCCAGCACTGCTTCTTGCTTCCTCATCATTTGCCCTTCCATCTCTGTTTGCAGAAACAACTTTGGAGGTGCTGTTCTGTCCAAGCTCTTGTGGGCTTTCAGAACCTGTGAGATCTATGATATCACTCTCCCCATCAGAAACATCAGTTTGGGTGAGAGCTAAGAGTTCTCTTTTTAGTGCACTAGGCAGAATCAGTAAATCCATTGTATACTTATCTGCATGTGCTTCCACAAATTGTCTGAACTGCTTTTTGATCTCTGATTCATTGTCATTTAATAAGCTTTCATTACTCTCAAAAACCTTCACAAACTGTTGTACATGACTTTGAGCCATAACAACAGCTTCTGCACCCCCCTTAATACTGAGCAATCCCATTTCCAGCACTGTTACATCAGCACAGGTATCCTGAATAAGACTGTTGAGAAACAGGCTCTGTGCACCAACAAAGATGCAGTGCATGTCCTTTGGGTAGTACTCCTTTTCTTCTAGTTCAGGTTCACACAGTCCCTTGATGTACTCCTAAGAGGAGAAAGAGAGCAAAGTGAATAGTTGTGAAAACCTAAAGTATCCAGTTAGCTTTTATTAGGTCAGTAATGGACAGGTTAAAAAATAAGGCAAACTTAGCATAACAAATGTGAGAAAATAAACACTGCCAGTAAAGAGGACAACAGAAATAAAACACCAATATCTAAAATGATTTTTAAATAGCTCTCATAGAAGCCTCTCTTTTATATCCTCTTGTTTATACCTGATAGCAACACGTTACTTAATTTTTAGATCAAACTGTTTAAAAGATCAGACCATCAAGAGAGATTTATTTTCCCATCCCCATTCTTTGGTCAAAGAGAACTCCTCATGAACAAATGCCTTTCACCAGAGCTCTACCTAGTCCATAAACCTGAACTTCTAAAAACAATTTCTAAAGTACATTTCCTAAGGCTTATCACACCAGCAGCCATCCTATATTTTTGTTACTGACTGAGAAAACTCCAGGCTCCAGATACTTCTGTGTTCCTGAAGTTCAGGTTTTTCAAAGATTAAAAAAAAAAAAAAATTTAAAAATCCCAATGCTATTTCTGCTACCTGTAAGTCACTACAGGTAAATTCACCATACTACCTTGTTTTAAATGTGTCAAGAGCTCAAAACTCTGTCAATACAGTATACTATTTATTCTTTCAGATAGCATTATTTTTCCCTAACTGCCTCTTTTGTTCCTTAAAATTCTTTAATATAGTGAAACCAGCTTCTAAGCAGCAGTCATTGTATTTGCAGAATCCCAAGTATACCACATTTTATTATCGATATTTACTCTCAAACATTAAACTTCTTTTAAATGGAACTGAGAACCAACACAAGGTAATGAATAACGTAACACCACTTCCTATCACCTCTTGAGTTACATCATCACGAGTATCAAGGCAGGCTGCCTCAGGAGCATATCAGCACAAACGGCTTCCGCAGCAAAACCCACAGGGTTACTCTCCGCCTTAGTCATCATATGACTGCTTTTGCAGAGCAACAAGATAACAACATAATTGGTGAAAAGGATGCTCTAAAAATCTGGGAACTTTTTTTTTAACTAAGGAGCACTGGACAACATACACGTTACATCTGACTGATGAATTAAAACACAAATTGTTATCACCAAACCTTTCAAAGGGAGACAAAGATGATTGTTCAATTGTTCATACTTTCTAGTCAATAATTCCTCCAGACAGTGTCTGAAAACTGCTCTACCTATAAGAGAAATCAAGTTTCTCATACCCTTTAAAGTATTAGAAGTAGAAAACATTTTTTATCTCGTTATGAAAAGCAGCAATTAGAAAACTGAAATCTTGTGCTATTTACTTCTTGTGCTTTAATTTCCTGGAAAAAAAGGGAAGTTGCATTGCAGATACCTAGACAAGAAGAATAGCTACCTGTGACAGTTTCTGGATTTTCTAAGCCCAGGAAAATTGGTCTGAAGTAAATTTCAGAGTCAAATAATTAAAACCCCTATATATTCATAGTATTTTCCTTACAATTCACTGTAAGGAAATGCATTACGTATTAAGGAACATGTGCGTTATACAGTTAAGAAATCAAGTTTTGAAAGCGGGCTGCCAAGTCTGACATCAGTCACAAAACACATGCTCAGGATCCCCACTACCATCCAAGAGTAGTTAAACAAACAGACCGACCAACGCCCACATATCGAGATTTTGGGTTTGAAAGGGACCTTCAGCCTCGCTACTGCTCACACCAAAATTCTCATCACATGATTTAAACAGTTGTACTTCCCAGGTTCACTATGACTAATATAAATTTCAGCATTACTGCTGAGAAACTCCCCCCTCCAAAGGTTAGTTGTGCAAGACATTTAACACGTGTGAAGATAATTCACAGCAACTGTTATTCCCTCTGAGACACAACCCGCATAGATGGTTTCCTTAACGCGTTAGAGTTGCGTTAAAAAGAGAACCATCTGCTCCAGACTGGTGAAGTTGTTCAGGTCTGACAACTTTTACATTAAGGAAATACTAGCTGCGTTAAACTTTAGTGAGAGCTTCGCTAACGAGCTACTAAATGCCACCGAATAAGCGAAGTCTGTAAGGCACAACATGGCAACGCCCAAACAACTCCGAGGAATTTCTTAACTTTGGGAGGAAGAAGGAAAGCGAAACATCTCGCTTTAAAACAAAACTCGGCCCATCCTCACCGGTGTTACCCCTCAGCTGTGGGCTGGACTATTTCATAACACACTGCCCGTGAACTTTGCACTTCTCAGCCAAATTGTTTCGCTTTATTCCCTACGCTTATGTCAACACGGCCGGAGACTCCCTGGCACCGGGCACACGCCCACCTGCCAAGGCAGCGCCGCTTGTGTTTCCTCCTCGGGCACTCGGCTTTTCCCCACCCTTTCTTCCTCCAACCCGCGGCCCCGGCCGTGCCCGGCCGGCGGGGCCTCTCCGCACGCAAACCCCGGCTGCCCGCGGCCCCAGCGCCCCGCCCGGCCCCGCTCCCGGCCCCGTACCTTGGCGCTGCGCACGGCCTTCGTGCAGCCCGCCAGCTGCACCCAGATCCTGGCACTGGCGTTGGACGGCGGCAGCGCGGGCCGCCAATCCCCCTGCGCCCCCAGCACGGCCAGCCGCACCTCGAACAAGCCCTCGATGCGGCCCCGGCTGCGCTCCAGGAGGCGGCTCTTCTCGGCGGGGACGGTGAACTCATCCACCCTGGGCCCCAGCGCGGAGCCGTGAAGTGTCCGGCGGGCCGCCATCAGCACGGGGCGCGCAATCTCATCGCATCGGGAACAGCGGCAGCGGGAACAACAACAGCGGGAACCGCGACACCGGGAAACACCGCACCGACCGCCCGCGTCATCGGCCCGCGACGGCGCCAGGCAACACCCGCCCGCGGCCGCGCCGCCATGGTTAGCACCGGCGGCCTAGCCCCGCCCCCGGCCCGGCCCAGGCCGCGCCCCCGCCGGGGCCTCGCCCC
>VXAZ01004989.1:1624778-1657983 GCA_013399875.1 Gymnorhina tibicen | reverse complement strand
GGCCTCGCCCCGCCCCGCCCCTCGCGCGCCGCGGTGTGGGCGGGGCCGCCCCGTCCCCTCAGGGCCCCAGGGCGGGCCAGGCGGGCGGGGACGCCGCGGGTCAGCTGTGCCACCCGTGCCCAGGAAGGGCCAGCCCAGAGCATACGGCTCAGCATTGCGCCCAGGCACTTCTGGAATGTCTCCAGGAAGGGAGACTGCACACCGCCTCTGGGCAATCTGTTCCAGTGCGCGGTCACTGCACAGGAAAGAAATTCTTCCTCGTATTCAGGTGGAACTTCCTGTGCGTCAGTTTCACCACCGAGTGGAGCCTGGTCCATCCTCTTGGCACCCCCTCTTTAGATATTTATACACATTAATGAGTCCCCTCTCAGTCGTCTCTTCTCGAGGCTGAACAGGCCCAGCTCCCTCAGCCTTTCCTCGTAAGAGAGATGCTCCAGTCCCGCGATCACCTTTGTCACCCTCCGCAGGACCCGCTCCAGGAGCTGCCTTCTCCAGGAGCTCCCCGTCTCTAGTGCGAAGAGCGCGGAACTGCACAGACCGCTCCAGACGCGGCCTCCCGGCCCCCTGTCCCCGCCTCCCGGTCGTTCCCCGCCCCTCGGCTGCCCGCATCCCTGTTTGTGTGTCCCGACAGGGAGGGAGGATCCGATCGCTCCTCGCCGGCCTTATTGGCCTTATGGCCCTTATCGCCCTTATCGTCCGGCAAAGCTTCACGGAGCCGCCGCTCCCCGGCCCGCGGCCACGGCCAGAGGCTCCCGCCCGCCTGGCGGGGAAGTCTTGGTTTAAGACACTCTTGGCACAGCCAGCTCTGGTATTGTCGTCTTGGATTTCATTTAAAAAGAAATGCAAGCTTTACCCCTTCTGGCAGGGGACAGAAGTGTAGCTCCCATCCCCAAATCTTTAGCTCTGATAGCTCGGAAAATATAGAGGGCAGATTTTTACTTAAGGCCCCCCCTCATCCCCAAACTGTTAAAGAGACGTGAAGGATAAGATTAGTTCTTAAAAAGTATCTCTGAGACTGCTGTTGGCTTTTGAGTGCCTGGAGCTGACAATACGGACCAGCTGTTGTACAAAGGCGTAAATGCCTCCTTTCATACCATCCCAGACACAGGTCAGCATCTTTCAAGTTCCCCTTGGAACTGTTTGATTCCAGTTTGTTTTGGCCTTCTCTTTAGCATCACTGTGAAGTTAAGATTTTAGCAGCTGCTCATTAAATATAGTCTCCAAAGGGAGGACAAATACTTTCTTGTTGTGCACCTAAATGTACATATTTCGTTTTAGTCTACTTGTATGTTACATCTGGAAAGGCTTAGTACGAAAATACGAAATATCATTTTTATAAAGCCCCTTGTATCCCTGATTAGAACTTTTTAACCAAATGGCAGTTCGCAGTTCTTAGCCCATAGGAAAATCCCGCTAAAAGCTCATGTCCGGGTATTGCTATATACACTTTCCTATCTGAACTTGAAGTTATTCTTTGAGCCAAATAAAATATTTGTCTGTGGCAGCGGTAAAATGGAAAAAAATTACATCTGTGTACACAGGCTGCATTTACACAGAAACACTCATTCTACACAGGGCAGGGTTTTGACAGGGAGCATCATATACAAGAAAGATGCTTCCCTGAAGTACTTTCCTGAAGATAATTTTTTTCCTGTTTTTGTTGTTTAGACATTTGCATTTTGCTTTACCAATGAATTATCCTACAAGGTTCACACATGAGAATGTAATCTAGCGAGGCAATTTTTGAGGTGACTGGTGCCATCCACTGTTAAAATGCAGCCACTGCAGCCAGTGTTGCTTTTAGTTATTATTACTTACAAAAAACATTGTAAGCAAGGAAATGTATAACAAAAATGAATTTACCAGCATTTTGGGACACAAAGTGGCATTAAAAAGCTGAAAGAAAATTGACTTCTACCACATCAACACAGCCTTTTGGAACAGCTCATATGAAAGAAGGCTTAATGACTTCTAAAGGATGTGGGTAATGCTTGGTGCTGTGGATATTTTCTTGTCGGTTTTGCCATGCTGCATGTTATAAAACATGGTTTCACTGCTGAATTTATTGTAATCTGTATAATTCTGTATATATTCTTGATAAATCTATATTCAAATGCATTATAATGGTCTGAGGCTGCTCTCAGGGAGGTCACTGTGAGTGTGAGCAGTTGTGGTTCTGTGACCCACCCTGCTGAGATTAGGTAGTACCTGACACTGTAACATTCAAGACAACCTAAACCCCTTTTGAAGTAGAAAAAAGGATCCTATTGAAAAGGTTTACTAATGATTATTAAAATGGTTATTATTAAAACAAGTTGGAACTTTCTCCCTGCATTGTAGTGATGCAGACTAGAAAAAATAAAGTATTTTTAACTTTTTTTTTGTTTTGGAACTGCAGCCTGAACTTAATCTTCCTCATACTTAGAAGAAATTTCGAGCCTCTTGCCATAAGCACAAATGCAGGTGTACAAACCCCAAATGTGAGCTAGGTTGAGAACACTGGAAATTCTCTGGCATCTTACAATAGGCTGCTTACAAAGTGGGTTTGTCAGGGGAGAATGATTTTATTTTCCTCCTATGGGCGTTTGCACTAAAATATCCAAAGTGACAGGCTCGGTTTAATTGGAGGGGAAATCTTACTTTCCTGGATCTTTGGTTGCATCTTGTAAGTTTATTTTAGAGATGGAAAAGTGCAATGTTTTGCTGGTAGAAGTCTAAGGAATTTGACATACCCACTGCCTGGTCTTGCTTTTCTACTTGGCACTCCACTGGGATATATTAGAGACTTCCCTGAATGTGAGTTGTTGCCAAGTTCATTATTTGTATTACTGTTGGGGAAATACTGTCATGGTAATGTGTAAATAGGCGTGGGGTTTTTTTCGTGTTTCACAATAGCTTGCTTCAGCTGCCTTGTGCAACTTCTTGCTCTTTATTAGAATTTCTGCAATTGAAAATTGGTTGCGTGAACTATTTTATGCAACGGGGCCTTCCTGAATTTGGGCTTGAGGTGCATACTTGAAACAGGAGCTGGTTTGAAATGACATGGAAACCAAATTTTCATACTGTCTTTCAGACCCATGCTGGGTAAATGAGCTATGGAGTCTATGATAACGCACTTTACACATGGTGCTCTGATCCTCAGTATTATGGTCTTCAGTGGGGTTATTTGCATGCATAAATTTAAATATTTGTTCAATTGTTTGCAGGATGTGGACTTAAAATACTAGGGTATAGAAAGTATCCTGCATGAATATGAATAACAAAAACTTTAATTTGCAGTCATAACACAAATAGTAGCATATTCTAAGAGTGATACCTCAAATAAATTCTATATATTGCAGAAGGAAATATGTAGAAATAATGTGACTACAGCTCACAAGTCTTGTGTGTAATATAAACCTAAAACTTAAGGCAACCTCAAATTCTCATTAGGAAATTTTGGCATAATTTTTAACTAAATTTTTTTTGTTGTTTTTGTTGTTTACAGAACTACAGAGAGAAAAAGCCAAAAATGGTTTGAAAATGAAATTATTTAAAATGCTTTATAGAGACAAACTTCTTCATCTTATTCAAGTCCCCACGCTTCAAGACACGCTTGAAGCTTGAAGCTTCATCTTGTTCAAGTCCCCACGCTTCAAGACACCCTGGTGAGTAAGAAGGTGATTAAGAAGGTTTCCCTTTTGGAGAATTTGTTGCAATGCTGACATCTTAATGAACCTATAGATCATCAGCTTTAGTATCAAGAGACAAACTTTTTGAAAATGATCCAAGGTATAGGTTCTGTAATTAGTAGTTTCTATAACTGAAACTTACTCTGCCCCTTAAATTTAGAATGAATTTCTTTTCTTAATTCCAGTTTCCTTTCAAAGTAACCTGTTGTAAATAGTTGAGTCTTTATGAAAGGAAGAAAAGACAAAAGCACTGCAATTACACATACATCAATTGTTGAGAGTGGGTAGTATTTTTTTTCAAGTAATGGTCTCCGCATTTGGTTTTTGAGGCTTTTTGAGTGTGTTGGCTCAAGTTTCTTAATTAGTTACAGAAAGCTGCAGGTGTATTGGCAAAGACTGTTATTTAGCTTGGGAAATGATCCAGGAGACAGTTTTGTGGGGTTTTTTTCTAATGTAAATATTTAGCTGTGTTATTACCAGTAATTTTAAAGGTTCCACGCTGTGTGACTACTGTGTATTTAAACATTGCAGCTTCACTTGGATGACTGACAAAACAAATGATAACCTAAGAGCATAATCTTTATTGTGAGAAGGGATGGAACACTACTGAATTACTTGCAGAAATGACAAGTGGTATCTCAAGGGGTGTCAGCACCATGCAGCTGGCTCTGAGGAATGCAGAAATGCTGCAAAAAGTGAGCCATGTTCACTCTAAGTGAGTGCCACTCTAAGTTAGTTTAAAATAGAGTACTTCATCAGAGTTTCTGCAGCTGCAAAAATTAAAGCAGTATTCTTGCTAATCTTGCTAAAATCTAGGGATTTCATAAAGCTCTTTCAAGTAATTTTTTATAGGTTATCAAAAGTTAGACTCTTGAGCATCATTAAGGTTTTATGACTCTTGCAGCCAAGTGTTTGTTTTTTTTTTAAAGATTTTCATAAATATTTTGCTACTATTCTGACTACAGGAATTTGATTTTCTTTTTTTTCTGTAAAGCACTAGGTATGGTTAATTGCTGAGCAATGTTCTTGTATGTGCTGTACCTGTTAGGTAGCTGACTGCTAATAGAGTAGGACCTTACAGCTGATTTCTGTCTGTCCTGGGAGGTTCAGTTCAGTTTCAGAGTGGGCGGGAAGTGGCACCAATAGTTGAAAGGTACAAGGGGTGCAATGAGCTGTGAAGATGTGCTTACAATGGTTTTTTAATGCTTTTAAAAGATGCAGCCTGTAATAAATCTTTCTGTAGGTGATTTGCTTTTTGTTTTTCTCTTTATATTTGTGCAAAGCAGGATAAGAATATGTGTAAAAACTTATATGTCTGAATGATGTCAGTTTGCAGATAACTTACACAAAATCTAACTGTTATAAGGTTAAGACCAAGACAAATTTATATTCATCTGAATGTATGTTCCTGTTGACTTCAGTTTGACTGCTGAGCAGACTAAATGCTGATCTACTTCAGTAAGGTTTTCCAGAATCTGGTCCTAAATTTTAGTATTATTTTAATGTCTGAAACAGTATGGTAATATTTGGTTTGTATTTTCTTACACAGAACAATATTTTTTCTTCCATTCAAGATGAGAGTTCCCTCTGAATACACCATGTTTTTTAAACTTTTGTGTAGGTACAGTAAGCTGGGCCAGACTTTCTGTACAATACTATGATTTCTACACAGTCAAAGCATGTGAAGATGTTTCTGATATATTTACACTGTAACTGATCCTCTCTTGAGAGGTATATGAAAACATTGCCGTCAAAAATTGGACTCACAGACTTTCCGTGAGAATAAGGCTTAATATAATTCTACTAAAATCAGTGGAATTATTAATCAGCTGATGTAAATCAGAATATTTCCAACAATTTCAATAACATTTTAGTTACACCAACTGTCCATGCTAGGCTTGTGTGGTGAAAAAAGCAAATTAAGCTGACTTTCTTTACATAAAGCACAATGATGCATTTACATTTGATTCCAGTGTATTTTATTGCATGTCTCAGAGCAAAGGCAGTTCAGTTAAATATCAGTGGAGGGCTTTTTCTAGACAGAGGCCTCTGGAAATTGCTTCAACCCTTTCATATTTAGAAAGCATATTTAGAGAAATGGGATGCCTCCATTTATGTGCTTGGTTTTACAGTGGTAGAAAAACAGTAAAACATTTTCAGGATGATACCATCCCATTTCAGCTTATTCCACTACAAGTAATAGAAATCAACTCCAAATTTTATTGTGGAGTCCTACATCAGTATCATAAGAAAAATAAGTTGGAGGTAATTTGCTTCATATGACTGAAAAAATTTTTCAAACTTCTGTCAGTCATGTTATCCACTGTTTCATACTGCTGTTCTGTCAGTCTCCAGTCTTCTCCAGATTATTAAATCCTTAAGCAACACACTTCCATCATGCATGCAGAAATATGTGTAAGTCAGGACTATCCTCAGTTGCATTTGAGCCATATTTGAGCACAGTTAAATGCAATTTTGCCTTGGAAATAGGATGTAATTATTCGAATTCCCTCCCTGGACAATGCCTACTCTTGACTGGTTTAAAATCATCTCCTTTGACCTAGAACATTATATATTTATTTAAATCTACTTCTAAGTCCAGTTAATCTGTAGAGATTTATATTAGATGAGCATTAGAAGAGCATAGCTGTGCTGCAAACTTGAACCAGTGTTAATGAGGCAGTACTGTGAGGGCCAAACTTCCTGCTAGAAACCATCAACAGTAAAAAGAAAAAAAAAAGCTAGGATGGAACCTGATTTCTGAACTTATTTAAAAATATGCTCTTGGGAAAACACGATACATATATTTATGATGTGCAGTCTTACAAGTTTGAATAGAATTTGTATTTTGATAAATCTCATCACTGAGCCCATCTTGGGTCCAGTTAATTTTGAAACATTAAATCATCATGAACATTTTTTCCTCTTATTGGTGAGTTGTAAAGTTAGCATAAATGAGCAGAAATGGTTCTAACCAAATGTTTCCCAAAATACAGGTGCTGCAATTTCAATTTTTTATGCTCTGACAATGAACGAGAAAATTTTTCATTCCTCACACTCCACTGCAGAGGCATCCTCATAAGAATCCGGTAAAAGTGTTCTTCTTGTATCAGTGTTTAATTGTGCTTTGAGCTGAAAATGACCAGTGTAAGTTCATAGTAGTATTGTCTAAATAACTAAATCAGAACACCTGGTAAGATCTGTGATAAAATAGGACTTTGTAATAAAAAAGCATGCCTGTTCATGTCAGCTCATTAACTTTGCTTACTGATTTAATTTTCGTTATTTTTGTGGCATAAGAGCTTGTGAACTGCAGCCATTTCACTCTGCAAGCCTTGAACAAAGGTAGGTGATAGCAGTTTTAAGATTAGATATGTTTAAGAATTGTCACAAGGGTGGTGAAGGTCAGATCAAAGGCAGCAAGGTACCTAATACATATTTATGTAGTTTACTTTGAAATAGAGGAGTTCAGTGTGTCCAATATCTTTAAGAATTTGGGAGTTATTTTTCACTTACACTGGTGGAAATCAGGAGTTAACAGGATTGATATCATTTGGTCTATTGTGCCTTAAAAGCAGAACAAATGAGACATCGGTAAAAGCTCTTCAGTAGTTGAGCTCTCTTCCCCTGAAAATATTTCAAACAATAACCTTGTTGCTTTATCTGCCCATCAAGAAATCCATTACAACAGTGTCAGTGATACCAGAACCATAAAACTGGGTTAGCAATTGAGCTGTGGTCTTCCACAACTCCAAGGCATGGCATGGGCTTTTATAGCTTTTAACGAATTGTGTCAAATTGCTACCAGGCAGCAAACACAACCCTATCAACTTTGCTGTTTGAAAAATATCACTGCTACATAGAAGTTATTATTTGAAGTTTGATGTAATCAGAAATGCATGAAGGAAAAAAATTGAATTGAATCATCATACTTTCTTCACCAAAATGTGTAACTCCCGAGAAACTTAGACTATCTTCTCTCTAGCTGTTTGTGTTCCTGAGAGTTTCCTCTACCAGGAAAGGCCCTTCATATATTTTAATTAAAGTCCAAAGAAGAAATAAATTGTCCTTGGCATATGTCGTACTAATGAGCACTGGTTAGTTTGAAAATACGTGTTCATTGGTTTTACATGATAATTCCCTTTGAACCAAAATATTGTGTTTATACAGAAACATTTTCTGGGAGCAGTAGGGGGCATCATTTCCCTTTTGTAATTCTTCAGAGACATTAACCTCGTGCATTATGTGTGCAAACAGGATTTTCATTTTGTTTATGGCATTAATCCTGGGGTTAAGGTTGGCCTGTGGTGAGCAATAATAAGTTTAACCTTTGACTTTGTGCAATCAGATGTAATTTATTATTTTTAGATTCTTTGCAAGTGCCACTACCCTCACTTCTGCTTAAAATAAATTGAGACAAGTGAGCATTTGATATCAGTGATCTTTACATGCAAGACATAAATCTAATTTACTTATTGTCTGAGCTTAGTTCTTTAGCTTCTGATTATGTCTTTTAAACAGTGTAAACATTTTTTGTTTGTTTGATTTATTAGTCAATTTTTGTAATTCATAGAATCTTTGGTCCTTCACATAGATTTCAAACCAGTAAACATAAATCCTGGAATGTCTAAATGCATAGAAACTTTATGAAATGTGGAAAAAAAGCAAGCAAGCTATTCATATGCATAATATTTACTTGCAAAGTAACTGAGATAATTTTCAAGGCAATTTAAAGATGATTAAACAACTAGCAGCATGTAAATAAATTGTTTTTGTATCCATTGCCTTCACTTATAATGTATGTGTTATCTATAATTTCTTTATTTGTAAGTGAAACATTTTAAATTTTTTCTTTTTTTAAAAAAACACTGCTCTTTAATTTGTATTGAATGTTTGAGTTGCCTTTTGGTTTTTAAGTGAAGAACAAATTTATAGCAAGCTTACTACTCTCCATGCTCTTCAAGCAAGAAAAACAAATATACTTTTAAACATTATATACTATAACTACTTCCTCTTTTTCTCCATGTTGAGAAAGTGCTGACTCATCAAATATTTTTGGGTGAGGTGTGAGGTATATGCTGGTTTCATAAATGATTTGGTTTAGGATTATTCAGGTAGAATGATTCAGGCTCATGATGCTTGATAAGACCAGAACATTAAATCTCTCCCTCATTTCAGGCTTTATATTTTGATATTGAGACCTGTGTTTATCATAGCAGTGATCATATAAAAATATTTTTCGGTATATATGGAGCATGTAGAAAGAAGTTAAAGGGCAGAAAAACCTGAATAGAAATAAAAGGTATGTAATGCTATTTTGGAAGAGTACTGGTGTTTGATAGGATTCTAAAATAGGCTTTTCAGTCTGGATTTAATATTTATGAATGAAAAAAGGAAGTTAAACCACATAGTTGAAGAAGCTCAAACTATTTATACACCCTTCCCATGAAAGCTTATATAGAAAATATGTGTGTAATAGCATCATTTGCATGGCAGGACTGCCCATGATCACTTTATTTGGTCTTCAGAGCACTAAGGGTTAGTTTGATGGTAGTTTCAGTCCTGCTCCTAAATTTAAATGTTTGACAGCTGAAGAGACTTCTAGTGTCTGTAATATGTGCTGGTATTTGAATTTTCACCAGTTTGTTTGATATACGTTGTCTTTTGGCTGAGCTTGCTCACAGTAAAAGAGCACTCAGTGGATCAGCTCAGCTCCTGCTGGCTTGTTACAGGTAAGAGATGTGCAGAATATTATGAATCCAACAGTAACAGCTGTATCTCATGACACACAATAGACAGTGATGGATTGTCAGAGTAATTAGATTCCTTACAATCTTAGAAGAGTAATTTTGAAACTCTTCCTGCAGCATGACTTTCACAGATATACTTTGTAATTTCCCTTAAGTTTTAATTATTTTAGATAATGAACGTGCAACAGTAAGAATTGAAGAACCATCATTTATGCTAGTTTCATACACTGCAGCTTTGTTGAGTAGAATGTGCTTAAATGTGAGTTGAGGAGGCAGAAATTCTTCTAGTGGCACAGAAAAAGGAAAGAAGAAAGGAAGTGCTTTTTTTTTCAAATGTCACACATATGACATTAAAAAAGGACAATTTATTTTTTAATAGCTGGGCTGTTGTATTTGAGAACACAAAAGCTGTGTGAGAACTGAAGGGTGTGCTCCTTGTTGGTGAACCAATAAAATGTATTGCACTAAGCTGTTATTCATACTGTAACACACCATATCAAATATTTGCAATAGATACCAAATTCTAAGATTGGTATTCCTCCTCACAGGGATAGAGCATCAAGGGATGGTAACTTCCACTTGCAGCAAAAGTGTATTCTTCAGCTAGTGATCATAAACTGTCACTTTGGATATTGATCAGTTGTTAGATTATAAAGAGGATCTCTTTTTGTGCAGCAACTGTTTCCCCCAAAATTTTGAATATCTGATGTTCTTATCAGAACTGTTGTGTTTGGAAATTCCAGTCTGGAAGTTGAAAATCTCCAATGAGGGATAGAAAATGCAAGGACACTACATGTCACTTAAATGCGTTAGCCTGCCCCTGGAAGTGGTACAGATAAGAGGTATATACTGCAAAATGGCATAGTCCCCAGTTTGCAACCATCCTCAGGGTAAGTCAAGAGGCCTTTTTCTCTGTCGTATTTGCAGTTATTAATATTTAATGTTCAGTTATGATAAAACAATATAGGACAAAATCCCGGGACCCTTCCCAAGACAGATATTTCTTCTGATTGCCATGAGCAGATCATCTTGAGTGCCATCATCAGGCACGTGCAGGACACCAGGGGATTGTGCCCAGTCACTCTGGGTTTATGAAAGGCAGTTCCTGCTTGAGTAACTCAATCTCCTTCTGTGACAAAGTGACCCACTTAGTGGACGAGGGAAAGGCTGTGGATCTTGGTCTACCTGGACTTAAGCAAAACACTTGACACAATTTCCCACAGCATTCTCCTGGAGAAACGGGCTGCTCCTGGCTTGGATTGGTGCCCTGTTTGCTGGGTAAAAAACTGACTGCAGTACTGGGACCAGTCCTGTTTAATATCTGTATCAATGATCTGGACAAGCGGTTCAAGTGCAACTTCAGTCCCTTTGCAGGTGACACCAAGTTGGGCAGCAGTGTTGATCTGCTGGAGGGTGGGAAGGCTCTGCAGTGGGACAGGCTGGATCAATGGGCCAAGGCCAGTGGATGGAGGTTCAACAAGGCCAAGTGCTGGGTCTTGCACTTGAGCCACAACAACCCCATCCAGTGCTCCAGGCTGGAAAGTGGCTGGAAAGTGCCTGGCAGGAAAGGACCTGGGGTTGCTGGTTGACAGCAGCTGAACATGAGCCAGGTATGCCCAGATGGCCAAGAAGACCAAGGACACCTGGCCTGTATCAGCAGTAGTGTGCTCAGCAGGACCAGGGAAGTGATTCTTCCCCTGTATTGGCCCCTGATGAGGCCACACCTCAAATCCTGTGTTCACTTTTGGGTCCCTCACTAAAGGAAGGACATTGAGGTGATGGAGCATGTTCAGAGAAGGGCAACAAAGCTGGTGAAAGGTTTGAAGGGTCAGTCATATGAGGAGTGGCTGAGGGGGAACCTTTTCAATCCTCACAACTCCCTGACAGGAAGGTGGAGCCAGGTGGTGGTTGGCCTCTTCTCTCAATGGACAGCTAATGAGGCAAGAGGAATCAGCCTCAAGTTATGCCAGGAGGGGTTTAGGCTGGATATTAGGAAAGATTTCTTTGCCAAAAGGGTTGTCAGGCATTGGAACAGGCTGCCCAGGGATGTGTTGGAGTCACCATCCCCAGAGGTATCTAAAAGACATGGGACTTGGGGACACTGTATAGTTATGGACTTGGCAGTGCTGGATTAATGGTTTGACTCACTGGTCTTAGAGGTCTTTTCTAACCTAAAACGTTATGATTCTATGATTTCATCTGCTTGAAATTGTCCCTGTGGACCCAACAGAAATGATTCTAACATTGTTGCTACTTTGCTGTCTGTGTATCTTTGCCAAGTTGATTGAGAAAGTCATATTGGTAGTAGGAGGGAAGGGAATGGAAAGAGAAATCCTGATCTGAAGGTGTTAGTCCTACATTTGCATTGCTGGACTTTCATCTTTCCTGTTCTTTCTCAGAATGGATTGTAACAAATGGTATGTACTATAAAAAAATTAGTTCAAAACCTCTTTCTTAATTCAAATGTTTTTTCATTTGATCAAATGAAAAAAGTTGAGACAGCAATGAGCAAACTGCACGACATGTAATGTCTACTGGGCATGAGACATATATATAATACATACATACATATGTAATATAAATACATTTTAAATATACAATATATCAATACATAGCATATATTAATATAATCTATTATATAATATGTATACTATATATAATATACAGTATATCTACATAATATTATATCTTTATATACAATATATATAGAATATAAAGCAACAAATTAGCAAACTATCAGTAGCCACTTAAAGGCTGAGATCAACTAAAATGTAGCTCTGAGCTCTGAATATACAACCTAATTTTTCTTGTGTGTTCCTTTGTGCCTTTTCATATAGAAGTTGTAATGACAGAATACTTAGAAATATTTGCTACCAGCATGGGGAAAAAGAGCTTCCTTACTTGTCAGATGGAGCAGGTATGAAGGTCTATCATGAGACTCTCCATTTTACTAAGTAGAAATCTCTTTCCACTGGGAGGATAGTAATTCTGTCAGCTCTTCAAGATTCACATCAAGTAATGCAAGGTTTTTTCTTTTTGAAAATAAACCCAACAGTGCTCAACAGTACTAGGATCTTCATTCTATCTTCCTTTCCTGGTGAGTTTCTCCTTACTTATAGCAAGGTTTTTAGGTCAGAAGAATGGTTAGCCTTTAAAAATCATGGGTTAAAGTTTGGGGAGAGAGAAAGTTGTGGCTCATGTGGAGAAGAGAAGCACTTTGGTAGCTGAAGATGAATTAAAGTCTCACAGCAGGGAGCTGCTGCTGACCTGTTACCTCTAATCATTCCCGAGCTTTTCTGGGGTGGACATTTGCTCCAGCTGCAGCTGAGTCATTGGTGTACCTGAATGGATACACCTTCTGGTACAGGTGCTTTGCGGGACTGAAGTAATTCAAAAAATAATAAATTCTGGTGCAATTAGAATATTTGCTTGTCCACACTATGTGTTGGTGCAGCTGCTATCAGTGGCTTTTCATTGGGGCATATTCCCTTTTATAGACAAAGACTTAAATGATCAAGAAATTCAGTGGGAAACCATAAAGTGAGTGAACATTTCCTCTCATGCAAATAAAAGTGAAAGGCTAAGAATTGTTTTGAAATTGTCTTGTGTGAGAGATGCTGTATAATTGTGGTGGTTTATTCTTCCCTCTAAAATTTGCACTGCTTTGGCCAGTGGCCAGTAGAAGAATTGCATTCTGACAGTTTTGCCTTTTTATAATCCTATCAAATACTCTTAACTACCCAATTAAGGCAGTTTCTCTTCCACTTACATGCTTTTTTCCCTTGTATTTTCCATCAAGACTTTTTTTCTCTGAGTTTAAATACTTGAATTACTGCTTCAAAACGACAGTTGAACATTTTTAGATATGCTGAGATCACTTCAGGTGATTTTTTTCTGATAGGTTGTTATGACTTAAGGGCTCTACAGATCCTAAGCAGTGGCATCTGAATGAAATTTCAGTGCATGCGGAGTCTGGCCGTGGGTTTCAATGTGTTGTCTTTTCTCTCTATTCTTTTTGTAACACAAAAAATATTTCTGGAAATTTCCAAAGAGTACAGTACACTTCATTTTTAGTTGTCAAGATAGCTGACAGTTTATTATGGTACCATGCATAAATTATTTCAGGGTTCACACTTAAAACAAAGGCAGAAAGACTTTCTTTTTCTTTTTTTTTTTAAAGCTGACATTTTGAATTTATATTAAGCATAGTATCACCTGGATACACACTGCATAAAAATGTAGACTATTCATAATGAATTATTAACCCAAAGCTTTTACCCTTTCTTAGATGCACTGGAGATGCTCCACAGGATACTACAGGGATATGAATGTGGGAGAGAATAGGGGGTTTCTAATAAGATGTATAGCAGGCTACAGTATCAGTGGATGTCATTGTTCAGCAGCTATTTGCCATGAGAGAAAGTTTTTTATTACTGAGTATTGTGCAGAGACCTCTGAATGTATCATTAGGAGAACAGAAGCACAGTAATTTATGGATTTACTTTAGGTAACCTCCTCATATCTAGGTTAACTGCATAGTCAGGATTGTAGTTAAAATGTAGTCAGTGAAACTCTAATCCAATTAGCAACTGAATTTATAAACATTTTTAATAATGGTATTTAAAATGTCTAGGTTTAATCTTGTCTCAGTGATGTTTGAAGAGTTGACAGTCTCCATGTACCTCTGCAAGACTTTTTGAAACAGTCAGCTATTTTTTCAAAATGAAATAATCAGCTGCATATAGGATTCTTCAGCTTAAGGTTTGGTGAACATGGTGGTAGGTGGCTGGAAAATAGCGAAAGTGTACAGGCAGCACCTTTCTGAATAAAGATTGCAGTTTGTCTTGTGTTCTTTGATTCATTTGTATTGGATAGATAACAGAAGAGCATCAAGACAAATGTTACAACTGGAGGAAGGCTGCTATTGATTTCTGTGGACTTTGAATAATATTCTCAGGGTCATATTACTGATTGTCAGAAAGTGTAGGATATTATGGGCTTGAGCCGTTTTTTACACTGTAGTCTTAGAATATGAAAATATATGGAGTTATATAATCATCAAGCTCCATAAAAGAACCATGACCTGAATATTTTGAGAAGACTTTTGTCTCTTTTCTACTCCTTTAATGTATTTTCTTTAATGCCAAGACCTTATTAAAAAAAAAAGTAGAAAATAAAAAAGGTCAAAATCACCCAAGTAACAGGAAAAAGGAGTTAATCCTTAGATAGTCAATATACAAATCTCAACCCCCCCAGTTAGTTGGCATACAAGGTTGGAGAAAATGAAGTTTAGAGAGGGCTAAAGTATGAAAAAAAGTGCCAGGGACTTTTGCTCTGCTTGTGATCATTTTCAGAATTGCTTTAGACTTCCAAAGTACCTTGCCTATTTGCTGCCAGTAGATTTCTTAGCCAGTGGAGAGCTGGAGTCTTCTCAATATATGCCTACATGATAATTGTTTTATTTGAAAACATTTTTTAAGATGTGAAATGATGCTGTCTCTCTGACTTTCACCATCTCTGGGGAGATTCAACTTTGAATTTTTAAATAATCACTCCAATATTTCTTCCTTTATCTTCTTTCATTTTTGGCTACATTTTCAACCTTGGATTAGTTAGTTTTCTCTCTTTAATTTTTATTAAATTGTAGTACTTAGGAGTAGCAATTTCTGAGTGGCAATGCTATCTGACCTGTGATTCCCTTAAGATCAGGCCTAAGTCCAGCATACAGCATTACAAATAGGGATAGAAACAGAGTGCTAATGCTGCATAGCAGTATCAAGACATGCAATGAGGGCAGATATTTCTTAAAAAACCTTCCACAAAAACCTAAAAAATTTTCCTCTTCCAAACAAAATTTTTCCTGTTCTAAAAAAGGAAGTTTGAAGGTTCAGTTAAACTGCTATTTGTTTAACACTGAACACTAAATTAAGCACAGAAAAATCTGTTTTGGTCTTCTGTAGTCTGCAGTGTTTGAAGAGTGACCAGCAGAATTACTCTCTCAATATTCTCTGATGTTGTCAAGCCTTATAGCAAACAGCACTGTTTGAAGGGTTCTGGACTTCACAGATTCTTGTAATCCTTCTTCTGTACCTTCATGACATTATGAAGGTCTGTTTTATTTGACTTTCTAGCTGCAAGATCTTGAAATTGATATTTAGGAATTATTTTACTTGTTGAGATAGCTGGGATGAATTTGACCTCTAGTTTGACAGGCTTCATTTGGCTAAAGTATGGGATATGCTTATGGTTCTTCAGCTGGAGTAAAAAAAGTAATAGGAATGTCCATAGCCGCATTGAAGAATTTCAGTAAATGTGAAAATGAGTTTGAAAATAAAACATGAAAGAATTAGAACAGTGCCCATTTTCAGCTTTTAACTGTAGTTCTCTACACAGAAGCTTGAATTTCTGCAGACTAGAAGAATTATTAGCTCTTTTTATTTTGTCATAATAATGTAACCAGCCAGGAGAGAGTTGAAAATCCAGGTGAGAGGTGAAAATCTTGTGTTTACAGACCTATGATTCCTGATTTCCATGGATGCTCATAACTTTTAAGAAAGCAGATATATATATGTATTACATTTTTTTAAAAATTGGCAGGAATTTCTCCTTTTGAAAGTCCAAAACTGACTTATCAGTGATCTGAGTGAAGCGAAATTAATTTCCCTTTATTAACAGAACCACCATGACTTTTATGGTGCAGAAGACAGTAATTAAAATACAGTTAATATAAGCCACCCTCATTTTGAAGCTGCCTCAGTTTGCAGCCCAGGGGTAAGCTGAGTAATTAAGTTTGGCTGGAGCACTGAAGGGAAGATACATCTCACTAACTAAAAACCCAAAATGGTTTGGACAGTATTGGCACAGCAGAAGGCTCCCATGAGTTCCCAGAGCACTGTTTGTGGCCCTTAGTGGATGCACTGCTCTAAGTGATGTTAATTTCATCACACACTAGAGTTGAGTGTTTTACGTGTCAAACCATGGTCATTCTCCGGGATGTCCAGCCCATCCTACAAAAGCAATGTCTCTGCACTCAACAACCTGGCAGTTGAGGTGCCTCTGATTGCAAAACACCCAACTTGTTGCAAGATCAGGCAATAAAGAGGAGTCACTTCAGGTGAAATAAAGGCAGCAATTTGAGTGATCTGTGGATGGACTGGGAATGGAAGACAGAGGAATATGAGCACATGGGGTAAAGCTGGCCTTGGAAATAACCACTTCTGTGGTAAAAAGAGCACACGATCCTAATTCCACAGGAAGTTGCAGGAAGTACGCATCTCTGAGGCTTAAATTTTACAGGGAAAATAAAAACATGACCAAAATATTCACACTTCCAAAAATTCGTGGATATATTTTTCTCCTCAAGCACTGTGCAAGAGTTTGAGTGAACATTTCCAGTGTGACTATCAGTATCAATCCCGTTATTTCAGTTCTGCCTGTTACATTTCAGTGTTTCCTGTATCATAGCTATGATGTAACATATGCTAGAAATATATGTATATATACAGAAGTGTATTCATTGGGCTAAATTCCTTATTTATTGACTGGTGTAAATTAAACTGAATCTGCACTGAGAATTATCATCCCTAATAACATCAGCAGGGTTGTATATTGGGGATTTTTTCAGTCTCCAGAAGACATCATGGAATTATTAGCAAAACAGTGTAGGTTACTCCATTTCTTCAGAATGCCTATATTTTAGTACAATTTTCACCACAATTTTGTTCAGCCTTCCATTTGCAATATTCTGTTAGGTGGTGTGAAACACTGTGTCTTCTAACTGAAGCCAGTTAACACATCCGATGTGAAGAATCTAAGAGGATGCTTATCTTGTTGAAGAAAAATCTCTCAGGTCTTTTCCTTCTTTTGAAAAAGAACAGAAACAAACTCTGGCTTCCTGGGCAACAAGTCTTCTCAATAAAAGGACTTCTATTGCCTATGAATACATCTGAGGTTTTTCTGAGAGCATTCTGGCTGCCACATTTTTCTGTACTCAATGTGCTGTCAGTAAGATACTTTGTTATAAAGTTCTTTGGGACACTCTGTCCATAAAGAATTATGATACAGAACCAAATTCTGTTTTATTGTGTTATATAGAAAAGAAACATACCCATGTGTTCACCATGATTTTATATTTATTTATTTTTTAATCTATTTGTAGGACAATTAGCTGTAGCATGATTGATTAATTCAAAACTGAAAGAGTGGTTGCACAGAGCAGGGAAGGGATGGGCTTGTCTGTCAGGGTTTCACTGAAATATGGTCAGCTCTGAGTGTTTCTACCAGAGAAAGAATTCAGCATAAATTGTGGTGATAAAAATGAATAGCATAAAGAAGAAAAATCATGTCTAATTATACTCTACAGTTTAAAATTAAGTGCAAATTTACTTTACTGGTCTGGAATTTAGCTCCATGCTAAATAATGGCTGCTGTCTCTATTGATTCTGGGAATGATGTAAAGAATTCCAAACCTGAGTCAGATTGTAGCTGTACTCAGAGTGAAGGTGATAGGATGATAGGATATGTCTGTTACAAACTTAGCGCATCTGGTGGTTTTTTGAGCTCACAGACCAGTTATTTGTTATGTGGAACCACAGCAATTGCTGTGCAATTTCTTAGTTGGTTCCCCTCTCTCCCTCCCCATGTACTCTGTCATTCTACTCTGTCTCCCACACAGCTGATAACTATTCTCCACCAGCTCAAAAGGGACAGTTCTGAATCTGTCTGGAATAAAACTTAGAGGCAACAGAAGAAATACTGAGGACGATTTTCTAGCATCAAGTTGAATGCAATTATTAGGTCAGAAATGAAGAAGAATAATCAAAGCAATCATAAGAGTGTGCCATAGAACCAACATAAAATTTAAACTGCAAGAAATACAGAAAAATCAGAAAGGAAGTGCATAATTTAGTTAGAATGGAAATAGCTCGTTTGCATTTTTTGAGTCAAATTGCTTGCATGAAGTACAAGCCTGGTAGTCACTAAGAAGCATTTGGCCAGTTCCTTGTCTTTCTCACACACTTTACACTGTTTGAAGCTTGAATTATTTTAGTTGGATCAGTTTTACATCTGTGAAAGTCCATGGATTTTCTGAAGGGACAGAGAGCATTAAAAATGCTGGAAATAAAATGGTTTCTTACTACAAAGTTTGTGAGGAGATAGTTTTTCACAAATGAATCTCTCACTTTTATTATCATCTTGGTTTACTTTGTGACTAGCCTCTGACATTTTTATTTTAACAAGAAAAATGTACATACTTTACATATAAGAAGAAGAAGAAACAAAAGTGAAATTCAAGCGAAGTGAGAGGCTGACAAATGGAAATAGGCATTATGAGCTCAGAATAAAATGTGAACTGCATTTATCAAGTGTTCACCCTTAGTTTTAGATTTGCTATTTTCAGATATTTATTGTTCCTGTATTTTTCAAAATTCTTTCTCCCCAAAGTAATTTAGTTCTTCATTGTCTCTAAATCTGCAAATCTGGCAAACATTAAGCACTACTTAAATTTTGCTGCCAAGTTGTTTCAAGCTCCGTTATATCCAGTGTTATTCACTTTCAAATGGCAAAGCCCTTGAATGAGATTCAGCATGAAAGTGAGCAGAAGAAGGCACCTGAATTCCCTGCTGCAGTGAAGGTGTGTGTGAAGGATACACATGGGAGGCACAAAAAGAGCTGGAGATGAACTGTAGAGTTTTGGTTGGGATGTGGAACAGCTGCTGTTTCTGGCTGCTTACAAAAGATCCTGTCTACTCTACTTTTCAAAGGAACTTGAACTCCTGTTACTTTGTCCATTACACTTTCAAACTCCTAAAGTATAGATTGGGGAGTGTGTGTGCTTTCATAATATATGCTTTTCTTGTGACTGGCATTATTATTTTGCAAAACAATTCCCACTCCCAGAACTCTCCAGTAAATTCATGGAACTACAGATTTGCTGTTTTATACTTAGGATCTCTGTGCATCATCAGTGAAGGCTGAAGGGATGGTTTGTGGTATGCAAAACACAGAGAACTGGTGCTGCAAATGCTTTTGTTCCCTGGGCATTCTGCAAAGTGGGAAGCCATGTAAGGAATACTCAGTCAAGGCATAAGGTTACCTAAAAAATATTTTCTCGATAGCAGAGCTTTAACTTACGAAAAACGTTTAGAATATCCACAGGGAAAATCTTTGGTTCTGCAGTTTCATATTTAGATTACCGTAGCTGGAAGTTAATTAGCCCTGCTAGCCTTTTTCTTTTGGGCTAATTAGTAAGAAAACTGGATATAAAAAGTCAAAGTCATTTTGAGAGAAAGAACTTCAACATTTTGTGCAGAGCAGTCCCTTTGGAGGATATTATCTCCATAATGACCATAGGATGCTCTCCATTCTGACAGAATGTAGTTCTACAGTCTCTGGACTCATTTAGACGACGTCTTAGTCATTAATGATTTCAGGCCTAGCTGCCTGCAATTGCCAGATGAAACCACATGACATGTTGTTTAATTATGCAATGATCAGCAGCCTTTACATTTTAATTAGGGAGCCACTGTAATGAAGCCGTCCCACTTTACATATGGCTTATTGGACTGAAAGGTTGTCTTTACTAATTGGTTGTTTGGAAATGTGATTTTGACACAGCAATACAGGTAGACTTGTCTTCACTTCTAATGTGTTTCCTGATCTCTTTTTTTGATTTGGCTAATTAGTGCTAATAATTTAAAAGCTGCATGGCATTCCAAAACTCCTGCTGTTTACTATATGTATAGTAGTTTTGTTAACAGATTTTAGTACTGTTATACATGGTGACATACTGCTAGTGCCTACTCACAATTTTCTTTAGTTTTGTAAGGTTACAGGGACTTTAGCATCATGCTATTCTTTCAGTTAGCTGTGTGTGAAACAGATTCCTGATGCAAGGAGTTTAAAGAACTATAATTTAATAACCATTTTCAGTACTCTTTAGAGACTACTTGCATTGGAAAATGCATGATCTTTTGAGTTTAAGTTTTTCAATGATTAATTCATGAATATATCTGCAAGAATGCCAAGGTCTCCAAAATGATGAAAGCTTATCCTTTCATTCCTGTTTGTTTTCATTTCAAATCAAAGCTGTCTTGTTTGTTTATTTACTTTAAAAAATAATAGTCTGTTCTTTCCACTGGGTTTTTTATATAATTTTGGCAAGTAAAAAAATTAATTTACATTAAAGAATCAAATAGGTAAAGTTTCCATCTCCCCCTACATTATATTGTGATATGATAAGCAGAAACATTCCCCAACCTGCTCCGCCAATCCTGTCCACATGCTATGTCTCTTTCCTATTTGGTGCCTTATTTTATTTATAACAATAAAGTAGACAGAGTTCATCTTAGTTCCTCTCAGGGATGGCTGTTTATGAGGATCCTAGCTCAAAAATATTTGTCTCTGTGTCCTTTTTCCCTTAGAGCTATTTTTGCTTACATCCAGTTGGACAAAATATAAGTTGCTTCATTTAGTCAAGAGACTCAAGAGGAGCGTTTCAGGCAAACGTTACCACTGCTCACTTGTTAGAGCTCTCTGCTGGTCAGACTAACATTGATTAAATCCAGGGTTCCTTTCACGTGACACTCCCAACCCTTCTTTTACCAGCCTTCCCAGAGCACTCCTTTAGGTTTTCTATTCAGCTGCTTCTGACAGCTGGCTTTAGATCCAGATGAGATCTCTAAAAATATTGTTTCATTTCAAAGATTTCCTGTGCATTTCAGAAAATCAATCCCGTAGTTCTCATTTGTTACTAATGTAAAGGTGTTAGAGTGGGGACATATTGTGCTGTGTATTTTTATTTTAATTTTGCCTAGCAAAACAAAGACTTAAGCATGACGAAATAATTTTGCAACACTGATAAAAATTAGTAACAATCTCTCATCTGCAGAAATCTAACAAGAACTTGCTCCACCCATTATCTGGCAGTCAAATCATTTTGTCTCCAGTGTCACAGACATTTACAGGCATCACTGTTGTGTCTTCAGCCATCCAGATTCCTTACTTGGAGTGAATAATGTTTGTAGAAGGTAGAAAATTATCTTGGTAATTACTTCCCTGCTTAATACTTTTTTTGGTATAACTTTTTTTTTGGCTTGGTATATACTACTAGGGTACTAGAACTCTATGGGTGTTCTTAAAATAAAACAATATAAATAAATTCTTCTGACAAAATTACAAATGATTTAATAATTACTAGATAGGGTACATTAGAATGATGCTTGAGCAAGTTTACTTTTTTCATGATCGCTATCAATTTTTTGTAGTTACCTACAAAAACTTGCTCTAGCATAAAGAATTGTAGACAATTCTTACATATTCAAAACTATTTCCTCATTTTCTTCAGAGTAAATACCAGATTCTGATCATTACACTGGAGTTAGCATGAAAAATTTCACTGAAGCTAACATTAGCTGGGATTTCTGGAAAAGACTGATCATCAAGACAGTTGAGCTCTGTATGTCAGGTAAACAAATCTTAAACAAATCTATCAGAATATATTTGGCCAATAGGTTGCCTTGCAATTTCACAGGATTCCACTGTCTCCTGCCAAAGCTTTGGCTTTCAGCCAAATTAGTTTTTGTTGTGTTCGTACAAAATGGACATAGGGCACAAAAGACCAAAAGTGCAAAGAGCTGAAGTGATTTTTATCAAAATATGAAACATACGAGCTAGTAAGGAGAATTTTGTGGTGCATGTACTACATATTTCTGAGCTTCTTTATTAGTATCATTTCTAAACCTAAAATTTTATGCTCAAGCAATTGGATTTGACTGTGTATGGTTACTTCTTCATGTCCAGCAATCAGGACATGGTCCTTCATGACGCCGAGTGGTTTTGCCTTTATTTCCCATAGCACGTGAGCCAGTGTTCCATCTTTACCCTGGTAGCGATGTCTAATTTTATTGAGTACTTTTGTAGGCTAAGATAGAACAACTTCAGAGTAGCCAGCAGGACCACGTACATGCTTAGGATATTACCAACTCAAGGCTCATACATGCTCAACAAAACTCTAACGGGACAATAAAGCACTTGCTCCTAATCCAAATGGTGTCTTTAAAAGGAAACTGCTTTTGCAATTGTGAAATTGCTCACAGCTTCTCATTTGGGATGCACTACATACAGACTACATTTTTTGTTACCTGCCTCCTGCTGGGGATTTCTGTGACACACTGACACATTTACACATTGATCTGAAGGAAAAGAAAAACTTCAAGTCATTTCAATAAACCAATACAATTCAGCTCATGCTAACATGAAACGAAATCTATTGTGCTTCTGGTTTTATGGGTTGAAAGTTTTTTCTAATGAGAAAAAAAGTCTCTGTGTAAAATTTGTTTCTGTTGATCATACATACTTTTGAAAAATGCCCTCTTGATCATCCATGTTCGCTTTCTGTTGCATTTTTCATGTTCTTTAAACATTTATTTGGAATTTAGAGAGATGCCTTTAGTGAGCTGGTCTTTTTGAAATGTAATTATGACAGGGTATAGAAAAGAGGATAGCAATGTGAATAAATGTGGCCACTTTATTTTCTCAAACATGTCAGAATATTTGATATGAGCCTACAGTTATTTACCCTGGTAAATTTGGGACTCTTTTTTTCAGCTTTCTAGCTTTGCAGCTTGATGTTTCCAAAATATTTAAAATGAGAGGCCCAAAGATGAAGATCATTAAATTTGTATGGAAAACTGAATATCAAACATAAATAATAGCTGCATTTTTCAGTAATGTGAAGGTCTGGGAAGACTGATCATGCAAAGAACAACCTTTGCAGAAGAACCCTCAAGTGATATGAGGTCTCTGGAATGATAAGAACTATCCCTTTGCATTATGGAGAGATGAGCATTTGATCAGCACGTTTTCAACATCATGCTGGCTGTATAGATTTTGATAACAGGGTGTAGTTCTTTCTCGGATTTTCTGTTCTTTGAATGTATAATTTAGTTAGAGTTGTCTAGAATGTATTTGACATTTTTTTAGCTTTATAGTCACTGCTTACAAACTGTTCACTAATGTAGAAGTACTATTTATTTTATTAAGTTAAACAATGCCAAAACAGGGCCTTTTAAAAGCTTAAGTGGCCAGAACTCTTGTTTCATGTAGCATCTTTGTGAAAGAAATTAAGAACTTTGGTATTTATGTGATGTATGCGTATATATTTAAAGTTTAGGATGAGTTCAGTGGAACTGCCCAGGAGATGCACTTGGCTTTACTTATCTTATTACATAAACCCAGGACTTAGACTTATATCTCTTCTGAGGAAAGGATGGTGCATGCACACTTCTGACTTCTACATTGTGAATGATTCTTGTGTTGTTAGTAAAATTGTATGCAGTGGTTAAGACTGGAAAAGAACAGATCAGCATTCAGGCAGTTTCTTTCCATCCTGCATTATGGCAGATTACTTACTGCACTGTCTGCTAAGTAGGTGTCACATAACCTGTATACTGGTACCAGATTTTTATTGTAAATCCTCTGAAAAGAGAGGAAAAACCCCACAATTAAAGGTAGGCAAGTACACATCAGGTATTTAGATGAAGTAGATAAAGGTACTCAAATCACTAGCTGGTGATTTGCTGATAATTATGTCTGCATTTCAGGTTTGTAACTCTATTTTCCAGAATAGATTTAAGTTACATACTTTTGAATTCAAAGGAACTATCTAAATTAAAGATATGCTGCCAAAATTTTAGTGGTTGCATTAGGTTTTTTATGATCCTGAATTTTAATAGTGCTATATCAGCATACCTGGTAAAATACCTGAGAAGCATGAACAGGATTATTGTTCCCTATGGTTGGCTCCAAATATTAAGTATTCAGCCTATATCTTATTTGTGCATTGCACAGCACTATCTGGCAATAGAACAAAATGTGATCTATTTGTAACCCAAATGAGGGATGGGTTATAGGTTTTACCTCCTATAAATGCTTAGCAAAGGACCAAACTAAAGTCTGCCAGCCCCCATGGGAACAATTCTGTAGATTTGAGTTAACTTTGGAACCGGGGCCCAAATACACCTGGATGGTTGCAGGGGATACAGGTCTGTGTCTACAACCAGTTGAGCTGAAGAATGGCACCCACACTGCAGAACAGGAGCAAGAAATGTTTGCCTCATGCGGAAGCACAGGTTCCATCCCCCGCATCCCCCTGATGGGACGTGTCAACCACGTCTGGAAGAAAACTTTTTGCTCTTGCTGCTCAGCAGGCCTGGGATGCTGCTTGTGAGAATGAGAGATTCCCATGGCTTAAAGCAACTGGTCAAGCATCTGGGTAGAGATAACAGTAAAGCCTAGCATTAACTGGGAACTGCAAGTGGTTCTTGGTCATGCTAAGCCTCTTTCTCCAATCTGTTTCCTTCCTTTTTGCCAGATAAAGCAGAATGTTTGATAATATACAAGTTTTTCCCAGGGTATTAAATTCATGTGACTCAGCAGATAAGGCATCAGTATGGTAAAACAACCAGAGTGGTATGTCTTGCTAACTACTACTGAATTTTAGTTTTGAATACAAAAAATATGTTTTTAAACTAGTAATTTCTGTTTAACTGGTTGAAGTGATTGGTATCTTTTAAAAGATGATTAACGGCATCGCCTACTATACATCCTTAAATACATGTTTGGTATGGCTTCTCTCTTATTTGGGGGACCTGAATGGTAAATATTAAAATTAAGCCTAAATTTTAAAGAGAAGTGATAACAATCATAACAGTATGAGCCCTGGGTATCCCACAGCAGTTCAGTGAATAATGGCTTATCAGTACTTGATTGGATTACGCCTGTAATTGACTTCCCCATCCAGTTTCTACAAGATTTCTAAATATCTCACGCTAAGTTCCATCTTTCTTTTAAAAACGGTTTTCAAGTTTTTTTTTATTGTAGTATGCAACCAAAAGGCCTCATGGTTGCTATATTGTGTTAGTATGAGTTAGTGAAGTCATGAAGAATGATTTTTGTACATCCTGGGCTACCTAAATTCTCATTTATCTACCACGACAACATTCATCCCCATAATATGAATATGAGTTTTTGCTGTATCACTGTTTTACAGATAGAGAGGAGAAATGCAAGCACATTAAATGTCTCTCTGCAGAGAGAAGCATCACAGAGCAGAGTCCTGGATTGACACCAGCTAAGCCTGTGCCAGAGCCCAGGGCAGTAGAAAGCTAAAGGCAGGGTTTACTGGCTTCAGTGGCTACTGCTCAAGTCTTTCTTCTTAGATCCTTGCGTATTTCCATGTCAGTGCAAGGCAGCAACAGCACAGTGACCCCACCTCATTACATCCTTGCTACACGTTCACAGTGACTTCGAAGTCACACATAGTCCTTTGTAACGGAAAACAAGGCACAAAGTTTGCATCCACATCACGTAAACTGGTGCCTGGACTGGTCATTTCTTTCCTTAGAAATACCTGAAAGTTACAGCACATTCACTATGGTCTCCAAATATTCTGAAGAACCAACAATGAGCCTTGCAGATCTATCTGCTGAATGCTTGTGGGAGATCAGCTTTCTATTCCATCTTACATGCTCATCCCCAAAAATTTTTGGAGATCTTAGGGATTAAGTCTCTGACAGGTGGTTAAATTCTTTCTTTTGTTGTTTTACAGAAATAAATCTGATAAAAAATAGATATGGAAATATATATTTATTGTGTAAAGGGAATGCGATAGGAATTAGCATCAGAACTACCTTGAAAGTGATAGGGACACCTTGAATACTTTCAATTTGTACTAAGAAAGATCTGACCTTGATATATCTCAAAATGAACATGGAGGGGGCAATTTATACTGAGAAAGCTTTTGGTCATCAGGATAAAAACAAAATAATAAAAAACCCCCTTCTAACAGATCAGGATGCTCTGTTGGAGAGTCCTTGTACTGAAAGATCCACGTGTGGTGTCCTGAAAATTAGAATTCCAGTCTGTTACTTATAAGAAGAATCTGCTGCTGGTAAAAAGAGCAGTCCCTTTTGTTTCTTCATATGAATTACTGAATGTTAACTACAATTCTCATTATCTGGCTCCTTTTTTTTTTAACTCTTGTGCATACCAGCTTGTATTAAATTGTCTTTTTTACTAACTGGAGTGTGGTGAAAAAACAGTGGCTAACAAATGTGGTCACTAAAGGTTGTTTTTATTGTTTGAAGCTGTTAGTTACATAGTTAATTACATCTCAGCTATTTAGGACAGTTGACTTCATGTTAATCTAATTAAATATTTTAAGCAGTGACTTTATTTAAATAACATTTTTCTTCCAGCACAGCTGCCCCTGAGTTTGACAAAGTAATTTTCCTGCATGATGAACTTTGCTGGTATGGAGAGTAACTAGACCAGCAAGTTTCAGAAAATTCAATATTTATTTAAAGAAATTTATTTTTCTGTTCATATTTTATTTTTTCTGCTTTATACTTTCCTAATTTTATGTGTGATTTATAATAGCTAATATATGTCCTTGCTGCTACATCATAACAAGACAATATAGTAGCTGATTAAAAATAAAATAACTGAAATAATTTTAACACTTGTAAAGATATGAAAATAAAACATTTCTATTACTCATTATTCAGCTATCATATTGCTGACATTGATTGCAGAAAAGGTATTTTGTGGAGATATAACAAGTTGTGAAACTGACCCTTTAAAAATGTACTTTCACAAGAAGCAAGAAAAAATAGGCAGGGAAAAACTCAAAAGTTAAAATTTAGTAATTCTGAGTTTTAACTGGCTCCTAGATGTTTTTGAAAAGTGGAGGTAATTGCTATTCACGCACTCGTGGATGTGATCTCAGCTATTCCTACAGCAGATCTGACCCCCTGACTCATGGGGACCATGCCCCCCGAGGGCAGGGAGCAGCCTGGAGCACTGAGGGTGGCAGTGACTCTTCCAGCAGGACAGAGCAGTTTTCTGGTTAGTGCCCTTTGAAACCCACTAATGCTGACCAACATACAGGGAACTAAAGCTTCACTGTAGCACAGGAAAGGGGGAAGAGCCAAACCTTACTTTTTTCACAAGCTTTAAGTTTTATGCTACAAACTGGTGTTGTTGGAGTAAGGAAAAAAAATTAAACTTGAAATTTAGTCTTCTTGGAAGTAAGTTTCTAATAGGGACTTCTCCATAGGACACGTTTAGTATGAGTTCCTAGGTTTAATTCTTTCTGCAAACATGGACTATTCTTGCCTGGCAAAAGATATTTTTTCTCCTGTGTGTCACTGCAGGTTATTTAAATAAGTTATCTAATTTACATATGCAAAAATATTAAATTAAAAAATGCCTTATAGTGAAAAGTACAGGTGAGTTACAAAGACCTTTAAAAGTAGCATATTTTTGAAACATAGGTGACATTTTTATAACTCAAGTCCATATTAAAGAGAAGATAGTTTCTGAAGATTGGTTCAGGTAGAGAACACAGGGAATTAGTATATTTTTACACAGTTTGAAAAGAAGAGCAATAGGCCAGCCTTTGGTTGGACTTGATCTTAGAGATCTTTTCAAGCCTTAACAATTCTATCATTCTATGGCTTTCTAAAGTAAAACACAGTAATTAGAGCTATCAATACAAAAATGCCACAGCTCATCCCCCTCTGTTAAAGAAGCTATTAAATTCAAAGTTTGAAATGTACTGGACGGTCTTTTAAAAGCAGTATTTTGAATTCTGGTTCAGTGAATTGTTTGAGCACATGCTTTATTTCAAGTATATTCTTACACTTAAGTAGATTCCTAAAAAGTGTTGCTGAATGGGAATGACCCAAGAATTATGCTGTTATGGTCTGTTTGTTTTTCCTAATCAGAATCTCATGTTCTTTTAATTGGTTTTACTTTCTGAATGTAATACTTTTCCATTTTCATGGAAAATTAGCATGGGAAGGATCAGCAAAAACCACATTGTTTCTGCATTTCTCAAACAATTTCAGAGCTATTTGCTGAATAATATTTTAAAGAAAATGGGCATTTTTCTAACTAGTAAGTACTTCTTGTGGTTCTTCAATTCTTCAGAGGACTGCTTTTCCTGGGTTAGTTGACTTAAAGGTTTAGCACATCTCTAGCAATAAACAAGTATGTTGGGCATGTTGTTTGATGAACTTCAAAGATTTAAGCACTCAGCTTTAATTACTGATGATTTTAGCAACAGCACAGTAACGATGGGCTCCTGCTTCACTAAATCAAAGAAATGTGACTGAGGGACTTCTGATCCAATTGTTCTCATTTAGTTCAGCTCTCACAGACGTGGCTGTAAAATATCATTGTGGCTTGAGTTGACATGAAACACCATTGTCATCAATCAAATAAATAAAAAAATGGTGAGAATCAATACATAACACAAACCTGGTAGTTCCAGCCACTTAATCAACTGCATATATTTGTGTTTCGTTTCCCTCCTGCCACTTTTTCTCTCCAATTCTACTTTATATTTTTTTAAGCACTTGTCATTCTGCAACCTAGTAAAGCTTAGCAGCTGTTGAGATGAAAGGATCAATATTTTCCAATCAGGATGATGTGAAAGACACTGTTACTGTATAGCATTCAAGTGCTAATGTTACTGAGTAAAGCTCTGTACCTTTTAGTTGCTCAGTGATAATAACAATCTTTTGTCTCCCTGCTGATACAATTATGCACACTGTATTGAATAGTTATGATTGTGTGGCTTGTCAGCATTCCAAGGTTTTGCCAGAGACCCGGCTCCATGAACTCATTCAGAGCAGCAGGGCAGGTTTAATGGGCGAGTTGGATGAAGCATGAAGCCAGCTGGTGTCAGCTGCCCCATAACAATTGTAATATGTATCAATCACTCAGCATGGATTTTTTTTTTTATTGGTATATTTTTGATCTTCGAGGTCTTATACCAATAAAATATAATTACTGGGATTTAAAGGGGCAGCATTATTTAGAGGGAGGAGATGAAATATTCCCTGAGTGGATAATCTTCAACATTGCCACCTCTGTTGGTAGGAAGATCATTCAAAGGAAACTGATGCAACCAAAAAGATCTTCTTGTCATTGGATTCTGCAGAGAGAGAATCCAGTGCATGGTTTCTACAAGGACAGGGGGGTTATTAGGGATATACTTTTAATTTTTTTAAAACAAGGTAACTTGAAGTTAGAAAACTGGTTTAAAATACCCAACAGATTATCTTGGAATTATCAGATCACCAGATCTCTAAGAATATTGGTTAATATAATGCCAGTAATTAATTTTTCTGTACTATAAATCTGATATCAATATTGTCTGTCTGATATGGATAGCTTAGCAAAGCCTTTAATGTTTAATGTGAGATTGTACAAAGGTGAAGCAATATCCTAATGGTGCTGAACTGATTATTGTTCCACCATTACTTATATTAACTATGTTGTAATCTGTCAAAACAATTATCAGCCATGTCAAAAACAAAGAATCCTTCCTGAAATCTTGTCTGAACTGCCTTCATCAAAAATCAGCCACAAACTACCCCATGTACTGTAAAAGGTGTAATTTAGTCCAGGCAAGATGTTTAGTTTTAGCATTGCTGTGTTGAAGGTGAAGAAGAGGAGGAGACAAAAATGCTGTAGCCAATTATCTAAAATGGTACAATTGGTGCATTCTAAGCTTGACGGGCTCATTAAGCATTAAAACTCCTTGACATTTCCCTGTTGTACTGATAAATAGGAATGAACAGTTTGCATTTTATACTTTACTAAATTGTATGTCTTTTTGGCTTCTTCATCTGTCATGTTTTACATGCTTAATTTTGCATCTATTTCATTAAAAAATTCAGCACTAAATATTCTTTGCTCTTCTTCTAATTATCTTCCTTTGAAAAACTCCTAGTTTTGTATTAATGATATTGCTTGGTTCTAAAGTGTAATAGTTAATGCTCATTGTTAAATTGCCAAAAGGATATAGACTAATTTGGCATGTCACGGCTGCTTGGTGAAAATGCCATCATTAGTGATCCATAAGTTGCAAAGAAAAATAGAAAAGAAAGAAGGCCAACAGTGTCCTAAACATCCCAAATGATTTTTAGTAGTCCATTTTTATTAAAGGAGTTTTGAACAGAACCCTCTTTGATGTAGTTGAATACATTAAAACATCATCTTTAAATGGGATTACAACTGCATTGATTTAATAAATAGGGAAGAACAAAAGGCAGATGGTGAATGAGATAGTGTTAGCCTTTTTATACTAATGAAATTAACCTCGGCACTATCTTTTTGTACTATTCCAAGTTCAGAAAAAAATCCACCTGGATTGGACATTAGTGGCATGAACTGATGAAAAAGAACCTTAAGCTTTTTCCTTTTATTTTTCATTTGTGTTCATAACTCATTCAAAAATCCCCTTTTGATTTTTCAAACGTGTTCTCTCTCAGCAGAGGAAAGCTCCTGATAAGTCCTTATTTCCTCTAGGTTTTTACAGGCCATCAGCAGGCCAATAATTGCTAACTTCTTTATTAGGTGTAAAGGACAAGGTTCTAGTGGCAGAGGTGGCTGCAGGGGTGGCCTCTGTGGAAGGAGTTCAGGGGCTGCCCTGTGCCAGACCAGTTGCCAAAGCCAAGCCATTTGGAGGAGTTTGTGGCACCTCTGTGAACACATATTTAAGATAGGACAGAAGAACGGAGGGAAGAGGGAACAGAGGGAACAAACAAAGAGATAGAGGAACAGTTGCTCGATGGTAGGGCATGCACGCTCCAAAGGGACTGTGGCTCCTGGCTGAGCCCATGCTGGAGCAGGTATGTCCCCAAAGAGACTGTGGGCTGTGGTGTGGATAAGCCCATACCAGAGCAGGCTCATCACTGAGGGGACTGCATCCTGTGGAGCATAGGAAACGAGTGAGGAGCAAGAAAGAGCAAGGAGAAAGCTCTGTACACTGACCTTGGCTGCCTGCACCACTCATGGCCTCCCTGAAGGGTCTGAGTGTAGCCTGCAGTGATAATAAGGCAGGCAGGAGATGGGTCTGGAGGAAGCTAATGAAGTTGAGCCTGGTATTTTCCCTAAGTAAATTTTTGTCTTTGTTTGCCAACACCCAAATCAATAATCAAATATTTATGTTACTGGCAGTAAATTAATTTGTTCTGACTGTAAGAGAGGTTTACCTTTTGACACCTTTTCTGATGTTACAATATTCAGCCAGTAGCTAGATAAATGTGTGATGCTGCAAAAAGCATTTTTTTATAAGCATTTTTTTTCTGATCTAGCACAAAAAGTAACTTTAAAAATCTCTGTTAATTATAATAAGACCACTTTTTACAGTTCTGGCAGTCTAATGGGACTTAAAGTTATGATTAGCATGATTAGCTTTCATGCTGGATAGACCATAGTAGTCAGTGAAGTGCTGCAGAAACTGCAAAGGTTCTGTTCCCATGCTTTATTCATTAGTCCCATGCTGAGGGCCTTAGGCTGACTTTATATCCCCTGTATTCTACCACATATGATGTAACCAGCTCACACAACTGCTCTCTTTCAGGTATATGGAGCTGCCAGGGAGTGTTCAGTTCCAACACCTATGTGAGACACTGAACAAAGTTTCCATGAGCACTTTCAGGGTTACTGCTCATGCACTTTCCAAACCCTCGATACTCCTGCAGCAACATGAGCTCCTGCAAATGACAACAAGGCCCATAGCCATGTTCTGCGTCATTATGAAATGACAGGGTTGTGGGCTGACATGAACAATTCTTTATGAAAATGGGAGCAGGTGGATGAATAAAAGCATTGCAGAATGTTTTTATTCACTGTTTTAGAGGCTTCAATAAGAGTTAAATTACAAGGAAAATTTTAAAACCTCAACAAACCACTTCCTGCATTATTTATTTTGGAGGGGTGAATTTTTTTTACCCTTTAAAATTCTATTGGTGTATTGTAATGTCTATTACTACAGCTTTGTCTGTGGTGATTTATCACTATGTTCTTTGCATTGTCATAGGCATACTTGGCAGCACTACCATGATGTTTAAACTTCAGACAGTAGTTCAGTACTGGGGTCATACCAGTAACACATGGTTTGACCTAAATGCATGAATTTCTGTATGGTATTTTTCTAATACAGATTCACACTCTTCAGAACAGCTGAGGATGAGTGTCTTTGTTGACACTGGCATGCATTCCAGTCTGATAAAAGATCTTAGAGATGTCACTGGAGCTGCTGAGGTGTTGCCTTTATTTTACACAGTATCCTGACCAGTCATGCTGAGATTTGAATTTGCTGACATTGAGCGCAGTAGAATCAATATATTAGAATTTTACATTTCTGCATCTACTGTGAGATGGAAAGATTTCAAACAATGGTAGCCCTCCATCTAAATGAGGTACATGCAGTAGATCAAAGTCTAGAACTAACCATAATACATTTACCAGAATATAGATGTACAGCTAGATACAGATGTCCTGATGGCTAGAGTACATGAATTTCTTTTTAGGTTTGCTTTGTACCGACGGAAAATACGGACAATAGAAAAAAGAGACTAATACGTATTAGAATGTATAGGTCTTCCTAAAGTAAACCCCAAACATTTTAAATGGTTCATTTATTCATCACTAAGTAGTATGGCATGACATAAGAGCATAATTTTTGGTGAACCTGCCTGACCTTCCCCTGCCATTCCCTCCCTTCTCCTGTTTCTTCCTCTCTCACCCTTTTCCCCCACCTTTTCTTCTTCTTCTTTATCCTGTCTTCTGTTTTTTTCTTTCCTCTTTTCTGACCTTTTCTCCCATCTTCTCTACTTACAACTTCTTTTTGACATTCTCTTCTCTTCTCTTCTCTTCTCTTCTCTTCTCTTCTCTTCTCTTCTCTTCTCTTCTCTTCTCTTCTCT